>OY992896.1:46155720-46173220 GCA_963921405.1 Cepaea hortensis
CCCTTAGTGGTCCCATGCAGCTGTGTCCATGCCCTCCCCATATTATTAATTCCAGCCTCTACTTCTCTTCTCCGTGTGTTTTATGTCCTCCTCTATTTCTTTTGCCTTGTGGACTTCAAACAAAGGCCTTTCTATTTATACTATTCTCAGTAGATATCCTGTCCATTGACAGCTTCTTTTCTTCGCCTCTTCATTGACTGGTAGTTGCCTAGTTCTCGCTTGAGCTCCACATTGGTGATTCTGTCATTCCATTTTAGAATATGGGACTGTATACACCTTAAGGACATGTAATTACCAGTACATATGTCATGGTCAAGTGGATTGTACAGTGCTTTACTTCCTTGAGGTCGGGAGACGAAGAGAAAGTAAAGTTATTCTATTAGATGTTTGGATTATGTTAGTAAAGTTATTCTGTTAGATGATTGGACGTTGTTAGTAAAGTTATTCTATTACATGTTTGGATGTTGTTAGTAAAGTTATTCTATTAGATGTTTGGATGTTGTTAGTAAAGTTATTCTGTTAGATGTTTAGATCCTGTTAGTAAAGTTATTCTTTTAGATGCTTGGACGTTGTTAATAAAGTTATTCAATTAGATGTTTGGACGTTGCTAGTAAAGTTATTCTGTTAGATGTTTGGATCCTATCAGTAAAGTTATTCTGTTAGATGTTTGGACGTTGTTAGTAAAGTTATTCTATTAGATGTTTGGACGTTGTTAGTAAAGTTATGCTGTTAGATGTTTGGACGTTGTTAATAAAGTTATTCTATTAGATGTTTGGACGTTGTTAATAAAGTTATTCTAGTAGATTTTTTGGTGTTGTTAGTAAAGTTATTCTGTTATATGTTTGGAGGCTGTTAGTAAAGTTATACTATAAGATGTTTCGACGTTGTTAGTAAAGTTATACTATTAGATGTTTCAACGTTGTTGGTAAAGTTAGTCTATTAGATGTTTCGACGCTGTTAATAAAATTATTCTAGTAGATGCTTTGGTGTTGTTAGTAAAGTTATTCTGTTATATGTTTGGGTCCTGTTAGTAAAGTTATTCTGGTATATGTTTGGGTGCTGTTAGTAAAGTTATTCTGTTATATGTTTGGGTGCTGTTAGTAAAGTTACTCCATTTTATGCTTGAACGCTGTCATGCAATGACAGTGACATATTACATAAGATAGTTTTAATTTTCCGAAATGCAACATCTGCTTGGTCTTTTATGTCCTAAATGTCACGCATCCTCTATCTGATATCCGCAAAATATTTGAATGTATTAACTTGGATAAAAATTGTCACTTCTATTGCCAAATCATTTGTTTTTGTTATATTTGTCTTTCATATAACCAGTGTTTCCGTTTTATTGATATTCAAGGAGCGTCGTTTTTATGCACTATTACCACAATGTTCAAAAGCTGTATATCCCCTGCATTTTCAGCTATCAATACTGTGTCATCTGCGTAGGTGTATATTGTTTATGTTATAACCTCCATCCCGTATTCCTGGCCTCTTTAATCCCTCTAATTATTACTGTGTGTGTGTGCGTGAGAGAGAGAGAGAGAGAGAGAGAGAGAGAGAGAGAGAGAGAGAGAGAGAGAGAGAGAGAGAGAGAGAAATCCGGTGACAAAACACATCCTTGTTGGACTTTTTGCTTTATCAGTTCATAATTGCCCTCGTTATTTCCAATGTTAATTGCGGCTACTTGTTTCTATCAGAATAAACGAAGAAAGACGGCGTGGAAGGGAACAGGTCACCAGATATCATTGTTGTATCTGAGTGTATATTATGTGATTATGCTCATGTTTGTAAACACATTCACAAGTGTTGATTGGCGATAATGGAAGTAGAAGACAGAAGTGGAGATTAGAGGACACAACAGACCACCTACAGTGTGACAACTAGATACAAGGCGGGGTTGAAACCCGCCACCTTGCTTCTTCTTCTTCTTCTTCTTCTTCTTCTTCTTCTTCTTCTTCTTCTTCTTCTTCTTCTTCTTCTTCTTCTTCTTCTTCTTCTTCTTCTTCTTCTTCTTCGTTCATCCGGAGTTTTTTTTTTTTCGGACGTGATTGCGTTGTGCCTGTTTACAGCAGAGCTGCGTTCTTGCGCCGTTAGGCCGACACATCCGACTTCTGCGGGCATTTGTTGACCGGGTTTACCTTCCCGTGGACCTTGCTTCCAATCTTGGTATGTTTGTTTGTTGCTGTTGATCGGTTTGAACTCCAGCGTAGTCCATACACGTGTTACTACTTCCAGTGCACTGGATTGATTTTTGCTTGTGGATTAGCTTTCTCTATTACCAGTGTCCCTCGCCATTAGGCGAGCCCACTCGTACTTCAGAGGTACTTGTAATTTATGTCCCCAAGTCAAGGACGGGAAGTCAACATTTTAGTCCAACTGACCGGTGTAGGGGGGTTGAACCCGCTACCCCGGCATAAGCACACCGGAAATTTGAGAACGAGAGCTCTTACCCATTCGGCCATGCTGACATGTGAATCTTGGTACGGTAACATGGCTTTCAATGTTTGTTTTCTGGTAAGTTCTCTACTACTTCCTTCTACTTCCCCGTGCCGCAGTCAATACTTGTTAAATTGTTTATACGTCTTATTGCCTTTAACGGGTTCCCTAATTGATAATTCTAAGTTCCTTGTTGTAACATTATCACATTATCCGCAGATTACAAGCCCCTCCCCTTTAATAGCGTATATCAATGGGGTCCGGGCCACAGAATATCCGGTTTGCTTTTAAGCGGGTCAACATTTAATAACGCTGGCAGCTGTATCGGTTTAGTGCTCGTTTGTAATCGGCTGCCCTGGTGTTTGTAGTGGCGCAGGAGTGGAGTGTGTTTAAGAGAGAGGGAGTGAGAGAAAGAGAGGGGGAGACACGACCCCGAAGTGAATCCCTGAGAACCAAGGCGAGGAGACAGGAGCCAGTTTCGCTTTGATTCAAGCACATGGGAGTCGGGAACTGAATGAATGGGTTCGTTGTGTTTTTTACTTTGCATGCGTTTGTGTTATTTACTTTTTTTTGGCCTCTCGGCAATTGTCCGACCTGTGTGAGAATAATAATAACTGTTGTCTCTTTGTGTGTAAAGTAGGTCGTAGGACACCGAGTCGATTATCTATGGCAAAAGGGGCTGCATAGGCGAGTCAGTATTGATAAACAAAGATGTTTCGTAGTGTCATTTAGGGGAACCGGAGATTCGTGTGGTGTGGTAGTTTTCGGTGTCTCAAAAACTCGTGCTTATTCTATGTTGGTGTTGGAAAGCTCGCCGTGCGCTGACGAATGATTCCTTATGGCCCCCAAACACTGTTAGTGTTGTCTTGAGTAAACCTCAGCCCCCATTGACTTAGTGATTTGTTGTAGTTGATTCTGTCAATAATTCTGTCAGTCTATTTCAGCCATCCTGTCAAAGTTAACTTTCAGTAATTTTGTCAGAGTTGATTTTCAGTGATTATTTCTTAGTTAATTTTCAGTGATTCTGTCCTAGTTGACATTCAACCGTTCTGTCCTAGTTAACATTCAGTGATTATGTCCTAGTTAACTTTAAATGATGCTGTCCTAGTTAACATTCAGCAATTATGTCCTAGTTAACATTCAACCGTTCTGTCCTATTTAACATTCAGTGATTATGTCCTAGTTAACTTTAAATGATTCTGTCCTAGTTAACTTTCA
This sequence comes from Cepaea hortensis, assembly GCA_963921405.1. Classification (NCBI taxonomy): domain Eukaryota; kingdom Metazoa; phylum Mollusca; class Gastropoda; order Stylommatophora; family Helicidae; genus Cepaea; species Cepaea hortensis. The sequence goes on from OY992896.1 coordinate 46,159,375, forward strand.
GTGATTCTAGCGTAGTTGTGTTAACTTTCCGTGATTGTGTCCTAGTTAACTTTCAGTGATTCTGTCCTAGTTAACTTTCAGTGATTCTGTCCTAGTTACCTTTCAAGGATTCTGTCCTAGTTACCTTTCAAGGATTCTGTCCTAGTTAACTTTCAGTGATTATGTCCTAGTTACCTTTCAAGGATTCTGTCCTAGTTAACTTTCAGTGATTATGTCATAGTTGTGTTAACTTTCAGTGATTCTGTCATAGTTAACTTTCAGTGATTATGTCATAATTGTGTTAACAATCAGTGATTCTGTCTTAGTTAACTTTCAGTGATTCTGTCCTAGTTAACTTTCAGTGATTCTGTCATAGTTAACTTTAAATGATGCTGTCCTAGTTAACATTCAGCAATTATGTCCTAGTTAACATTCAGTGATTCTGTCCTAATTAACTTTAAATGATTCTGTCCTAGTTAACTTTCAAAAATTCTGTCCTAGTAAACTTTCAGTGATTCTGTCATAGTTAACTTTCAAGGATTCTTCTGTCATAGTTAACTTTCAAGGTTTCTGTCCTAGTTGTGTTAACTTTAAATGATTCTCTCCTAGTTAACTTTCAGTGATTCTGTTCCAGTTGTGTTAACTTTTAACAGTCCTGTTCTAGTTGTTTTAGCCATCAACAATTCTGTCCTAGTTACCTTAACTGTCAATATTTCTGTCCTAGTTATAATTGTCAAGAGTATGCCCTAATTACATTAACTTGTTAGCAGTTCTGTGTTAACTGTCAATCATTCCATCCTAGTTGTGTTAACTTTCAGCAATCCTGTCCTAGTTTTGTTTACTTTCAGCAATCCTGTCCGAGTTGTGTTAACTTTCAGTGACTCAGTTCTAGACAGCTCATTATTTATTTAACTCCTTAACTCCCAGACATTCAGCAGTTGAGCATTTTCTACACCAAACAATTCATCATTTGCCTAATTTGTTCACTGCCAAATACTCACTAATTGAGGATTCTGTGTGCAAATTAACTCATCATTTAACTAACTCCTCTATTCAGATATAGTTGATAATTGAATTCTTTCTGCCTTAAACAATTCATCATACATTTAGCTCCACATAACACAACGCATACATTTGTCAAACAGCTCATCATACATCTAACTTCACATAGACAACTCACCATACATTTAACTCGACATCAAACAACTCATCAAATAACTCACCATACATTTAACTCCACATCAAACAACTCATCATCATTTAACTCCCATCAAACAATTCATCATACATTTAACTCTGCATCAGACAATTTAACTCTGCATCAGACAATTTAACTCCACATCAAACAACTCATCAAATAACTCACCATTCATTTAATTGCACATCAAACAACTCATCCGATAACTCACCATACATTTAACTCGACATCAAACAACTCATCATACATTTAACTCCACCTCAAACTCATCAAATAACTCACCATACATTTAACTCCACAGCAAACAATTCATCATACATTTAACTCTGCATCAGACAATTCAATTCCACATCAAACAACTCATCAAATAATTCACCATACATTTAACTCCGCAGCAAACGATAATCACCATACATTTAATTCCACATCAAACAACTCACCCTACATTTAACTCCACATCAAACAACTCATCATACATTAACTCTTGAGAGTCCAGGCCAGTTTTTGTATTAATCCACTCTGTCAAATTTATTGTTTTAGCTCTGTCAACCCCTCACAAGCCACAGATTTCTAGTCTTCTGTAACCCATTCCTTCCCTGGATGTTATTTAACAGTAATCACAATCAGATTATGTAAGTATCAAGTCCTCACATGTGTCTATGTGTGCCCAGATTATATAGGTACCAAGATGTCGTATGTGTCTATGTGTGCCCAGATTATATAGGTACCAAGTTCTCACATGTGTCTATGTGTGCCCAGATTATATAGGTACCAAGTTCTCACATGTGTCTATGTGTGCCCAGATTATATAGGTACCAAGTTCTCACATGTGTCTATGTGTGCCCAGATTATATAGGTACCAAGTTCTCACATGTGTGCCCAGATTATATAGGTACCAAGACCTCGTATGTGTCTATGTGTGCCCAGATTATATAGGTACCAAGTTCTCACATGTGTCTATGTGTGCCCAGATTATATAGGTACCAAGTTCTCACATGTGTCTATGTGTGCCCAGATTATATAGGTACCAAGTTCTCACATGTGTCTATGTGTGCCCAGATTATATAGGTACCAAGTTCTCACATGTGTGCCGAGATTATATAAGTACCAAGACCACGCATGTGTCTATGTGTGCCCAGATTATATAGGTACCATATTCTCACATGTGTCTATGTGTGCCCAGATTATATAGGTACCAAGTTTTCACATGTGTCTATGTGTGCCCAGATTTTATACGTACCAAGTCCTCACATGTGTCTATGTGTGCCCAGATTGTATACGTACCAAGTCCTCACATGTGTCTATGTGTGCCCAGATTATAGAAGTACCAAGACCACACATGTGTCTATGTGTGCCCAGATTTTATAAGCACCAAGACCACACATGTGTCTATGTGTGCCCAGATTATATACGTACCAAGACCACACATGTGTCTATGTGTGCCCAGATTATATACGTACCAAGACCACACATGTGTCTATGTGTGCCAAGATTATATACGTACCAAGACCACACATGTGTCTATGTGTGCCCAGATTATATAAGCACCATGCCACACATGTGTCTATGTGTGCCCAGAATATATAAGCACCATGCCACACATGTGTCTATGTGTGCCCAGATTATATAAGTACCAAGACCACACGTGTCTATGTGTGCCCAGATTATATAAGTACCAAGACCACACATGTGTCTATGTGTGCCCAGATTGTATAAGTACCAAGACCACACATGTGTCTATAACTACCCAGACCACACATGTGTCTATAGCTACCCAGACCACACGTGTGTCTATAGCTACCCAGACCACACATGTGTCTATAGCTACCCAGACCACATGTGTGTCTATAGCTACCCAGATCACACATGTGTCTATAGCTACCCAGACCACACATGTGTCTATAGCTACCCAGACCACACATGTGTCTATAACTACCCAGACCACACATGTGTCTATAGCTACCCAGACCACACATGTGTCTATAACTACCCAGACCTCACACGTGTCTATAAACTCCAGAACACACATGTGTCTATAACTACCCAGACCTCACACGGGTCTATAACTACCCAGATCACACATGTGTCGATAACTACCCAGACCTCACGGGTCTATAACTACCCAGACCTCACACGGGTCTATAACTACCCAGACCACACATGTGTCTATAACTACTCATACCACACATGTGTCTATAACTACCCAGACCTCACACGTGTCTATAAACTCCAGAACACACATGTGTCTATAACTACCCAGACCTCACACGTGTCTACAAACTCCAGAACGCACGTCTATAAATGGCTACACCACACATTTGTCTATAAATAGCTGCACCACACATTTGTCAAAAAAACACCCAGACCACACATCTGTGTTTAAATTCCTGGACCACACATTTGTATATAAAGATCTAGAGCACACAGATGACCCAGCAACGGTTACCAACTGAGATCACACGGCTATCTACATTGTATCACGTGTTCACAGAATGTTAGATGGCACGGCTTTAGGGTAGACTTTGGCGCCGACTGTTGGGTTATAACTGATGCCTGGTTCTGTTGATTGAATTTATCCGGAGCGGTTTATGTGTCTTTTCATGAATGTATGTCGAGTAACCGTCCGTTCACCTGTCTGTCTGTCTGTCTGTCTGTCTGTCTTCCTCTCTCCGTCCATCCGTCTGACCATCCATCTGCCCGTCCATCCACCCATCCATCTGACCATCCAACCGTCTGACCATCCATCCGACCATTTATCCATCCGTCCTTCCGTCCATCCGACCATCCCTCCGACCATCCGCAGGCCATCCGAATATCCATCCATCCGTCCGTCCATCCGACCACCTCTCGACCATCCATCCATTCGTACGTCCATCCGATCATCCCTCCTACCATCCACCCATCCGTCTGTCCGTCCGATCACCCCCCCCCCCCGACCATGCATCCATTCGTACGTCCATCCGACCATCCATGCATTCATCCATCCATTCTTACGTCCATTCGACCATCCATCCATCCATCCATCCACCTACCCATCCATCCATCCACCCATCCATTCACCCACCCATCCACCCACCCATCCACCTTTCCATCCATCCATTCGACCATCCATCCATCCACCCACCCATCCACCCTTCCATCCATTCGACCATCCATCCACCCACCCACCCATCCATCCATCCATCCATTCGACCATCCATCCATCCATCCATCCATTCGACCACCCATCCACCCTTCCATCCATCCATTCGACCACCCATCCATCGATCCACCCTTCCATCCATCCATCCATCCATTCGACCATCCATCCATCCACCCTTCCATCCATCCATTCGACCATCCATCCACCCATCCACCCACCCACCCATCATCCATCCATCCACCCACCCATCCATTCGACCATCCATCCACCCACCCACCCATCCACCCTTCCATCCATCCATTCATCCATTCGACCATCCATCCATCCATTCATCCATTCGACCATCCATCCACCCATCCATCCATCCATTCATCCATTCTACCATCCATCCATCCATTCATCCATTCGACCATCCATCCACCCATCCATCCATCCATTCATCCATTCGACCATCCATCCATCCACCCATCCATCCATTCGACCACCCATCCACCCTTCCATCCATCCATCCATCCATTCGACCACCCATCCATCCATCCATTCATCCATTCGACCACCCATCCACCCTTCCATCCATCCATCCATCCATTCGACCACCCATCCATCCATCCACCCTTCCATCCATCCATCCATCCATTCGACCATCCATCCATCCACCCTTCCATCCATCCATTCGACCATCCATCCACCCACCCACCCATCCATCCATCCATTCGACCATCCATCCACCCACCCTTCCATCCATCCATCCATGCATTCGACCATCCATCCACCCACCCATCCTAACTACTTCACACCTGTGTAGTCATGTGTTCGAACTCCCATCTATGCCTGGACATTTGACAAAATCGACCTTGCCCCCCACGTTGACTCAGCGTACAACGAGTACCATAACATGTCTTGGGAAGTAAATACTACCAGCATCAAACAGCTCATCATACATTTAACTCCGCATCAAACAGCTCATCATACATTTAACTCCTCATCAAACAGATCATCATACATTTCACTCCGCATCAAACAGCTCATCATACATTTCACTCCGCATCAAACAGCTCATCATACATTTAACTCCGCATCAAACAGCTCATCATACATTTAACTCCGCATCAAACAGCTCATCATACATTTAACTCCGCATCAAACAGCTCATCATACATTTCACTCCGCATCAAACAGCTCATCATACTTTTAACTCCGCATCAAACAGCTCATCATACATTTCTTCTTCTGCGTTCATCCGGAGTTTTTTTCTTTCTTGGACGTCATTGCGTTGTGCCTGTTTACAGCAGAGCTGCTTTCTTGCGCGGTTAGACCGACACACCCGACTTCTGCGGGCATTTGTTGACCGGGTTAACCTTCCCGGGGCACCATACATTTAACTCCGCATCAAACAGCGCATCATACATTTCTTCTTCTTCTTCTGCGTTCATCCGGATTTTTTTTTTCGGATGTGACTGCGTTGTGCCTGTTTACAGCAGAGCTGCGTTCTTGCACCGTTAGGCCGACACATCCGACTTCTGCGGGCATTTGTTGACCGGGTTAACCTTCCCGGGCATCATACATTTAACTCCGCATCAAACAGCTCATCATACATTTAACTCCGCATCAAACAGCTCATCATACATTTAACTCCGCATCAAACAACTCGTCATACATTTAACTCCGCATCAAACAGCGCATCATACATTTAACTCCGCATCAAACAACTCGTCATACATTTAACTCCGCATCAAACAGCTCATCATTCATTTAACCCCGCTTCAAACAACTCGTCATACATTTAACTCCGCATCAAACAGCTCATCATACATTTAACCCCGCTTCAAACAATTAATCATACATTTAAACTCGCTTCAAACAATTCATCATACATTTAACCCTGTATCAGATAACTCATCATACATTTAACGACATCAAATAAGTCGTCATACATTTAACTCTGCATCAAACAGCTCATCATACATTTAACCCCGCTTCAAACAATTCATCATACATTTAACCCTGCATCAGACAGCTCATCATACATGTAACACTGACCAGACCACCAACGAATTGACCTCAAGAAATATGTCTAAAGGTGTCCTTTACTGCCCCCCCCCCCCTCTTAAATATATCCAATCATCATCATCATGTGCCATGCCGATAAGCGTGGGTGGTCATTTTCGTCATCTCACTCGATCACCAGAGTCGTAGATCAGCTCTCTGCTCTTGTCTCGACCATGCCACGTGGCCAAGCCATCCAGGTATTTACTTCTCTACTTTTCCCTTGTTCTTTCCCCCTCAATCCTGCTAGTTGTCACCAAGTTCTTACCAAGTTCTTCAATTTATTTCGTATCACAACGTGTCCAAAAATTGTGACTGTCTACGTCTAATTTCTCTAATCACTTTACGGTTTTCATTTGTTTCTTGTAGGGCCTGGTCATTGGTTTTGCAAAACGTGATTTTCTTGGCATCTGTAAAGAAGGTAGTTTTTCATTGCTTTCCTTCTGAGCAGTGACCATACTGGTCGATGACCGTTGCCATTGTAAAACAACCCTTTCTCCCCCCCCCCCCCTCGCCTCTTTCCCCTAAAAGAGATCCTCTGCCTATAGTCGTGAAATTGAAGACTATAACCTATAACTAACTATCTGTCGGCTGCTCTTCAACTTCATCCACCACCTTCACACGTGGCTTCACTTAACCCTGATTCGGGGGGGGGGAGGGGGGGGGGGGTGATAAACGGGTACCCCCACTTTGCCAAAGGGTGTCCCGTAGACTAGTGGAGGGATCTTTCTTCTCCGTTGGCAGAGATATCCCTACCCTGCCACCCGTAAATCCAATACGCCAAACTAAATGTTGCATGCATGCCATTTGCAGAACGTCGAGATCAACCCCGTCTGTCTGTTTGTCTACCTGCCTGTCTGTCTACCTGCCTGTCTGTCTACCTGCCTGTCTGTCTATACCAGTCCCTTCCCCGTCTCGCCATGTTTGACACTTCTCCTAAGGCGGGTGTAGCTGGGACAACATCTACGATATGTCTCTCTGATTCAGGTGATAGATCTTGACTTAAGTCTGCCTACCTGCCTGTCTGTCTATACATAAAGGAAGCTGAGTGGTCTCGAGGTATGGTGTCCGCCTCGAGTGCTGGAGGTCCCGGGTTCAACCCCCGGTGAGGACCGAGATTTTTTTCACGTGGACTTCTAGTAATAAAATTTCCCCTGGTCTCTGGGTAGTGAGATCGGACACCCGTGTGTATTGTTGCGCACGTAAAAAATCCTTTGGCAGTTGGAAATCGAAAAAGAGTAGCCTAACGGCGCCGCCCGGGCAAAATTTCGAGTTAAAAATCTACCCAAAGTATTTCAGGATCCTCGCCGGTGCTACGGAGGTCGTGCACTGAGCTGAGTTTCTCCGGACTCAGGCTTGAGTTAGGAGAAGAACGGAGCACTTATGGGTTACACCCGTGTGCCATGATGTTGATCCATCGACTAAACTAAACTAAACTAAACTGTCTATACATGTCTCCCTTCTCCATCTCGCCACGTTTGACGCGTCTCCTAAAGCTGATTGATGTAACGCCGACAACATGTACGATAGGTGTAGTTGCTACAGGTGACAGCCTTCTTAGCTTCTGGGCCGCATCCCGTCACCTCCATAACATGAAATGTCTCAACGGGGAGAGGAGGATTGGGGTGTGTTTGTTTTAATTGGCTTGTTTAAAATTCAGCTGTAGTTAATTATGCACTGAATTTATTTGCCCCTTCACTGCCAAGGTTACGTTTGTTTTCTTGTGTATATTTGGGATATTATGAGAACAGAAACATTGAAGCAACAGAATGTCTAAAATAAATTGTGTACAGTATGTCATCATCAAGTGTCATTCGTCGCATTACAGGTTGGATGTAATGAGTCTCCTACAGCTCTTATCCGGCGTTTTCTTGGTACATTCTTGTAGGTTTCTTCCAGTATATCTCTTGATCTTGTCCACCCAAATGCCTCGTTGTCTTCCTCTGGCATACTTCCCTCCATCATAATCTTTACCAAAGAGCTGTCTTTTTACAAGCACAAAGTACCTTAAATGTCTGACCTTGGCTTCAAGGGGAAGACACAGACGAATGCCTGGATGGCTGGGCTACGTGACATAATCGGGGGAAAAACAACGATATAGTTAAAAACTGGCGATAGTGGGAAATGACGAACCATGACCACCTCCGCCTATCGCCATGACACAAAATGATGATGACTTCATTCTTCTTCTTCTGCGTTCATCCGGAGTTTTTTTTCGGATATGATTGCGTTGTGCCTGTTTACAGCAGAGCTGCGTTCTTGCGCCGTTAGGCCGACACATCCGACTTCTGCGGGCATTTGTTGACCGGGTTAACCTTCCCGGGGGTTTCTTAGGACGCTTGACTCTCACTGTTGTGGTGTTATCCCCCATCCCAGCTGGCCCATATAGAACAGCCAAAGATCCTGATCAGCCCTCAAGGGAAGGCAGGGGCAGACCATGGGCATTCCCCGCCATCCAAGGAGGCTTCCATACTTGCAGAGCCGATACATAGCGCTCTGGTACTGGGCTCACCCAAGGAATCGTCACGTCCTGCACATGGCTGCTTAGCCTCACTTCCGTATATTAGGCCTTCCGTTCACCATAGGCTGTTCTTCCGGAAACCAGAAGTATGCAGTCTGCAGATGACATCCACACAGTGAGCTTTCGATTCGGACTTTCCATGTAATGGATTTGTTATCCAAGCAATATTTCATTTCATGCCACTAGGACACTTTTCCACCTTTTATGAAGCCCACACAGCGGGCTTTTGATTCAGACTTTCCACGTAATGGATTTGCTATCCAAGCAATATTCCATTTCATGCCACTAGGACACTTTTCCACCTTTTATGAAGCCCACACAATGGGCTTTTGATTCGGACTTTCCACGTAATGGATTTGCTATCCAAGCAATATTCCATTTCGTGCCACTAGGACACTTTTCCACCTTTTATGAAGCCCACACAGCGAGCTTTCAATTTGGACTTTCCACATAATGGATTTGCTATCCAAGCAATATTCCATTTCATGCCTCTGGGTCTTCATGCACCTTTAAATGTCAACCTGTATGTAGTTAAAGTAAGCTGCGGTCAACTTGAGCTTGTTGATATCTCCATAGAGCTTGTCCTCAAATGAAGCAGGTGTGGGCCAAAATATCTTTCTCTGTTCTGCATACGTTGGGCAATCCTGCAGCAAATGTTTTGCTGTCATTTTTCCAGTTCTACAATTACATTCATCGGTATCTCCTATCTTTAGTTTATTGAACAAGTGGTATTTTAGCCTGTTATGTCCTGTGCGGAGTCTGAAAATTGCTACTTGTTCTCTTTGGTCGAGTTTGTAATATGCATCATCCTTCTGATGGCCTGGATGCTCTGATTCCCATTTGGTTCTATAAGTGCTTTTTATCAACCTCTTTGCCTCATTATAGGTTATGTCTATGTCAGGCTGTGGTAGTCGTCCGCCCTCTTTTGCCAGTCTGTCAGCCTCTTCGTTTCCAGGTATACTGCAATGTGATGGGATCCACTGTATTACAACTTTTTTGGATTTCTGGGATAGACCATGGAGTGTTGCTCTTAGGTCAGCTAGTTCTGTGCTGTTATTGCTCTTCGGTATTGAGACAGCTGACTTTGCATCTGTGAAGATAGCTATTTGCTTCTCTTTATTTTCCTTCATCAGGAGCATTTCTGCTGCAGTTTTCAGAGCCTCTACCTCCGCTTTGAAGTTACTTAAAAATTTTCCAGTTGCCATTGAATGTGTTTTTTTCACTCCATTTTTTAAATTTAGGAGAATTCCTCCTCCTCCATTCTCTATTGAATTTTTGGCTGATCCATCTGTATATGCATGGTTCCAATTCCTGCTTGGGTAATGTTCTTTTATGTAGTTTAGGGTTATTTCTCTTCTTTCGGTTTCATGCTGAGTGTTCTTTTTCTCAATACCAGGAATGTTTTCTATCATCTCAGGTAGCTGCTGCTGTCTCTAAGCTGGGAACTTGTGTGCATTGTAAATGGGCTTGACTGTTGATATGTTAAGTATAGGATCTGCCCTAATCCTTCGTTTTGCAGTTTCTACAAAGTTGCTACGCTTCAGTCTTCCCTTTCCAAAACCTTTAAATCTGTTGTACATAGGGTGGTCTGTCAATCTTCTAAATTTTTCTGCTTGTTGCTGGGCTCTGCTATCTCTTCTATCCTGCATTGGTTGTAAACAAGTGATCTTTTCTAGTTCATTAATAGGCGTTGTCTTCAGGCATCCAGTTATGATTCGCATTCCTTGGTTTTGGACTCTACTTATTTTGTTAAAGTTTGACTTAGCTGCTGTTGCCCAAGCTGCAATGCCATATTCCAGTACTGGCCTCACCCGTCCAGTATATAACTTCTTGAGAACTTTCTCATCTGCTCCCCATGTTGTACCAGCAAGCTTTTTCATGATTGCTATTCTCTGCCTTGCTCTTGTTCGATCTTTCTCAACCTGTGTCTTCCATGTCAGGCGACGATCAAAGGTGACTCCTAGATAGTTTGGATTTTCTTCATGGCGCAATATTTTTCCATTCAATACCAGCTTAGGTTGCTGAGTTTTATTTGAGAGGGAGAACACTGTGCATGTTGTTTTCTCCTCACTTATCTTCACTAGCCATAATTTTGACCAGTCCTCTAGCGCTAATAAGGCTTGCTGTATTCTGCTGTTAGCTGTACTAATATATTCTTCAGATGTCCATATGGCTAGGTCATCTGCAAAGGAGGATGTGTGTACTCTGGCTGGAAAATTTTCTGTGATGTCATTTATATATGCTAGGAATAATGTTGGTGAAAGAACTCCTCCTTGGGGGACACCTTGCTCCAACAGCATTATTTTGCTTGTTTGTCCTTGTACTTTTGTCCTGGCAGTTCTGTTCTCAAGGTAGTGGCTGATCCATTTATACATTTTTCCACAAACATGCATGTTTTGCAGTTTTACTTTCAGTCCTTCCTTCCATACTTTATCAAATGCTTTTTCTAAATCTATCCAGACTGCTAGTGTGTGCTTTTTCCCTTGGAAGGCATCCTCTATTTCCTGAGCTATATAGGTTATTTGATCTTCAGTGGATCTGTACTTTCTGAATCCTGCTTGGTGTAGTGTTAAGAGTTTGTTTTCTTCCAGATGCCATGTTAGCCTGCCATTGATAATGCGTTCCATTAATTTTCCTACACAGCTAAGTAGACTGATAGGTCGATAGCCATTCGGTTCTTCCAGGTCTTTTCCTTTCTTTGGGACTGGTATTAGTATAGCTTCCTTCCATGCCTGTGGGACTATTCCTCTCTTCCAGCTGTTATTTAGGACTGCTAGTAGTTTCTTCTTTGCCTTGGTGCCTAGTCCTATTAGCATTTCATTTGTGATTCCATCCTTTCCTGGTGATTTCTTCTTTTTTAGGGTATTCATTTGCCTGTTCCATTTCTTCCATTGTTAGATTTGCCATCATATATTCTGCTGCTGTCTCTGTATTTCTATAATGTATCTGGTTGTCTTTGATTGCTTTCTTCTGTTCGGTTGTAATATCAATGTGGTTTGCATTTGCATAGTGTTCCATTAGTGCATTTGCAGCCTTTTTTCCCGTAAGCAAGGCATTTCCTTGTTTAATTGTTAATTGTTTGTTTCTAGGTCCTTCATTGTTCATGGCTTTCACTAGTTTCCATAGTTTGTTTCCATCCCTGTCAAAATTCAGGTTTTCTGTTTTTTCCCTCCAACAATCTCTTGTTATTTGATTTACTGTTCTTTTATATTTTGCTGAGATGGCTTTGAGAGAGATGTTCGCTTCAATTGTTTGTTCTCTCTCTGCTGTCTTCCTGGCATCTTCAATTTTGTCCTCCAAACTTTGTAGTTCTTCAGTCCAGTATGGTTTGTAATTTTTCCTAACTCCTCTAGGAATGGACTCAGTGGCTGCCTGTATTATCGCTCTGTTTAGACTTTCCACCATTTGCTTTATGTTGCCATATCGTGTATTTATGTTTTCACAATATTTGTCTGTTAGTATGGCAAATCTGTCCCAATCTGCTCGTTTGTAATTCCAGCGGGGCAAGGGCTTTTGCTCCTGTGGAACATACTCCATATTCATTACAAGCTTGATTGGTCTGTGGTCACTACCTGCTAATTGGTCCAGCACATGGCGATCGATTTTGTGGAGGATGTCTCATGTGCAGAAAACTAAGTCTGGAGTAGAAGTGGTAAGCCATCTTCTGGAGTAGAAGCTCGGCGTGTCATCCACTTTGTTGAGTAGATGGAGATTTGAGTCTATTTCCCAGTCCCCCAATTCATCTCCTCTTTTGTCAGTATCTGGGTATCCCCATCTTTCTGAGCGGCTATTAAAGTCTCCGACAATAATGCAGTTTGTGTCAGTTATTTTCATGTTTGAGAGTGTAAGGTCCTTATCTGCTGGGCTATACAGATTGTAGATTCTTATTTTCACGTCCTTTATCATTATATCAACACCTATAATTTCCGTTTGGTTGTCAGAGATCACAGATACTTCGCTGCAAGGTATTGTATTTCGTGTAAGTATTAGAACTCCTCCTTTGTGTCCTTCGCGGTCGAAACGTGTGGCCTGATATCCTCTGACTGAGAATTTGTGATTGGCGTTGAGGTGTGTCTCTTGAATACATGCCACATCTATTCTATCTTTATGAAGACGCTGTGTTAGGGAGTCTTTCTTCTTGTAAACTCCTTCGGCATTCCACTGTAGTATGTTGAGTGTCCGGGGTATTTGGTCAATAGCTCTTGACCTACTCCTCTGTGCCTTGACTCCACAGCACAGGGGAAGGTGACCACCAGTAGTCATGGGTGGACCCCCTCGAGGCAGGGGGCCCGGCACTATCGCCGCCTGATGGGACTTCACGGGATTAGCACCATATCGATTAATTTTGATTTGTGACATCATGAATTAAGTTACGTTGCACTGCTTTGTCAAGCCTGTGGCTCAGTACATCCGATTTCGACAAGCATTTATTCGGGATGCTTTCCCTAGCCTTTGACTGTCCCCAGTCTACCTACAAGGCAGCAGGTTTTACGTTGCACTGCTTTGTCAAGCCTGTGGCTTAGTACATCCGATTTCGACAAGCATGTATTTGGGGTGCTTTCCCTAGCCTTTGACTGTCCCCAGTCTACCTACAAGGCAGCAGGTTTGTGTGTCTCTTCGTCTGGTCCCTCTCCCTTGACCTGTCCGACATGGGTGGCCCTACCAGTAGCTGTGCTACCGTCGGCATAGCTCTTGGGGTCATTGGGACGCACAAGCCCCTCTACCTCGTCACGGTGGACACACAGCAGAGTGGTGATGACTTCATTCAACAATGTTTACTCCAATTTTTTTTTCCCCGCGTTTCCATCCTGTTTCAGAATATTGCGGTCAACACCAGCATCTTTCAGCTGTATGTTGATTCCTAGGCTAGATTACGCTCATCAGCATGCCACGACTTCTGGTAGTGCTGGACTGAATTTTGCTTTCCATATTATGGATTAGCTTTCCATATTAACAGTGT
>OY992896.1:46178220-46468220 GCA_963921405.1 Cepaea hortensis
AATTTATTGTTGCGGGTTTGGGTGTTCGGTGAGTTTGCTCAGAGGGGACCGGCTGGAGATTGGGTAACACTGTGACTACGCCTCTTGGCATAGCGCGATGGTTTGTGTACTGGTTCGCCCACACATTGCCCGCTGTTGAATCTCCTGTAGTGGTAGGGGTAGGTAGTTTTCCCTGGAGACGGAAATATCTAAACCCCACTTTTTCTGCTTCTGTGAGCGGCAAACATTACATTTGTGATTATTTATGATCTTTCCGACAGCAGAGGATGGAGAAGGAGGTAGTAGTAGTGATGTGATGTTAGTAGTGGTAGTAGTAGTAAAATTATGAATAAAATTGGGTGGAACTGCGGTAAAGCTGCGAAAATGTAAACAGTATAAAATAACACAAAGTAGTGCAGCTTTACATAACAGGATTACGACACATACGGGACGTTGCGGCGATTAGCCTTCATCAGCAAACAAACACATTCACAAAACACAGCATATAGTCAAGGAGATTTCCTGTGACTACATCAAAACGTGACGACAGGACGAGAAGAACAAAAAGATGAAAAAATGAAAGCTAGTAGTTGTAGTAGTAGTAGTAGTAGTAGTAGTAGTAGTAGTAGTAGTAGTAGTAGTAGTAGTAGTAGTAGTAGTAGTAGTAGTGGCAGTCGTAATAGTAATAGTAATAGCAGTAATAGTGGCAGTGTAGTAGTAGTAGTAGTAGTAGTAGTAGTAGTAGTAGTAGTAGTAGTAGTAGTAGTAGCAGCAGTAGTAGTGGTTGTGACTGTACCAGCCAGCACCAGGGATTGATCACATCATGCCGAATATCAAAGTGAATGGTCATAGACTAAATGTTGTGGACAAATTCACCTATCATGGCAGCACTGTGTCACAAGCTGCCACAATTGATGACGAAGTGAATGCAAGAATCTCCAAGGCCAGCGCGGCCTTTGGCAGACTGTACAAGAATGTATGGGACAGAAATGGAATAAGCCCGCCAACAAAGTTTACAAAGCAGTTGTATTATCCACACTGCTATATGCTTGTGAAACCTGGACTGTTTATCAGCGACACGCTAGGAAATTAAACCACTTCCACACAGTCTGCCTTAGGAAGCTGTTGAAGATTAAATGGCAAGGCAAGATCCCAGACACTGAAGTTCTAGAAAGAGCGTCCATGCCCAGTATCCACATTCTACTAAATGAAGAATCAGATTAACTCGGATGCCAGATCACATGCTCCCTAAAGAAATTTTTTACGGCGAGCCTTCTTTGTGGTAAATGCTTCCAAGGCGGCCAGAGGAAACGCTTTAAAGACACTCTGAAGATCTCACTAAAAGCTTGTGGAATTCATCTTGACACCTGGGAGACTGCTGCCAAAGACCGAAATTCGTGGCGTACATCATTATACACAAGGGTGCAGTTATGAAGCAACCAGAACTGAAAGGGCGGTGAAGAAAAGACTGGTTAGGGTTAGGGTTAGGGACAGAAAAACCACAGCAGGAGATCCTACTCCTGGAACGTCAAGCATTCTTTGCCCACATTGTCAAAGCCATTTTTCGAGCCAAAATAGGCCTTATCAGCCATCTTAGAACCCATGGCTCCATACTTTCAACACCACTGGATGAAATTAATGGTCATCATCATTCTCGACGTACAAACAACGGTAGCTATATTACCGGCAGTAGTAGTATTAGTGTTAGTAGCAGCAGCAGCCAAGGGCAATAAATTGATGGTTATTACGCTTGTGCTTGCCAGATCCAACACAAACCGGCGCGGGTGGGGGAACCTGACTATTGTCACCCCCTCCCCGCCTTACCTGTTGTCATTAGCTTGCTATTCACACCAGCGAGACACACATTCGCGGGCCCCACATTTTACAACCGACATTAATCGCCTGGCAGGTTGCGCGGGAGTTTCCTGTGTCGTCTGCGCCCAGTGCCTGCCTGCGTTTGTATTGTATGACTAAGCACGGAATGTCAGATCAACACTTAAACAAGGGTCTCGTTCCTGCCGTGGTCTCATTTATCTCCCAGCAAACATTGTTTAACCATTGCTGTTTACACTGCTAGGTAATTGATTCCGACAGCCGTTGAACGCCGGAGATGAACAGTTTCATTCTGATGTATATTACAGAATTATGGCCAAAGTGGTATTCCATAACTTGCCTATTATGTTCATAAATAAACCGTTGTTTTAATGCTGAATTAATGAAATTTATAAAAGAGACCGGCGAACAAAAAGATGAAGAGGAAATGCTGAACTAAATTATACCAATAAACACACCATGCGATCATTGGTAACACATGTGTTCTTTCATTCAGTCACTATACGCGTTACATTGTTGCTCGATTTAACTGTTTTTCTTTCTTTCTTGATGCACACTTGTTCTTCATTCAGTCGCTATTGGTAGTACATTATTGGTGATTTTAACTGTTCTTTCTTGGTAACACACTTGGCATCTTATTTTGTTAACTCTGTCTCGCCCAGACACATGTTACTTTCATGTAGTGAATTTCTAGCCCAGAGAAGGATGAAGCTGGGACAGGAGGCTGGGGGGGGGGGGAAGGGGGGACTAATTAATTGTGTGTGTGTGTGGGGGGGGGGAGGGGGTAGTTAGCTCGCTTTGAACTCAGGCGTAGTCCTTGCACGTGTTGCCACTTTTAGTAGTGAGGCTGAGTGGTCTCGAGGTACGGTGTCCTCCTCGAGTGCTGGAGGTCCCGGGATCAAGCCCCGGTGAGGGTCGGGATTTTGTTCACATGGACTTCTAGTAATAAAAATTTCCCCTGGTCTCTGGATAGTGAGATCAGACGCCCGTGTGTATTGTTGCGCACGTAAATATACCGTGGCAGTTGGAAATCGAAAAAGAGTAGACTTACAAATCTACCCAAAGGATTTCAGGGGCCTCGCCGGTTCTTCGGAGTTCGTGCATTGAACTGAGATTCTCCGGACTCTGGCTTGATTTAGGAGTAGAACGGAGCATTTATGGGTTACACCCGTGTGCCGTGATGTTGATCCGTCGACTAAAGTAAACTAGTATAGCTACTTCTAGTGCGCTAGACTGATTTTTGCGTGTGGGTTAACTTTCCCGATTACCAGTGTTCCCCGCCATCAGGTGAACCCACTCCGACTTCAGAATTGCTTGTAATTTACGTCCCCAAGTCAAGGGCGAGAAGTCAACATTTTAGTCCAACCGAGCTGTAGAGGTTGAACTCGCTACTTCAGCATCAGCACACTGGATGTTTAAGAACGATCGCTGGTATCCCTTGGGGCTCTCTCCGCCCATGCTTTCTCAGCTTGCCTTCTTCGAGGACGACCACTCAAGTAAAGAACAAAACACAAAATGTGATATGTTTAACAAAATGTCAGCAAACATTTATCTCATTTCACATTAACCTTCACACGCCTAACAAAAAAAAAAAAAAACATGTTTCTTCCCCTGTTTTCATTAAAACAAACGTTTATTGAGTGTTATAGAGTGTTGCATTTTGTATTGTACGTATTTTTACATGTTGTTAATATATAGGGTGTATTTTTAATGACTGTTCTGTGTGTGAAAATATTGCCGGTCCAAGTTTTGTATTCACCCTCTGTAAAGTTCATGCAACACAATAGGTAAATACAAAACTTGGACCCGCAATATTTTCAAACATTGCACAGTCATTAAAGATACACGCTGGACGAACAGCATACTGGACAAAGTGTGACATGCTTACTTAGTTTTAGTCGGGGACATTTTGAATTTCCACGATGCTAGATGCACAACAAAGTCAATAGACAATCGCCGGAGATTGCCAACACGGTATCGGACGGGATAAGTTGTCGCAGGAAGTGTTTGGTGTCCGGTCAGTGTGGGACAAGAATGACATCTGCTCGGCGCTTACAGTTGTGTTTTTCTTGGTTTTTATTGATGGTACATTCTAGGGATTTGTCACTGTACTTCACATTTATGATCATTAATAGCAGGTGTCATAATTTATTTTGTTTGTTGTTACATTTGTCGTAATTTTTAGAAATAGTTTTGTTTTTAGTAATTTTAGGCCTTGCCATCATCTTACAGTTTTGTCTTCGCATTTGTTACAGACTTGTTCATTGTTATCATTCTTAGGAAGTTAGGAAGTCTCAGTTTAAGTCGTTTGCATCATAGAAACATTTTATTGTGAAGGTTAGGATTATTGTTGTATTTTTCAGTAGAATCGTATAGTTAGTTATAGCAGCAAGTGATTTCAACAGCTTAATTTTCATAGTTTTCCGCAGTCAGTTGATTTTCTCCATTACTCAACTGCTTGTTATTACTGTTAGTGCACTGTTGTTATCACCATTTCTGATTTAATTCCATTTAGTTTTATTATATTTGTGTTATTGTGCTTGTTATAATTGTGTTATTGTGTTTGTGTTATTGTATTTGTGTTATTAGTGCACTGTTGTAGCCATAATTTCCTATTTACTTCCATTTATTTTTTATTGTGTTTGTGTTATTGTATTTGTGTTATTAGTGCACTGTTGAAGCCACCATTTCTTATTTACTTCCATTCAGTTTTATTGTATTTGTGTTATTACTGCACTGTTGTAGCCACCATTTCTATGTACTTCCATTTAGTTCAGCACTAGAGTATCAGTGGTATACTGGTTTGTGCAATTGCTTGCCAAGACAATGGTTCAATCCCAGCAATGGCAGGGTGTTATTTACCAGACCAGTATTGGGTGCAACCCAGTCGTATAAAATGGACTTAGACAATGTTCAGAATTATTTGGGGAATATCTGGGAAGGACAGGAGGTGAGGATAAGGACAGACCATCTCACATCTTTATGCCATATATGTGTAGACACAACGCTTCACAACCCAGTGATATTAATTGCTATTTTACCTTTATCTTTACATGTTTTAGAATTCTCCTTACTTTTCTCTTTTTTTTATTTCAAATTTTTTGGTGTGTGGTTGGCACCATATAGCCAGGATACCTCATGACATGAAAAGGAATCCTTTACTTTAATTACTGTTTGCTTTTCTTGTTTGTATATCATCAATTTCACTTCTGCACTTGAGCATGTTTTTAATGTCATTAAATATTTTCATTTCCAGAGTTTCCTGCCCCGGAATGGAATGTTGCGCTGTGAGATGGGCTGTGCTTGCTGCTAATGGATCTGAAAACATTGTCCTGAAATCTGTGAACTTGTGTCTACATTTATTGTATTGAAAGCTGCAACAACACTTATGGTAATGAAACCTGGGATTATATTTATGCTGACACGAAGGCAAGAAATGTTGACTACATCTAAGATTTTGAAAGTCGCAACTAGCTGCAGTTATATTTTCTAAAGCCATGGAATACACTATAAAGATGAAAGCTGTGATTTATAGCACACAAAGATGAGGCCATGAAATGTCATGTATCTGTTAAAAGCTGTGACTTATTTGGCACTGAAAGCCGTGACGGCATAGTCATCTGTGAAGCTGTGACATTACTTCACATAAAGCACTAAAATTGTGACTATGCTTCTGTTGCCTAAACTGTGATGACACTTATCTTTAACATAAAATTGACCACATCGTGAAGAATGTGGACATAGCATTTCAGATAATGCCAACGTTGACTATGTGGTAATGTCTACAGTATTTAGAACAGTGACTATACGTCTGTGATCTAGTGTCACACCTAGTACATCACATAATTGGATATTCAAATATTTGTATATATGCCACACAACAAACACAAGATAGTTGGGGAATTAATTCCACAAACCCGAAGGAACTTCGATCACAAGCCCAGAAATCATTGACCAGTATTTTTCTAACCATGGATCACAGTCGCAGAGATCCATCATCAAGCAATAACTCTCCAGCCCCCAGGAGTAGAGCTTTCCACAATGAAGATGACAATGAGAATGCCTCTTCAGATACCAACGAGGTAGACTTTGACAAGAACGACGGAGATTCCTTTCAGGGCAGCCCAAAATGTTCAGACAGAGGCAAGAAGAAACCGGTTGCGAAAGGCAGCGCCAAGTTGCTTCTGGATAAGAAAAAGCTGGAGCAGTACGTTGGAGAGGGGGAGATACTGGTGCCAGTCCCAAGAGCTCGGCGGAGATTAAAAGGCAATGAGCTCGGCTACATGGTCAAAAGAGATGATACTGTACTCAGGTATATAGACAAAGAAGGCGTAGTGTACAACCAAAATGGTGAGTAGAATGTGTTGATGCATAAACCTTGCCTTGCTTCTTAACATATTTGTTTCATATGTATAATTGTTTTTCTTTTATATTTCATATGTATAATTGTTTCATTTATATTTTAAATCTATTAATGTTTTCATTAATCTTCATCTCATCATCCAGTGCCTTGCCGGCAGTGGGCAATCATGCTTTTCCACAAATTGCGATCTCTGACAGCATGGATCAGTTTATGTGTTGACTCCCTCCTATGCCATCACACAAGACTGTCAAGAATGTTCTCACGCTATCGTCCTCTATTTCCCTTCCCACAAATCTTTCTGGTTGTCACAACATGTTCCATGTCTTCTCATAACGTGGCCAAAAAAGTTTTGCTTCTTTCTTATGTTTGTGATAAGTTGTTGTTGTGGCTTAGCTTCCCTCAAAATGTCCAGATTGCTCATATTTCATATGTATAGTTATTTTGTTTATATTCCATATGTATAATTGTTTCTATTTTATATGTTATAGTAAGTAAAGTCCCTTTTTTCACACTTTGTGGTTTGTTGGGTATTTGGTGTTAGTCTCATTTTTAGACAGCTGACATTCAATAGGTGATGTTGTCAGTGTCACTCTTCATATCAACAGTGACTAAAATATATGCACACAGTAAAAACCATTGTGATAATATCTGGCAACATTATTTCTTGGTGATAGACCAGTCTTTAGACCAGTCAGCAAAGATTGGGCAGTGAATAGGGAATGAGAACTATTGAATTCAAGCCCTAGGAATTTGAATATATAGAAAACAGGTTGTGGTAATTTGCGGTTCAACACCAGGACTTATCGACAAAGGAGAGGTATTCGGGTGCCAGTGGGACCAGGTAAGGCACAAGCCTTATCCTAATGTGAAGAAGTGCAACCTAAAAACTAAATGTCATGACAGGGTAAACCAGGCCCTAGACCTTGGTCAGCAATTGGTCTATGATGGAAGCTCCAACAGGCGGACATTTCAAGCATTGCTTTGCTCATCCGGCAGCTTCTGCAGTTTGTCTTGTTCCAGATGTAATTGCATTACTTTTCCTCTGGAGTAAAGTAGGCTGGCCACGAGAAGGATTATGCTGCATGGGTACACATGGTCTCTCTACAATTAAGCCCAGGCTTTGTGCTATGGATGAGGTTATTATGCCTTTTCTTTTTTAAGCACAATAACTATGTTCTTTCAAGATGGCAAGGCATCATTATATAGTAGGATATGCAGGCATCTACCTCATTTCCCTCAGAAGATATTGAGGACTATGGACACTTATAGTCCCAGTGGCCAGTTGGTTATAGTTTCAGTTACCAGTTGGCTATACTCACATCTGCTCCATGCTCTATCACAATCTTTCCTGCTTATGCCAGTCTGGATTCCGAATTCCATCCATGGCTGGAGATATATTTTGAAACTCCAAGCTGGCACGATAATGTATTTTAATTTTGTAATGTTGCATGTCCTTTGCGGGATGTTGCAATCGACCCCAGTCCAGCTTGGTTTTATAGACAATTTTACATTCAGTAGTTTGCCATTGCTTTATGAACATGAAGTCAACGTTTACATCCAGCTGACTGGTACCCTGGAAGTTTAATCGCAATCTCTTAAGCCCTGCAGACATGCTGACTTCTAATTCAAGTATTAAAGTAATTATTACATTTTTATGGAAAGTGCTCTCAATATTAATCCTCAGGTCTGTGTGTTAAATCTGCGATCTAAGAAATAAAATCAGATTGGTTGTCATTATCACTAAGCAATAGCATTGCCAAATATGATCACACTGGAGTTTACTGTGTGCATCTGTTTTTAATAACTGTTGATATGAAGAGTGGACTAATCTGACACTCCACATCGGCATGGCTGATAAACCAATGTGCAGGCATGCTCAGGTTTGTATTGTCCCGCCTTTATCTCGAGGCATTCAGTGTTCCTTGCAG
Source organism: Cepaea hortensis (assembly GCA_963921405.1). Lineage (NCBI taxonomy): Eukaryota > Metazoa > Mollusca > Gastropoda > Stylommatophora > Helicidae > Cepaea > Cepaea hortensis. The sequence continues at coordinate 46,186,324 of OY992896.1, forward strand.
TGATCAGTTCATCATCATCAAGTGTCCTGCCAGCTGGCGTACGTGTTCATGGCTCTTCACAGATCTCAGTCTTTGGTTTTCTGGATCAACTCTGCTGCTGATATTCCTCCGTGCCACCGTCTCAATCTATCCAGCATAATTTCTCTTGGTCTGCCTCTGCCTCTCTTCCCCTCGATCTTTCCAGTTGTCACGGTGTTCTCCAATGCCTCTCCTCTCATTACATGACCAAAGAAAACTGTTTGTCCCTTTCTTATTGTTGTATATAGTGTTCTAGTTTCATTAGCCTGTTTCAGGCAGTCTTTGTTAGTTACTCTGGCAGTCCAAGGAATTCGCAACATTCGTCTCAGGAACCACATCTCTGTTGCTTCTAATTTCTTGTTAATTTGTTCATTTACATTCCAAGATTCACTGCCATACAGCAAAACTGGTTCTACATAGCATTTCAGCACTCTCTTTCTTACACTCAGTGATAGTGACTTACTGCACAAGATACTCTTCATTTTCTGAAATGCGTCCTTTGCTTGCCCTATTCTGCTCTTAATCTCTGTTGTACATCTTCCATCTGATGTTATAAATGCCCCTAGGTATCTAAAATTATCCACTTGGTTAAGAATTTTTCCTTCTATTTCTATGTCACATTTTGGTGTCACAGTGATCACTTACTGTCAAATATTGACTTTAGCGGGCACTTTTTGCACTCTGAACTTCTCTTCCAGTTACAGGTACACCTTATATTCATAATTGCCTGCTGGCCTAGTGGTCATGATGGGTTTGAATCCATATTGAGATGGATATTTAAAGTAGAAATGGGCTCCCAGGCTGACTAAGCCTGAAATGGTATCAGGGAACTTGATTTACATTTACTTTGAACCTTATGTAGATTCACTTGAAATTAGATGTAACATCACTTGTAACATGATGTAGATTCATTTAGAATCTCATGTGGATTCACTTGGAACTTGATGTAGATTCACTTTTAACTGTATGTAGATTAATTTGTATCTTGATGTAGATTCACTTTTAACTATGTAGATTCACTTGAATCTTGTAACATGATGTAGATTTACTAGGAACCTCATGTAGATTCACTGGGAACGTGATGTAGATTCACTTTTAATTGTATGTAGATTAATTTATCTTGATGTAGATTTACTTTTAACTAAGTAGATTCACTTGAATCTTGATGTAGATTCACTTTTAACTATGTAGATTCACTTGAATCTTGAGGTAGATTCACTTTTAACTACGTAGATTCACTTGAATCTCGATGTAGACATCACTTGTAACATGATGTAGATTCACTAGGAACCTCATATAGATACACTTGGATCTTTATGTAGATACACTTTTAACTTGTTGTAAACTTGGAATCTCGTGTAGATTCACTTGACTTGTAGATTCGCTATTAACCTATGTAGATTCACTTGGATCTTGCTGTAGATTCACTTGGATTGTGATGTAGATTCAATTGGAATCTAATGTTAATTCACTTGGAACTTCATGTAGATTCACTTGAAACTGTATGTGAATTCACTTGGAACTTCATGTAAATTCTGTTGTAACTTCTAGATTCACTTTGAACCTGATGTAGATTCACTTGGAACTTAATGTAGATTCACTTTTAACTTGATATAGATTCACTTTTAGCATGATGTAGATTCACTTGGTACCTGGTGTAGATTTTACTGGAACTTGATTTGGACTGCTCTATAATTTATCACATTAATTGTGCATAGATACCTCCATAAGTATTCCAGTCCATATAACCCACCCAGTGCTGATTAGATGAAGCTACTGATTGGTCTGTCAAAATATAGGGGTGTCTGATTGGTCTGTAAAAATAGGAGGCTACTGATTGGTCTGTAAAACTAGGGTGTTTCTGATTGATCTGTAAAATTATGAGGCTATTGATTGGTCTGATCACATTAATAATCCACAGATACCTCCATAAGTACTCCAGCCTCCATTATCTGGGCGTCTCCGTGGCGAAGTGGTCAGGCCGTCTGACTTGGGCTCCAAAGGTTGTGGGTCGATTCCAGGCCTCATTCTTCAGTTCATGAGTTTTTCTGGAGACTCCTGAGGGTGATCGCTGGAGCTACGGACTTCGTGCTTTGTGCGACGCTTTCCGCGCTGGGGAAAGAGACTGAGCCATATGGGATGAACCCGGTGCAATGAGGTCAATCCTGTTGACTTTTAAGCGACTTCTTTAGTCTCCATTAGATCATACACAGGAGAATCTCACCTCAGTCCACAAACCCAGTTGCACTATGATCCAAAATGTGTATATACACTGGAATCATAAATGCTAGACATATTAAGTGTTGTCTCAGATGTATTATTTAGCATATAACCCACCCAGTGCTGATTGGTCTGTAAAATTATGAAGCTACTGATTGGTCTGTCAAAATGTGAGGCTGCTGATTGGTCTCTGAAAATACAGGGGTTTGTGATTGGTATGTAAAATAGGGGTACTGATTGGTCTGTAAAAATAGGGGGTTACTGATTGGTCTGTAAATTATGGGGCTATTGATTGGTCTGTAAAATGTATGAGCTATTCATTGGTCTGTAAAAAATATAGGGCTAATGATTGGTCTAAAAATATGGGGCTAACATGATACACTTTATATGCCTCAAAGCTTGGAAAAAGACTACAACCATTGTAAGGCTAGGCTACAGTCATTGTTAAATTTGGTAATGTTACTGTCATTGTTAAATCTGGTATGTTAGATTTATTGTTAAATTTGAAGATGTTATATCATTGTTGTCATGGTAATGTTACAGTCATTGTTGTTTAAATTTGGTAATTTTAATCATTATTGTCCTGGTAATGCTACAGTGATTGTTGTCCTGGTAATGTTACAGTGATTGTAATATTTGGTAATGTTACAGTCATTGTTGTCATAGTAATGCTACAGTCATTGTTGCCCTGGTAATGTTACAGTCATTATTGTCCTGGTAATGCTACAGTCATTCTTGTCCTGGTAATGTTACAGTCATTGTTAAATTTGGAAATGTTACTATCATTGCTAAATTTGGTATGTTAGATTTATTGTTAAATTTGAAAATGTTATATCATTGGTGTCCTGATAATGCTACAGTGATTGTTAAATTTGGTAATGTTACTGTCATTGCTGTAGGTAATGGGTTACGAATGCTACTTGTAATCATGTATACTGGGTTAGAAACACAGCTGCGGGTGATTTGGAAGCAAACCGCCTTGTGTTGGTTTCCATACAATGATATGAATGCCGGTCGTTCAGAAGGCAGTGACAAACTGCTGAATGTAAACTTGCCAAGAAATCACAAATGGCCAAAAAATGCTGGGTTGACTGCGACATTCTGTAAAACTTACTAATTTTTACTGTCATTGTTAAATTGGGTAATGCTACTGTCATTGCTTGATTTGGTAGGTATTGGAAGACAGATGGTAATTTTACAATCATTGTTACATTTGATAATGTTAGTCATTGTAAAGCTGCAGCCAGCATAGTCTTGGTAATGCTAGAGTTATTATAACGCTACAGTCATTTTGTATTCTTGATAATACTAAAAGACTAATTGTAAGGCTACAGTCATTGTGATGCTACAGTTTAAGGCTACAGTCATTGTAGGGCTACAGTCATTGTGATGCTACAGTCATTGTGATGCTACAGTTTAAGGTTACAGTCATTGTAGGGCTACCGTCATTGTAAGGCTACAGTCCTTGTAAGGCTACAGTAATTGTAATGCTACAGTCATTTTAGGGCTAGTCATTGTAAGGCTACAGTCATTGTGTTGTTGTTTATCCATCAAGAATGATGATGACCATTCATTTGATCCAGTGGGGTTGAAAGTATGGAGCCGTGAGTTCTAAAATGGCTGATAAGGCCTATTTTGGCTCGAAATGTTCTTTGACAATGTAGTACAGTCCTTGTAAGGCTACAGGCCTTGTAAGGCTACAGTAAGGTCATTATAATTAAGACAGCAGAGGTAGTAAAGCTACACCACGTCATTGTCTACTAACAGAATTTGTACCAAGATGGTAGCCTGAACATCACCAATCTCTCTCTCCCTCTCCCTCTGTCTCTCTCTCTCCCTCTCTTCCCCTCTTTCTCTCTTCCCCTCTTTCTCGCTTTCCCTCTCTTTCTCCTTCTCTCTCTCTCTCTTTCTCCCTCTCTCTTCCTCTTCCCCCCTCTCTCTATTTGCCTATGCATGTATATGTGTCTAACTTACACAGAAGTTAGCTTAGCCTTAAGGACCAGTACTTTTCTGTTTCAGATACGGCCTATTTACAAAACAAAGAGAAAGGAAAACCATACTTTGTATGTGCTATACAACGCTTCAATCTGGTAAGTTAGCATCTGCCTATGTAGTTAACACTTATTTATTTACACTATTATGTGTGTAAGTTAATGTCTGTGTAGTTAACACTTATTTATTTACATTTATTTGTGTAAGTTAACATATGTGTATGTAGTTAACACTTATTTATTTACACTATTATGTGTGTAAGTTAGCACATGTCTATGTAGTTAACACTTATTTATTAACACTATTATGTGTGTAAGTTAGCATTTGCCTATCTACTGAACACTTATATTTACACAATTATGTATGTTGATATTATCTCTACATATAAGACAGATGGAGGGTCACTCAGTATTAATATTGTCGCCACAGATAAGAGGAGTTGGGGAAATCAATGTTATTATCCTTAAAGCTAAGAAAGGCAGAGGATCACCCAACTTTGGTTATAGACAAGACAGATTGGGGATCCAAAAAGTTCCGTTTTGGTGCTTATTATTTACTGGATTAAAAATAAAGATAATTGTATTGGTGATATTAGGTGCGTGGAAGAAAGGTGGTAGGTGTCAGGAAGAAACATGGTAGGTGTGTGGAAGAAAGATGATAGGTGTGTGGAAGAAAGATAAGTGTGTGGAAGAAAGATGATAGGTGTGTGGAAGAAAGACGGTAGGTGTGTGGAAGAAAAACGGTAGGTGTGTGGAAGAAAGGTGGTAGGTGTGTGGAAGAAGCATGATAGGTGTGTGGAAGAAGCATGATAGGTGTGTGGAAAAAACACAGTAGGTGTGTGGAAGATACGGCCTATAGATATGGACTATAATACGGCCTGAAAAATAAAGATAATTGTATTGGTGATATTAGGTGCGTGGAAGAAAGGTGGTAGGTGTCAGGAAGAAACATGGTAGGTGTGTGGAAGAAAGATGATAGGTGTGTGGAAGAAAGATAAGTGTGTGGAAGAAAGATGATAGGTGTGTGGAAGAAAGACGGTAGGTGTGTGGAAGAAAGACGGTAGGTGTGTGGAAGAAAGACGGTAGGTGTGTGGAAGAAAGGTGGTAGGTGTGTGGAAGAAGCATGATAGGTGTGTGGAAGAAGCATGATAGGTGTGTGGAAAAAACACAGGTGTGTGGAAAAAAACACAGTAGGTGTGTGGAAGAAAGTTGGTAGGTGCGTGGAAGAAAGATGGTAGGTGTGTGGAAGAAAGGTGGTAGGTGTGTGGAAGAAAGGTGGTAGGTGTGTGGAAGAAACATGGTAGGTGTGTGGAAGAAACATTGTAGGTGTGTGGAAGAAGCATGGTAGGTGTGTGGAAGAAACATGGTAGGTGTGTGGAAGAAAGACGGTAGGTGTGTGGAAGAAAGACGGTAGGTGTGTGGAAGAAAGGCGGTAGGTGTGTGGAAGAAAGGCGGTAGGTGTGTGGAAGAAAGTTGGTAGGTGTGTGGAAGAAACATGGTAGGTGTGTGGAAGAACGGTGGTAGGTGTGTGGAAGAAACATGGTAAGTGTGTGGAAGAAACATGGTAGGTGTGTGGAAGAAACATGGTAGGTGCGTGGAAGAAACATGGTAGGTGCGTGGAAGAAACGTGGTATGTGAGTGGAAGAAAGGTGATAGGTGTGTGGAAGAAAGGTGATAGGTGTCTGGAACAAACATGGTAGGTGTGTGGAACAAACATGGTAGGTGTGTGGAAGAAACATGGTAGGTGTGTGGAAGAAACATGGTAGGTGTGTGTGTGGAAGAAACATGGTAGGTGCGTGGAAGAAAGACGTTAGGTGCGTGGAAGAAACATTTCAGGTGAGTTGAAGAAAGGTGATAGGTGTGTGGAAGAAAGTTCGTAGGTGTCTGGAAGAAAAATGGTAGGTAAGTGGAAGAAAGGTGATAGGTGTGTGGAAGAAACATGGTAGGTGAGTGGAAGAAAGGTGATAGGTGCATGGAAGAAACATGGTAGGTGAGTAGAAGAAAGGTGATAGGTGTCTGGAGGAAAGTTCGTAGGTGTCTGGAAGAAACATGGTAGGTGAGTGGAAGAAAGGTGATAGGTGCGTGGAAGAAAGATGGTAGGTGAGTGGAAGAAAGGTGATAGGTGTGTAGAAGAAAGACGGTAGGTGAGTGGAAGAAATGTGATAGGTGTCTGGAAGAAAGTTCGTAGGTGTCTGGAAGAAAGTTCGTAGGTGTCTGGAAGAAACATGGTAAGTGTGTGGAAGAAAGATGGTAGGTGTGTGGAAGAAAGATGGTAGGTGTGTGGAAGAAAGACGGTAGGTGCGTGGAAGAAACATGGTAGGTGTGTGGAAGAAAGTTCGTAGGTGTCTGGAAGAAACATGGTAAGTGTGTGGAAGAAACATGGTAGGTGTGTGGAAGAAACATGGTAGGTGCATGAAAGAAAGGTGGTAGGTGTGTGGAAGAAAGGTGGTAGGTGTGTGGAAGAAAGTTGGTAGGTGTGTGGAAGAAACATGGTAGGTATGTGGAAGAACGGTGGTAGGTGTGTGGAAGAAAGACAGTAGGTGTGTGGAAGAAAGATGGTAGTAGTGTGGAAGAAAGATGGTAGGTGTCGGGAAGAAAGATGGTAGGTGCGTGGAAGAAAGGTGGTAGGTGTCGGAAAGAAAGATGGTAGGTGTGTGGAAGACGAAGTTGGTTGAGAATCCTTTGAGGTGTAGCCCTGAGCCTAATGCATCCTTTGAGTGTAACACTGAGTATAATGCATCCTTTGAGTGGTAACCCTGAGTCTGATGCATCCTTTGAGTGGTAACCCTGAGTCAGATGCACCAGGTCTGCAGGTCGCCTGGTTCCCCAAAGAGGGCTTTCATCTATCACAGCGAGGTTGGTCTATACACCAACCTGACTCAGTGGCTGTGTTGCAGACCTCCATTGTCCTTCTCCAAACTAAAAATTCGGCAATGGGCACAATGCCAGTAGTAGAAGTTCACACTTGTAGGGCAGCATAATAGGATCTAAGCAGGTTGTGGTTCAGCACAGCACCAAGGGGCAGACTGTTATTAGGGCTGTGGTGATCACGTTTCTACCAGGAAGTTTGTGTGTGTGTGTAAACACTGACATGTTTTATTACTGCAAAAAAAAAAAAAACTTCTATTGTTGTTGCTTTTAGTGTGGCCTGCTTCATCTTCTAACAACACCTGCTGCTCCTCCCTCTTCTTGTTGCCTCTCATGTGGGTAGTCAGCCTCTTCTTGCAGAATTTCAGTGCACGCTTGTCCTTCTGGATTTTCAACAACTCTTGACATCTTTTTTCCATATGGAGAGAAGCCAGCGATCTCACGAACAAGAACTCTAACAAACTGTGCATACTCTGCTGCAGCCCCCTTTCTGTGACTTTGTCTTTGCTTCCTTTCAGCCTCAAGTGTGTCAACCTTGTGACCCTTGTCCAGACCAACAGATAGTGTTAGTTTAGTTTAATCGACGGATCAACATCACGGTACACGGGTGTAACCCATAAATGCTCCCTTCTACTCCTAACTCAATCCTGAGTCCGGAGAATCCCAGCTCAGTGCAGGACTCCGTAGCACCGGCGAGGATCCTGAAATACTTTGGGTAGATATTTAGCTCGAAATTTTGCCCGGGCAGCGCCGTTAGTCTACTCTTTTTCGATTTCCAACTGCCAAGGGATTTGTTACACGTGCAACAATACACACGGGCGTCCGATCTCACTACCCAGAGACCAGGGGAAATTCTGTTACTAGAAGTCCACGTGAGAAAATCCCGGCACTCACCGGGGCTTGAACCCGGGACCTCCAGCACTCGAGGCGGACACCATACATTGAGACCACACAACCCCTTTGTCAGCCTTGTGACCCTTGTCCAGACCAACAGTTCTTTGTCAACAGACTGACTACAACCGTGCCTAGAGCGAGCCACAACTAGAAATTAAACCCGTTTGTATACCTGCAGTGGCGTAATGGTTAATATTCTTGCCTACCAAATCAGTGGTTTGGGTTAGATTCCCAGCAGTGGCAGGATTATGTTTTCTCTCCCAATGCGGCTCTGGGGTCGACCCAGCCTCATACAAATGGGTACCAGACAAGTTGTATAATCTTTAGGGAATTTTCTTGGGAGGAAAGGCCACTTCGACCTCACATATCATGGCTTAGAATATGTGAAGGACTGTCACTTCACAACCCAGCGGTAGGATCAGATATGTGACTACCTTCTCGCGTATGTCCCCGCATTCCGAGAGATCTATGCCTGTCTTATAGCCGTGAGTTTTGCCTTTGTCCACAGACGAAAAGAGACACACTAATGGTCGGGATTAAATGGTTTTTCCGTCTGTCGGAGGTGCCTGGAAGCGTTTATCACCACTTGACCTTGGACAGGGAACTTCACCGTGAGTACTGACTGTTTAGTTGCCTTGTGCTGTCTCCCTGTCTCTATTTTGTGTATTCCTGTTATGTGTATAGTTGATGCGAGAACCGCGAGGTATAGGCGTGTTGCTTTCTGGATGTACATGTATATATTTAAGGGAAAGAGGGACGACTTCACGGCATAATAATGTCCAGATATGTACTATTTAGGATAACGTATCTCTCAACACTGCTGGGGTGGAATCAAGAGGTACAACTTGTCAAGAACATAGAAGATATGCTGCAGTCGTGGTGAAGTATTATCATTGACACATGGGCATGTCGATAATCGCTCGGTATAAGGTCACCAGACTCGCTGAAAGTTTTCAAGACATAGTATGGCTTTCCAAGTTCGTATGGAACGTTTTGTGCTTTCCTTTTTTTGTGTTTCATATTCAGCTTGAGTAGAAAAGGGCTAGGAAGTTGGCTGTATTTGAATTATTTATTGTGGTTGTTTAGACCAGCGTTTATTATTATTATTTTGTTTCCACACTGGGATCCATTATCAGCGTTAAGATTTTGTTCTTTTAGGAAACATTTTTATTTGGAGTGGAATGCTTTATCGTAGGTCTAATATCAATTGCTGGAAAGCAACTGAGGTCACTCACCGGAAATATCATGAGGCATAATTCAAAGGTATTTATCAGCACTTATAGTGAGTACGTGAATGAAGGAAAGATAAGGAGCCACACTTGACAGTTTAACAATGACAGGCTTCAGGTACGCCTGAATTCAAACCCGTCATCTCACAAAAAACGAAAGTGTCTAGCTCAAGTAACAAGTGCACATCGATGCATGGCCAACTAAAGAGTATTTATAATGACTGTGGCGTGTTTGAAAATATTGCCTTTCCAAGTTTTTTATTCACCCACTGTGGAGTTCATGCAACATAAAAGATATATACAAAACTTGGAACGGCAATATTTTCAAAAACCCCGCAGTCATTAATATACACCCTGTAGAAACTCTGAAACGGTGGGACAACTAGCCAGAGCAATCGGCCACTACCAATAACTGGGGCGTGGACATAATTCAAGGCTCTGTTGTCATTTGGAGGCGGCAGGTTCGAATCCGGATGTCTGTATTGGTTTATTTAGAGTGTATTTTTAATGACGGTGGGGTTTTTGAAAATATTGCAGTTCCAAGTTTTGTATTAACCCGCTGTGACCTTAATGCATCATACAAGGTAAATACAAAACTTGGAACGGCAATATTTTAAAACACCACACAGTTATTAAAAATACACCCTGTATTTGTATTTTGTTTAGTATGTCGTTGAATCTGCATTCTTGCTTTTACTCTCTATGAGTGCTTATCATTGGTTGTGGATTTTGGGAACCTCCGTGGCCGTATGGTTAATTTTTTTTTGGACGCTCGCTCGCTTTGAACTCAAGATAGTTCATACACACTACTTCTAGTAGTGCTGGACTGAATTTTGCATGTGGATTAGCTTTCCCTATTACCAGTGTCCCTCGCCATGAGGCGAATCCACTCCGACTTCAGAGGTACTTGTAATTTACGACAGGAAGTCAAGGGCGATAGGTCAGGTCAACATTTTAGTCCAACTGTCCAGTGTAGGGGTTGGGCCCTTTACTTCGGCATCAGCACGCCCGATGTTTAAGAACACGCGTTCTTATCCATTCGGCCGTGCTGACCTATCTGATTATGTCCGAACTCTGTCGGCCGGTTCATAAGCGCAGTTGTCTGTGAGACTCGCGGCTCGTCGCTGAAGCTACGGAGTTCGTGCTCTGTGCTACGTTTTTGGCACGCTGCTCTGGGGAAAGACACCCAGCCATATAGGATAGCACCCGGTGCATTGAAGTCGATCCCTTTGTTATTAAACTTATGTTTAAACTTGGGAACGTATTTCTTGTGCCTTATTGTTGGCCATATATTTCTCATCCCTACTTATAGCCACACATAATGGTTAGTGAACGCAGTTTGTTACCCGACATATAGCGCCGAGGATTCCAAATCAAGCAGGAGCGATATGAAAGCAGTGGCCTCGATAGCGTGGACAATGAACAGTTAAGCTGGGGGGGGGGGGAACATTTGATGGCTATGGAAATGTGTTTTCTGACGAGAATGCAAAGAATACCATGGACAGATAGAAAAACCAACGACCACGTCCTACAAGAAACAAATGAAAATTGTAAACTGATTAGAGAAGTTAGACGTAGACTCACAATTTTTTGGACATGTTATGAGAAGAAATAAATTAGAGAACTCGGTGACAACTGGTAAGATCGATGGGGGAAGAGAACAAGGGGAAGACAGAAGTAAATACCTGGATCGCTTGACTATGTGGCAGGGCCGAGACAAGAACAAAGAGCTGATCCACGATTCTGGTGATCGAGTGAAATGGCGAATCATGACCGCCCATGCTTATCGTCATGGCACGTGATGAATGGATGGATGGTTGCGATAGTTTGAGCCGTCGGCCGTTGAGAACGCAATGGCAAATTATTAAACGGAAAATTTCTTAGCAACTCACTAACAATCAATACATGCTGGGGCTGAATGCAATGTCCTGAAAAGGACATGCAATAAACGTGTTATGTATAACCACTCATTTAAAGAGGAGAATACGCGAGGAAAAGGTTACAGAACGAAAGAATATTTTTTTGTGGGGGGAAGAAATCCTGTCTTTGAGTAGTCCCGTCTTTCTCCATTGTCTAATTTATTTTGTTTCGTTTGTGCTATCTCTGTCGCTGGTTAAAACTCAGACTGCATGGCTCTGTTCAGATTTAATAACGCTGTTAAATAGATTTCTGGCTCTTCGTGCACAAAGACATTGGGGAAAATTACCACAGCATTAGGCGACGTCCCCGCGGGACCCGCCAGGGCGCAGAATCCTGAAATCTTTCATCAGTTGTCACCCTTAGTATTGACGGGCAGTCGGGAAAGATGACTCGCAGCCAAGGGCCGGGGCTTGCTCCGCGGGGGAAAATTCTCTCTCTCTCTCTCTCTCTCTCTCTCTCTCTCTCTCTCTCTCTCTCTCTCTCTCTCTCTCTCTCTCTCTCTCTCTCTCTCTCTCTCTCTCTGGAGGTCACTAGTCTTTGGGTTGAGGCGAACAGTTGGAGAGAGAGAGAGGTGGTGAATGTTTTGTGAGTCAGTAATTAGTTCAGGGAGAACGAGCAAAGCTCCTGTCGGTTCCGTTATTGAAGACAGAATAGCAGATAATTGCTGGTTGCAACAGAGTTGTAAATATTTGATATCATTTATTAATTTATGTTACGTGTCTTTATTTATTTCTTTATGGCCTTCATGTGTGCATAAAGAGGAAGAAAGAGTATAAGAGGGAGAGGGGTGGTGGGAAGCGAACGCCTGTGAGAGAAAGACAGACATCGAAATAGAGACATATTTTGAGAGCGAGAAAGCCAGTGAAAGGTTGAGACCTTGACTTTGAGACAGAGACTGGCTGGATTTGAGAGAGAGAGAGAGAGAGAGAGAGAGAGAGAGAGAGAGAGAGAGAGAGTATTGACTTTGAGAAAGAGGCTTAGCTAGAGTAAGAGAACGAGATTCATTTTCAGATAGAGAGAAAGAGAGAGAGAGAGACTTTGATATATCTACCAACACCACCGTGTGGGTTCGAACCCCAAGAAAGACTAAGCTGAATGTTTTCTCCACCAGTTCCACTCTGGGTCGGTCGACCCAGATGCCATCATTAGAATCAATAGACGTGTGTGTTTCCGGTGCCGTGTGGTCAAATAACTCTACATCCCCGATATGTCTGAATGGCAGTTTTTATATGGATCTCTCCCTCTGTGTATGTATACCTGTCTGTCAGTTTGTCTCTCTCGGCCTGTCCAATCTGTTTATCGCTGTCTCTCTGTTCTCTCTCCGACTAACGCTTTTTCTCTTTCTGTCTCTGTCTCCGTCTTTTTCTGTCTGTTCTCTTACTCCCCCCCCCTCTCTCTCTTTACGCGTTTCGCGCCTCCACATCCTTCAATATTTTGTGTACCTAAGCGTATCTCACTGTCTATGTTTGTCTTCTTCATTTACTTTGTCTTTGCCTTACAGCTAGGGAGTCTCCGTGGCGAAGTAGTCAAGCCGTCTGACTCCGGCACCGAAGGTTGTGGGTTATCGGTTCTCGAGTGCATTTTTTTCCGGAGACTCATGGGAGTCGTCGCTGGAGCTACGGAGTTCGTGCTTTGTGCGACGCTTTTCGCTGCCGAAAGAGATTGAGCCATATGGGATAACCCAGTCGACCTTCAAATCACTTGTCTCACAGCCGCTCTTGCTTCTTTGTGTCTCTGTCTGTCTGCATCTCTTTCCCATTATTCTAGATCCATCCCCCCTCACCGCCTGTCTGTCTCTCCCATTACTCCAGACTCCCCCCCCCCCTTCCCCCAATTAAAATCGATCCCCTACCCCCACCCTCTCCTTACAATGGTTTGTCTTTTATGAAACACCCGTCGTGTCATATATATATATTGTATCTGCCTACACTCAGACCGCCTGTTTTATGATAAAATATTAGTTGCCTATCCTTCACAGTCACCATTACCCCCTCCTTCAGCCTCTGTTGACTGTTTTTTGATTTACAAGTCAATGTTATTTGATTAGTTTGCCATAGATTTCTGCACCGCCGAGGTCTCATACCATGGAAATCAACTCAGACCGGCCTGATTTCGAGCCCCTTGTCTTGGTATGTCGGAGATTGATAAAACCGCGTGCCTCACTATCCCCTGAGCCACAGACGCCGGTTTGTGTTATAATAATCAGCTTCCGTTGGATAGACATGCTAAAGAAACTTAGTTGTATGGATGCAACGTACTCGCAGAATGATAGATCCATCTAGATCCTAGCCCACACAAGGACAGACAAATAGATATACACCAGACGGTTCTCTTTGGCAACAGTAAAGCGGAGTTCTCATCAAGTCTGGCAGGAGTTACAATTATACAGCACCCCATTCACACACATACCACACACCGACGCGGACCTGCTTAACTATATACACCAGCCGAGTCTGGCTCGATACACAAATTTGATAGTCTTCCGTCTGGCTGGTGACACCGACTTGATTGTCTGGGTCGTCGATAATATGTGCTTTGTGTTTCCTGGCGGTGTGGCTGGACTAGCTTGATAGCTTCAGTACTTAGCTACATCGCTACACTGACTTTGAACACAATAGCTGCTGCTTGTTTGGCTACGTCGCCTGACTTGGTTCATCGCTACTAGCTGCTGCATTTTGGTTACTCCACAGCACTTGATACATTGGTCAAATAGCTGCAGTGTTTGACACATCACCATACTAGATAGATTAGGCTTCTGGTTCAGTGTGGTGGGTAGTTGGGCGATCCATTAAGGCTTTGGCGTTTCTTTTTTCTTTTCTTTTCTGGTTACGGTTTACTTAAGCATTTTGCTTGGTTCATTTGCTTGGTTTGTAGTACATGGTTCTGACGCCCAGTTACTGAGTTTAGTCCTTGGTGCGAAGCTGTGGATTTTATGTGGAATGTTTTTTCATCTGTCCGAGGTAGTTTATGTTTGGAAATGCATTTAGAAAAAATGGCGTGAGGTACTTTGCTGAATTAAGTGGTTTGCCTTATACAGTTATGCATGTGCAGTTGCTGGATTTTCGATTGACTGCGATGAACTGTAATTCTAGTTGCGGACTATTCTGTTGGCATTCTGGCAGCGGTCTTATGCATGCATGCGTGTGCGTTCTGTGGTTTTGCCGACACTGCTGCCTGTTCCACTTTTCACATGGAGCAGTGAGGAGCATTTTGTGTGATATTCATTGGCACAGGAACAGAGTGATGCGGGGTGGTGACCCGTGGCTGTTGTGGCAACTGCGACTAATGTTGGCGTCATCGTTTTATAGCTTTAGTGCTCTGACTTGGTGATGCTCGTTGTTAGCTACTTCATCATTTCGGCTTAATAACTTTAGTTCTTGGCTACATCGTTGTGTTCGTTCGGTATTTCTTCGTTTGTGTTTGTTTGTGTATTGCATAACCTCAGTTGTCTTGAAAACACACCTCGATCAGTCTTCTTTTAATTATTAGAAAAGAAAACCTACTCACGCGTAGATTACCATTACCTTGGATAAAATCTACCTAGAGGAAGCAAGCCTAACACAAATGCGTGCAGGAGTCGCACCCAGAGCATTGAGATCCACTCACCTCGAAAGAGAAACAAGGACACACATGCGAGGTGGATATCAAGGGAGATAATTCATTAAATAGGGGACACAATCCAACATTAAACTCCTGCTAACTTGAACTGGCGTAGGCCAATAGCGAAGACGATTGCATACGTCGGCGACCTGAAAGCCTGTAAGCCCATTCATTTGTGATATGGTCGATTTCAGTAATTACTCGTTAATGGAATGCCAGTTAGCTTCCAAGAGCGAATCGTTTGCTGTATTGATTAAGAGTAGTTTTAATTGTTTTGTCGATGTGCGGAGTCGATACTGCACGTTTGTTAAGCGGGTAGTTTCCACGTTTTTTTTTTTTTTTTGCGTCTGCCGGTGTTTGCTTGATCTATGGCGGGCGAATGAAAATAAACAACTAAAGGCAAATTGATCACCTCATGTGGTCTTATCAGGTCATTGTACGCTTTTGCTTCCGTGTGCGTACGTGCATACATAAATACATGTTAAACCGTACTGTGTATAGCATGCAACACACGCACTGGTGTGATGCTGCAGATATATGGTACCATAATCGAGAATTATATTGGAAAGAGTGCTCATTCTTACACATCCGGTGTCCCACTGCCGAGGTAGTGGGTTCAACCCCCTTCGCCGATCAGTTTGACTAAAATATTGACATCTCGTCCTATACTTGGGGGTGTAAATTATAAGTACCCCAGCAGTCAGTGCGGATTCGCCTGATGGCGAGGGACACTGGTAATAGGGAAAGCTAATCCACGCAAAATTCACTCCATTGCACTAGAAGTAGCAGCACGTTTATGGACTACGTTTGAGCTCAAAGCAAGCGAAAGCAAAACAACGAGCAAGTCCTGCAAGAAATTAAAAAAAATTAAATTTAAATTAAAACCGCCAAATTATTCCAGAGAATTTGACAGGTAGGGTATTTTGTTTGTTTAGATAAACAGGGAAATTTATTGATAACTGGCAAGATTTAGTGGAAAAGAGCAAAGGGAACGCAGAGAGATAGATATCAGGATGGCTTAGTCACATGACATAATATAGACAAGGGAAAAAAAGAGCTGATCAATGAGCCTGGTGATCGTGTGAGATGGTGAACTATAACCACCCACACTTATCGGCATGGCACTTGATGGTGATGATAAGAGCAGTTACGCTGATAATAGAGATCATCGTGGCCGAAAGGTTTAACGCTCGCGTTTAAATTTCTTGTGCGCTGACGGCAGAGATAGCGGGGTAATTCCACACACTGATCAGTAGGACGGTAACGTTGACTTCTCGGTCAGAAAACAGTGGGAAACTACTGCCTAGAATGTCAACCTGGGGTTGATCGCAACGTCCTGTCACCCTTCCCTTGATGCGCTGAGCACGTGTTTATTTACGGTTAACTCAGCCCTGCCTGTGTGTACGAGTATTATGTTTACCGGTTAACCCAGCCCTGCTTGCGTATACGAGTATTATGTTTACCGGTTAACCCAGCCCTGCCTGTATGTACGCGTATTATGTTTACCGGTTAACCCAGCCCTGCCTGTGTATGTGTATTATGTTTACCGGTTAACCCAGCCCTGCCTGTGTGTACGTGTATTATGTTTACTGGTTAACCCAGCCCTGCCTGTGTGTACGTGTATTATGTTTACTGGTTAACCCAGCCCTGCCTGTGTGTACGCGTATTATGTTTACCGGTTAACCCAGCCCTGCCTGTGTGTACGTGTATTATGTTTACCGGTTAACCCAGCCCTGCCTGTGTATGTGTATTATGTTTACTGGTTAACCCAGCCCTGCCTGTGTGTACGTGTATTATGTTTACTGGTTAACCCAGCCCTGCCTGTATGTACGCGTATTATGTTTACCGGTTAACCCAGCCCTGCCTGTGTATGTGTATTATGTTTACCGGTTAACCCAGCCCTGCCTGTGTGTACGTGTATTATGTTTACTGGTTAACCCAGCCCTGCCTGTGTGTACGTGTATTATGTTTACTGGTTAACCCAGCCCTGCCTGTGTGTACGTGTATTATGTTTACCGGTTAACCCAGCCCTGCCTGTATGTACGCGTATTATGTTTACTGGTTAACCCAGCCCTGCCTGTATGTACGTGTATTATGTTTACTGGTTAACCCAGCCCTGCCTGTGTGTACGTGTATTATGTTTACTGGTTAACCCAGCCCTGCCTGCGTATACGTGTATTTTGCGAATCACTATTCCTAAGAAGATCGACACCGGTGGCTTTGTTGTAGTGAAGACTAGTTTAATAGTTTGCTATTGCTTTCCGAAGAAGTCAGTGTTTTAAGCACAAAACTACTGATCGTAAAAATGCTTACAAAATCATAGCCACCCAAATCAATGCTGGAGTTGGTCGAGATGTATTAGGAATGAGGAAATAATACGATTATGTCTGAAACCAGTCATGCACTTCAGCAAAGAAGAGGAGTTTACATGGTTTCGCTACTTCACAAAAGTACCCTGGTACCGTCTTCCACAAAGAACCCTATTGAAGAAATATAATGGATACAGAGTAAGGGGAAGACCACGCAAAAGATGGCATGATAGTATCAAAAACAACTTTAGAGAAATGGATACCAACTTACGACGAGCACTCGAAAGAACCCATAAGAGATCTGTACACCTCCCCCCAACACTTCATTGTGGCGTAAATGGAGGAAGATATTGTGACGTACTGTGCAGGACATTCAACTAACTTTTCATTCGTGAGGATAGCCGTGTACTGCAGACAAATTGTGATTAAGAACTGCAGCAAATTGCTAACGATAGTAACAATAATTAATGAAGAATACATTAGCAGAACGAACGCCTGCATCCTGTGAGGACGTGCTTCTTTCAACCTGGGACGGCTGCAGCAGAGAAAGCTGAACGGGTGTGAATTGTGTGCACCGGTAGACGTAATCAGACAAGCTGTAAGGGCTAGACTTAGACCAGGTGCAGACCGCGCCGCGGAAGGCTGGTTGTGGGGGGACGTGCGCTCATTTGTGCCAACCGAAAGAGCTGTGCCAGGATAGGTGGGTAATTTGGCGTGCAGGCTTTGGTAATTTCGTCCGAGGGGCTGTTTGCCAGCTGGTATTTGTTTGGGAGTCGGATAGGTATTGCATCGTGTCGTGTTTCTGCTCTGTGTTAGCGGAAAGAAGGGGATTCTTTGTTGTCGTGTGTTGTATTGTGCCGCGGCTAGCTTTGTTTAACGCATACTCGAAGGTGGGTTGTCAAGCGTATGTGTTTAGTGTTAACGTGCTTGATTGCGGTTTCAAATTAAGTTATATTATGTTAGGCTGTTTTATTATTTCTATGTCTGTGGTTCAAGGGGTAGTGAACGCAGTTTTCGCCATACTCCGACATACCCGCTTGGTTTGAAGTCAACCGCGGGTAATTTGGGGAGCCGATCGATTTGTGTTGATTTCAATGATATGAACGTCGGTCGGACAAGAGTCATCATTAAGTGTCATGCCGGCTGGCGTAGGCGTTCATGACTCTCCCCAAATCCCTGTCTTTGGACCAACTCCGCTGATGATATTCCCCCATGCCACCGTCTCAATCCATCCAGTATCGTTTCCTTGGTCTGCCTCTGCCTCTCTTCCCATCGATCTTTCCATTTGTCACGATGTTCTCCAGTGCCTCTCTTCTCATCACATGACCCCAAAATAAAGCTGTTTGTCTCTTTCTTATTGTTGTATATAATGTTCTAGTTTCATTTTCCTCTTCAGGCAGTCGTTAGTTACTGTGGCAGTCCGGGGAATTCGCAACATTCTTCTCAGGAACCACATCTCTATTGCTTCCCATCTCTTCCTAATTTGTTCATTTACATTCCAAGATTCACAACCATACAGCAAAAGTGGTTCTGTATAGCATTTCAGCTCTAGCTAGCTCTCTCTCTCTCTCTCTCTCTCTCTCTCTCTCTCTCTCTCTCTCTCTCTCTCTCTCTCTCTCTCTTACATGCAATGATAGTGATTTATTGCAAAAGATAAGTCTTCACTTTCTGAAATGCAGCATTTGCTTGCCCTATTCTGCTCTTAATCTCTGTTGTGCATCTTCCATATGATGTTATAAATGCCCCTAGGTATTTGAAACTATCCACTTGGTGAAGAATTTTCCCTTCTATCTCTATTTCACATTTGGGTGTCACCCTTTTCTTTGATATCACCATTGTTACTGTTTTCTTGATATTCAAGGAGAGTCTTTTCTTTGCACTCTTTGTTATTACAATGTCCAACAATTGTTATAGATCTTTTGCATTATCCGCCACCAATACTGTGTCATCTGCATAGCGTATATTGTTTATATTATAACCTCCGAATATTATTCCTGGCTTCTCTTTGATCTCTCTCATTATTACTTAGCTATAGAGGAGATCAACAATGGCAAATGTAAATGTTGTATATCCTTTTCATAACGTTGTGATCAACCCCAAGTCGAAGGTGTGAAAGTCGCGGGAGATTTTAAAACAAACCGCTTTGCGTTGATTTCGAGTGTATGAGGCGTCTGTCGTTCAGAAAGGAGTCGCAAACAATGCTGGTCAGAATCTGCCATTAAATGCTTGGGTTGGTTGTTGCGTTCTGTAAAGGACAGGCAACTAACTTTTTGTTGGTCTATCATTGCTATCTGAACGACTGACTATCACGCCGTTGTGAAAATGAACGCAACGCGACCTTCTCTCAAATCGCACGTGACTGACTTTGAAGCCGGTATGTCGGGATTGTGAAACCACGTTTATTATTGCTAGACCACATTCGCGGAAAGCACTCACACATGTTGCATGTTCTTTGCAGAACGTTACGACAAACCCCAAGTCCTAGGCTGATTTAGTAGGCAATTCCGCATTCAATTCCGCATTCATTAGTTTGCTTTTACTTTCTGAGCGAAAAGTCAGCGTTAAAGCTCCAACTGTCCGGTGTAGTGGGTGAATTCCCGACCTCACGGTCACGCCGACTCATTTTCCCGTTAGCTTGTAAAACACATTATCTCCCCATTAACTTGTAATTTACATTGTGTTCGCGCTGCCTTGTGAAATGCATTATCTCCCCATTAACTTGTAATGTGCATTATCTCCCCATTAACCAGTAAAGCACATTATCTCCCCATCAAATTGTAATTCACATTATTCTCGGTGAATACTTTCCCGCTATCTTGTTAAATGTTTCAAACAGCATATATTAGCTTATCACATTAACTCCTTACCTGTAATGTTGACTTTAGTTCAGTTTTGTAACATAATCGATAGTTGGTTATGTTAGAGCTAGGTTCTAGAAAAACTGGGGCATTGTAGTTAGCCCGTTATCCATAAGAGCGATCCCGGTTCAACTCCCAATTGTGTCAGACACACACCTGGTCAGTAAGACTACAGTGATGACCCAGTCTGGTGAAATGGTTATATGATTAGGTTTAGGCCCATATTTGACATGTGTCTGAGAAAGTTTTAATGGGGTGTTCTAATGGTGAACCCAAGTCTCATCTGATACGACTAGGATCGGCAACATATGTTCTGAGTGGCACTGTTTGAGCAGTTGTCGACAGATTACCTTCGTTTGCTTAATTCACGTGTCAACAGGCGTGGAACCAGCCGGCACACTTTTCTCAAGTTCAACCTGCTGTCTTCAATTCTATTAATCGCTAGTTCATCTAGTTTCATTATTGCACTATCTATTTTCGCAATTGCCATTTTCGATCCTTGTCAATGGTCTCTCTCCCTCCTCCCTTCCACAAACACATTCTTGCTCCATTTCCATCGTTTCTTTCTAAGGATGATCTCCCAGATCTGGACAGATCAGCAACAATTGAGCAGCCACACTTTAAGTGTCTAGACCCCTTTTTACAGGAGTCACGAAGCAGCCAGCTTGTGAATTCATGTAGGTGTTTTTTTCCCCCTTGTAATATCAGGAATTTTATCACAGCCCTGGCCTCTCACGTCTTCATTATTTTGCCAAATCGTTGGAACAGACTACCAGTTAACAGAGAATGTTGCGCGGTGCACCATAGCGGGCGAGAATGGTGAAGAAACAAACGCATACTTCATTATGAGAAGTTTCCAGTGTGCCGAGTTTCGACTTTCTTTTATTGATTCTTCATAGTCTTGGTGAAAAATATGGCCGGCCTCTTGTGTGTACTTTTTTCATAAGATTGCCAAATTGCAGTCGTTGTTTTATTTTTTGAAACTTTTATATAATATATTTTTGTGTTACATAAAAAAATAACATTTCAAGAAATACTTTCACATCCTTCGTGCCAGTTGTTGTTTTATTTTTTGAAACTTTTATATAATATATTTTTGTGTTACATAAAAAAATAACATTTCAAGAAATACTTTCACATCCTTCGTGCTAAAAGAAAGCAGTCTAATTATCGCAATATTGCGATTGCTTAACCAGTTGTTCTGCAGAGACGCCGCGGAAAGAAAATAAGTTTCCTCTGTTTCCCATAGCCTTGGGCCGTCATTGTGAAAACCCCTGACTTGTGGCTATCAAGATAGGGAAGATAACTCAGTGTGCGTGCTTTGTGTTATCTCCCCTGCCGTGTATTCATTGATAAACGACTTGCAGTTGTAATGTTAAGTCCATGCTGGAGTAACTCGTCTTCACTGCTGAGTGAGGTATTAATTACGTTGATTGTCGGATACACAGAGCTGACCTTTTCTCATCTCCCAACGCTTCCCCACCTCTCTCCAGTAATTAGTCGACCACGTGAATGTGCTTGTTTTAATTGACTAGCATTTTTATTTTTGCGATTGCGCTGTTTGGCGCATTTCTGCTGGAAGATGGATGTCGTGACAAGATGAGTACAGGCCAGGGCGAGCTGTAACATGTAACGCCAGGCACAGTCATTACATGCATGGAAACGGTGTTGTGTATGCCGCAGTGGAGATGTGTGTGGCATTGTGTGGGTATGCTTAGTTGTGGGGTTACTCTATAGTTTTCCTACAATAGTATGAGTGCCGGTCGTTCAGAAAGCAGTTGCAAACTACTGAACGTAAACTTGCCAAGAAATCACAAAGGGCCCCAAAATGCCGAGGTTGACTGCGACGTCCTGTATTAGATAAGCAGCTAACTGTACTATATGTGCGTGTCTCCGATGTGCCCTATGGTGCCAGCGTACTGTGGTAAACGAAAGTAGGACATTGATTTAGTGTGGGGTTGGTAGCCCCTGTTCTTGGGTTCCTACCGCGACATCTGTCGTGATGGTCTTTCTCAAGTGAGTGTTTGAACATTCCTAGTATAGGATTTTTAGATTCTTATTGTCGGCGTCTGTGGTTTACCAGTTTGTGAACGCAGTTTCACAGGCATTTGGCATGAGCGTTCGGAATCAGCCGAATGTTGTTTGGTCAATCTTTGGTATTGATAGGGATGGTATGAGCATCGGGCGGTCAGAAAGCAACAGCAACTACTGAATGTAATCAATTGCCTAATAAATCACAGCTGCCAATTAATGACGGGGTTCATTGCGGCGTCCTGTGAAGGACATGCAACTAACTTTGAACATGGTATTGAGAGAACCATAATACAGGTTTGTGACATTGTTAAGTTAGGTATTGAGATGATTAATATAGTGTTGTGTTGTTAGATACTTAACAAAGTCTTGTCAGATCTTTAACATAGTGTTGTAAGATCCTTAGCATAGTGTTGTCAGATCCTTAACATAGTGTTGTCAGATTCATAACATCGGTTTGTGAGATCCTGTATGCTGTGTTTGTCACATAGTATTATGGGATTCCCGTGGCGATACTTTGAGAACTGCTATACAGTAATTCTGGAAACCAATCAATCAATCAATCGCCGTCTCCACAAAGAAGGTTGGCTGCAATGGACCTCCAACACTGTCTGTCTCTCGCCTGACTGTACATTCTGTCAGGCTGATCTTCGCCCATCTCTTGATGTTATCTTCTCACTTGTATCAATGTCTACCTCTTGCTCGCTTGCCTTCAACTTTGCCCTCCAGTATGGTTTTTATAAAAGTGTTGTCTTTTAACATGGCCAAAATATGTCACTTGCCTCTTTATTTATTCCATCAACTCTCTTTTAATTTCCAATTGTTTTTAGAACCTGTATTTGATTGTGTTTGTTTCCATGAAATACGACATATTCGTCTGGGCGTAAGATTGTGAAAACCTTGACATTGCATTGTGGAGCAGTATTATATGATGGCGGAATTCTTAATACATAAGTGTGGTGTTGTTAATATAGGATTGTAAGAATCTTAACACAGATTGGTGAGATTGATAACGGGGTATGTGAAATTCTTGATATATTAATATGAGATTCATAACATGGTCTCATGAGATTCTTTACATAATAATATGGGATTCTTAATATAGAAATGTGAATAACATGGCATTGAGAGATTCATAACATGGTATTGTGACATTATTAATATAGGATTTTACAATTTCGAGTAAATGATTGTGAGCTTCTTACCACATTACTGTGATTTTCTTATCGAGGGTGAGCTAATGTGGGTTAAGATGTGAGAAATTATATCGGGGGCATTTTAATATAAAAGTTTTGTTTTAAAAGGCAGAATAGAAAAACATGTGTAGGGAACAATTACGCCTGCATGTTACATTCAAATATCTCCAAAGAATGAATGATATGCATTCATAAAGAATTGGGAGCACTCAGCGGCAGTGTAGGCCTAGTATTGTGATAAGGGGCCTGACGGAGCTCACCTACTTTGAGGCAAATCACTTCAGGGCTGTTGCCGGAGCCTGCTGGGAAGGAAGCCCCGTCCCAGGTAAGTCTTGTGACAGACGTGTTGGTTTGAGGATCCGCGGGTCAAATGTCAAAGGTGGCCTCAGGGGAACACTGGTGTGAAAGAAAACACCTGCCCGTATCCGTGCCAGGAGTGTGATAAAGTAATATTTATTTTAAGGGGAGGGGAGGGGAAAGGACATTGGGGAGGTCGAGCTAGAGTACGTAGTGAGGAGAGGATAGGTGCCAAGGGGCGTCAGGTCCCGTAAATCTTTCTCTGGAAGTTGATGATTCCAGTGTTTCTATCTCAAGTGTTAGCGTCTATGGTATAATTCAGGGGTGGGCAAACTACTGCCCGGCAACTGATATTATGCGGCCCTCGAGGGCATTTAGAAATAAACATGTTTATTTCGTTTTTAAGTTATGTTGTTGAAATTTTACAGAATTTCATGCATCATTATGATTGTTTTAACATTTTTGATAAAATTTCTTTCTACGCTTATATTTTTATATTGTTGCAATATTTAGTTATTTATACTGTTTAATGCCGGCTTCGTGGCTTAGAGGTTATGACTTTTCTCCGTAATCTCGTATACTCTCGTCAGGTAACGCGATTACGGTTCAAATCAGCAGTGGTTCGAATCGCATCGGTAACTTACGGGGTATGTGAGCCGACCGCTCAGAAAGCAATGACAAACTACTGAGCGTAATCTTGTCAAGAGATCAACATACAGCTGAAAGATGCTGGTGTTGACTGCTAAGTCCTGTAAAGGATATGCTAAAAAAAAATACTGTTTAATAACCTATAAATAATTCATAATTACTTATTGTGATAGGTTGCTGTAAACAAAGTGGACATATATATATCCCCCCCCCCCCAATAGCTTTACATTTATCAATGTGGCCCTACGTACAAAAAGTTTGCCTGGTATAGTGCCGTGGGATTATTAATCGTCTCAAGCGACGCCCCATATCTTCCATGATACAGTAGTTTTCCCGTATGCGAACCCCTTTAATTTGATGTATTATACAACAGGTCTGCACAGGTCTGAGTGGCAGGACAAGCGATTCCCACGGTGACAGAGGAATCCGCGAAGAGTCTTGGTCGCGTGTGCGACTCAACCTTGACGGGCGGGAACGCGGCGGAAGAGACACATGCAATGCTGATGAACGGTCTGGGTGCCATCGACAAAACCAGACTGATAGGCAAATTCAAAATATGTGCCTCCAATTCGTGCTCATCCCGAAACTGCTGTGGCCGCTGCTGATATACGACATCGGCGTGTACGCAGTGAGCACCATGGAAACAAAGATAAGCAGGCACATACGAAAATGGCATGGAGCACCAGCGTGCCTCAATACTGTCGCATTGTACTGCAAACAACGTAAGCTCGTCCTCCCGTTCACGTCCCTCATGGAAGAGGGTTCCATTTTGAGGGTTCAAAGCCGGAAAAACCAGACTCGCGATGATGATGCGCGAGTCTCCAGACATAATGGTCAGAGCCGCAGTTCCTGCCTTGAAGACGGGAAGGAAGTGGAAGGTCGTCATCGGGATCGAGGCAGCCCAAACCTCACTCCAGCTGAAGGAGGTAATGGGCCACACCCAGCATGGTAGGCAAGGGTTCGGATTCATAGCGAATTATCCGAGGTGGTCCAAGGCGACGCCCAAACAGCGATGAGACCTGGTGGTCAAGCAGATCCACAAGGGCGAGGACGATGAAATAGTCCGAAAGGCTGCCTAGCAGGCGCAGCAAGCACAGTGGATGTCATGGGAAGCGGTAGTACAGAGATCGCTCAGCTGGAACGATATCTGGGACATGGCTCCACTGCGCTTAAGTTTCATCGTCCGATCCCTCTACGATGTCTTGCCATCAGCTGCAAACCTAGTCAAATGGGAGCAAACCGAAGACCGTTCTGTCCCCTCTGTACGAAAGCACAAATGATCCAGACAGCGGAGCACGTGCAGTCTGACTGTAAGACCGCCCTAACCCAAGGTCGGTATACTTGGCGGCACAACACAGTCCTGAATGAGTTGGCCGCCATAGTGGACGGGGCCAGGATGAAAGCGAACAAAGAGGGGTACAGACCGAGGCGATGGAGATTTCCTTTGTCCGGGCAGGGCGGGAAAAGAAGGGTAAAGCTGACGACATGCCGCTTGCTACCGTTTTCGACGGTGCGAGGGACTGGGACCTGACCGTAGACCTGAAGGGTCGTGGCAAATACCCTGAGGTGATCCGAAAGTTTGGGCTGCTACCAGACATCGTACTCAGCTCCTCGTAAGCCAAGCAGCTACCGCTGATTGAGCTGACTGTCCTGTACGAGAGCAATATTGAGGAGCAACACACGTTCAAGGTGGCAGAGTATGATGGCATGGTCGCAAGCCTTAGACAGGAGGGTTACACTGTCAGGTTCTTCTCCGTTGAGATTGGTGCTAGGGGGAATGGTCTCCCACTCCGTGTTTGACATGCTGAAGCGAATGGGAATGAAGGGGCAGGCAAGAACTCGCGCCCCAAAAACGACTGTGTGAGGCGGCCGAAAAGGCCTCGTGCTGGCTATGGAACTGCAGGAATAGAGGGTGGAATGAGTCTCGAAACTAGTGTGGTTAGAAGCTGGCAACTGCAGAACCAAACAATCTCTCAACCAAGACCACGAACTGTCAACTGTCTCGTGTCAGCTCTTTAGCCTTTCCCCCGAGCGTGAAAGGTGAGTCCGAGCGCAGTCTAACTGTATAAATGTCGGCCGAAGTCTTACCTCCATAGCGATAATCGAAAGCTGCACTCAGTCAGCTGCAAAGACCAACGGCGTGGTTTGAGCAGAAGAAAGAGGACAAAGTCTCGATAAGCGCCCACTCTCTGCAGTCAGTAAGCTGGTATAGCTTTTAGGTCAGTCCTGCCGGTGTAGCTTGAAAGCTCGTCGGTAGGCATCCAGTGGTGCGTGAATAGTCCGTCTGTCCGATAGATATCTGGTCGGTCCTGCCAGTAGTTATATGTGAACGTAAAGCGGGAGCCGGCTCCCGGAGTGAGTGCGGCGCCGTGAACGGGATACGGAGAACGGTGACAAATGGAGGGGACGAGGCCGTGGCTGGGGATGAGGCTGAATCCCCACTACCACATGTACTTAAGGGGCGAGTACAGGCTGCACGGACTTTCCCCACTGGAAGAGGAAAGGCTGGAGAGTGGACACGGTAACAGCTAAGGGAAAGTGTAAACATCTAAAAATCAGGGATAACTAATGTGACCAAACGTCTCCACGGCATGGGACAGACGTCCAGGAGTCGTGACCCGGACGGGACGGCCCCTAGAAAGTATTAAGAAATTAGTATGTCCGAAATACTTGGGGAATGGGGTGCTTCTGATGATCAGAAGCCCCCTGCCGTGAGTGCTCCGCGTCGGAGTTTTCATTACTTCTACTTTTCACCAAAACATCAAAGAAATGTCGCCGCTTTCCATGATTTACGTTGCTTTTGGACCTATCAAAGACGCATTTCTTGGGTGGGGGTAAATATAAGACGGCAGGAAAAATTTCATAGGGATGCAACAGTTTTCATTTAATTGATCGTGAATCAAGGCATTCATTTCTGGACAGACTATAGCGAGAGATAACTTAGTCATTGACTTTTCCCCGCCGGTGAAAATAAATTAGCGCGCGAACTGGCAGTTGTCTGCGTGTGACCTGGCAGTTGTCTGCGTGTGACCTGCATGCCAGTGCTGAATCTCAAGAGATGACACTGTGATTCCCGGCTGCGCGTTTTCTGACAAGTAACATTGATCACTAAATATCAATTGGTTAATGTCTTTGTGACAAGCAGGCGTTTGATCTGTGCGCTCTACATCGATGAGAACCAAATTTAGTCCTGTGTGTTCAAAGACCGGTTTGCAATCAAATTCAAAATGATCAAATTCAAAATGGCCACTCAAGGGCTTGAAAATCCATTCTTAGTGCTGTATTAATGGGTGTGAACTGTAAGAACAATAGTCGTTGGCGGGTAGAAGAACCATTTCTTAAATCTGACTTGAATGAGCACATTGTTAAACGTGAGTTGAAGCTCAGCGGACTTAGCGTTGCAAGGACTGCAATCATAGATCATTATTATGATCTCAGCCGGTATTGAAGTGCCGCGGATAACTGCCAGCACTTATCTCGCCGCCTTGTTTCCTTTCTTGAGTGTGCAAGCTGAGTAACATTTAATGACTGGAAATGTGGTTTCTGCGGGAAATTAAAAGAATACTATGGGCGAACTGAAAACAATTTATGAGGCGTCCTTCGAGAAACATTAAAACCATAAAGGGAGTAGAGAAATTAGATGCGGACATTGAAGATTTGCTGGGCACGTTGCGAGGACAAATAAACTTAGGGACAACTGTTAAACTCGATGGGGAAAAAGAGCAAGGCGAAGCCAACGAGATACATACTTGGCCTTAGAGGACAGAGCCTAGGTTGATAGCGTTTTCTCCACAGGTTTTGGATATTTGATTGTTTACCCAATTCATTAGTTTGCGCCTCAGAACATTATACAGGCGATTACGCGTGCACATGTACACATTTCAGACTGGCGAATCAACCATGCGCACTTGTGGATTGCCGACGAAGAAAGTAAATCACATACTCCGCGACCGTCCCGAATACGGTATATCAAGGCAAACCTTCTGGTCTAGGGAAATAACAGTGGGAAATAAACTTTATGGACCTCTGAGTGAGCTAAAAAGACAGTGAAACGTATACAAGAGACAACATTGCACACATAGACAATCAATATCAGGCGACCGAACGAAGCCAACAGACGCCAACTCATTGGTCAGGAATGGAGTTTGCTGTCTAAAGTACCATTCGCCTCGAGGGCTGTTGTGTGTTTGCCTAGTTTCTAGTCACGTGAGCATTGCGGTGTCGGTAAGAGGAGTTTGCTGCTGCACAGCTTACAAAAAGAGAGCAATGAAAGCAGAGATAAAATTACGCACACAAAAACGGACGTCAATTATAACCTACGTTGAAGTAGCAGGTTGAACGAGGCCGAACTTTTTGTTTTAACGTAAATACTGAACAGAGCTTACAATAGAGTATGGAAATGGGGAGGGGGCGGGACACACACAACAAGTGACCAAGAAGTCCTACGTATGAATCACAAAACACACAAGTGACTAAGAAGCCCTACGGATGAATCACAAAACACACAGATACCGGTGAATGTTTCGACCGAAGTCTTTTTCAACGGAACAACAAGAACATCCCCCACCCACACACACTCGCGCACGCACGCACACACACACACACACTCGCACACACACACACACACACACACACACATATATATATATATATATATATATATATATATATATATATATATATATATATATATATATATATATATATATATATAAAGAACAACAACACACATGGTATTTATTTCCCAGAAGTTTGTCTAATCCAGGAAAATGAATACTGAAAACTGCGAGCGGACATATCGAACGGGAGAAGGGTTGTAGGTATCGCATATGTTTGTTGTTTGACAGGGGAAAGTATAGTTTATTTGTAAGCTGTATACCTATAGTCTGTTTACTTTTGTCTGCCCCAATACAAAATTCCATATCTGAGTAACCAACTGAGGGAAAATGATGCGATTTAGCGTATAACTTTATCATTATGTCCACCTATCAAAAATATTTTTGTTCTGGAGATTGTACAGCAGATTTCAAAGTTTGTTTATTTGCGGTATATAATTTACGGGTCAGAGATGAAGTGCACATTATTAAATGTATTACGTCTTCACACGGAAACATTAGCGTTGAATAGTTAATTTCCTCGTGGAACATATGATTGGCTTTATGACAAGTACCTCGCGTAGAGCCTTGTGTCGTCATCTGAACTAGCAGAAAATTACTGTAACACAAGTTTGTTAGCGAGAAATCACTAGTTTTTCACCAAAACATCAAAGAAATGTCGCCGCTTTCCATGATTTAAGTTGCATTTGGACCTATCGCCTATCACAGACATATACTTTGGGTGGGGGTAAATATAAGACGGCAGGACAAATTTCATAACGATGCAACAGACAGTTTTCAAAATAATTGATCGTGAATGAAGGCATTCATTTCTGGACAGACTCTAATAAGAATCGCGGTAACGCAGTGGCAAGCACGCTAACCTGCCGACCCGGTGGTCTTGGGGTTGAAGCTCCATCGATGCGATGTTTGTAATTGTTACATTACCGTGGGTTCTCAGGTCGACCCAGCATAAAATGGGTCCCGGGGAATATTCTGGAAAGTAAAGGCGGTGGTGTGATGTTTATCACAACACCCATCAAGTGCCAGTGGGTCTGAGGGAGTGTGGGGCTAACACGTTATACTCGAGGCGCAAGAAAGATCCTGTTACATACCGAGTAAGTTAGTTAGTGAGCAAGGGCGCCGTGGTTTGTGGATATTGATACAGTGGCTTGTGGATATCGATACACTTGTGGATATTGATACAGTGGCTTGTGGATATTGATACAGTGGCTTGTGAATATTGATACAGTGACTTGTGGATATTGATATAGTGGCTTGTGGATATTGATATAGTGACTTGTGGATATTGATACAGTGGCTTGTGGATATTGATACAGTGGTGTGTGGATATTGATACAGTGGATGGTATAACCGTATCTTAATTGCCTCGGAGGGACGGGTGGGGGGGGGTGATAGGGTGCCCGCCTCATATGTAACTTGAAATAACGTTGTCAATCACTGGAGTGGCTTAGAAGTGTTGTGTCCTTCTCTGAAGTTGCTTGAAGGCAGGACGAAATCCTCTATCTCGAAACATGTCGGGTTAGATTGTAATTGTCAGCCTTGTTTAGAACTCATTTAGCCCAAGGATGATACAGTACGCCCCAATCCCGAGGTAATGGATCGGATAGGGGCGGATATATGAGGTTCCATGTGCACGTTAAGAATCCTTTATTTAGTATTTGGGGATCGCAAAGAGTAGGCTGTGACCTACCGTGCCTTGGCAGCATTCTAACAATTTAAGAAATGATCTGTAGCATCATCTCTCGGAAGCAGAGACACTCTACACACACAAGAGCCATAACAATATGTTGCCCGATTTCTTGCCTGGCATATGTCGCTGCATCTCGTTAGGTGCACGCTACAGAGTCATATCTCATATGAAGTGAAGAAACGAATAATACTTTGGATGAGATACTAAATAATACTTTGGTTATATTAAACGCACAGTGGCTTCGAAAGAACAGCGACGGAGGGCGTGTTCATGGGGGGGGGGGGGGACGAGGCAGTGGTCGACCAGCAGGATGATGAGCGCAGGGCATTGCAGGCACATTGGGCATGGGGATGTATGAGGCAAGAGAACTGACAGGGGATCGAGACACGTTGATCGGGCCTTGATGATAGCGACGTTCTGCAAAGGAGCTGCGCCATAATGATCCACAATATGAATTATCATATGTATAGCATGTAAATATGGATGTGCCGGTCTCTCTGGTCTAGGAGTTACACGACTTTTTCCGTAATCCCGTATACTCTCGTGAGTAACGTGACGTGCGCGAGAATCGGTAGCGGTTCTCTTCGCTTCAGTAACTTATGGGGCATGTGAGTCGGTTGCTCATAAAGCAGTGTCAAACTACTGAGCGTAATCTTGCCAAGAAATCAACCATCAGCTGAAAGATGCTGATGTTGACAGCGATGTCCTGTAAAGGATATGCCGAAAAAAAAAATATGGATGATGAAGTCAGGGGAAATCCACAACATTCTCTCTTTCTCTCTCTCTCTCGCTCTCTCTCTCTCTCTCTCTCTCTCTCTCTCTCTCTCTCTCTCTCTCTCTCTCTCTCTCTCTCTCTCTCTCTCTCTCAACTTAGACTTATGACCGAGGGACAAGTTCATAAAGCTGCATGCTAAATTTCGGACTGAATAACCCGGACATGACAAATGGGCCAAGACGTTCTCCCCGCCCACTTAACCTTAAGCTTTGAACATATAGATCTAGTGTATAATTACGTGTACTAGACAGAACAAAACTTACCTCTCAACCCGCCTTTAAATCCTTATAATGTAAAATGAAATCTGTCTGCACCAACCATCAAGTGCCCGCGGCTGCAATCTACATGCTTCTAACCCGACCTACTTTTCTTTTTTTGTTCTGGAACTTTCTCGGGGTCAAAAGTTAATCACATGCAACTTATGTATTCCTTGAAGTTGTAAATGCTTTCAGAAGTCTTCGTTGAGTGTCATGTGTCGCTAGGAAATTATCTTTCTTGATCAAGGAACGCGCATGTTAGCTTGTTATCCCAAGGACTGAGTGTAGGTGCATTCTCTCTCTCTCTCTCTCTCTCTCTCTCTCTCTCTCTCTCTCTCTCTCTCTCTCTCTCTCTCTCTCTCTCTCTCTCTCTTTTCTTTCCCTCCCTTCCCCTCCCGCTCTCACCCCCTCCTTCCCCTTATCCCTCTAACCCTCAGTAATCGCGTCTGTGTGCAAAGGCTTATATCGTTAATTCGATTGCCTAGTTCTGTCACTTGAAATTGACCTTACAATTGTTTGTTTCTGTGACCGGCACCTTGCCGCATTGATAGACGATAGTTTGTAAGAATGGAGTTATAACTTTCTGAATTGTAGAGACCATGTGTGGCCCATACAGTATGATCCCTCTCTTGGCCTGCCTAGTTTACTCCAGACGTAAGGTAACACCAATACGTCTGGAATAAGACAAGCTGCAGAAGCTGTCGGTTCAATAAAGCAATTATCTAACTGTCCGCATGACGGAGCCTTTACCCTAAACAAGTTGCCGAAGGGCCCTGTCTGCCATTCCATTTAGTCTTAGGCTGCATTTCCTCGCACTAGAGTAAAGCTTGTGCCCTGCCATTTGTGCTTCCTCACACGAAGCCTTTGGCACAATATGGTGGGGCGGGTTTGGTGAGCGCCGCCCAACATTCGGTGCTGACAGTAATCATGTAGTACTGTCTGCTGTCATACGGTAGTCAGTCATACCTTATAGTGAAACTCATCTTTCTGTTGCATCACAATCTACACCTTATCTTGAAACTGATCTTTCTGTTGCATCACAATCTACACCTTATCTTGAAACTCATCTTTCTGTTGCATCACAATCTACACCTTATGTTGAAACTCATCTTTCTGTTGCATCACAATCTACACCTTATGTTGAAACTCATCTTTCTGTTGCATAACAACCTACACCTTATAGTGAAACTCATCTTTCTGTTGCATCACAATCTACACCTTATCTTGAAACTCATCTTTCTATTGCATCACAATCTACACCTTATCTTGAAACTCATCTTTCTGTTGCATCACAACCTACACATTACGTTGAAACTCATCTTTCTGTTATATCACAACCTACACCTTATGTTGAAACTCATCTTTCTGTTATATCACAACCTACACCTTACGTTGAAACTCATCTTTCTGTTACATCACAACCTACACCTTATGTTGAAACTCATCTTTCTGTAGCATCGCAACCTGCCCTGTTTAAGTGACCATTCTTCATTGCCTAGTGTGAGACGTGGCCGAAAGGTTACGATGTCCCCCAGAGGCTCAGAAGGTACAAGGTTCGGGTCCCAGTATATGGCTGGGAATTGTACTCAAGAACCATTGGTATCTAAGGGTATCACACGTTCTCTCTCCCCCCCCCCCACCTCCCCCCGCCCCTTGATCTCTTGGGTAGTGAGATCTGACACTCCCTTCCTGGATAAGGACGAAAAACAGGAGATCCTGTCTGCCAGTTGTACATGTTAACCATTCCACCGCAGTTGGAAACCGCGAAGAATAGGTATTAAGGCGGCTGCCTTGGCAACAGTGTTTGGGGCAGTAAACCTACCCATAGACAGGTAGAACCTGTTTACGATTGGTGGGATATGTCTAGATAGTATCCCTTAAACAAGGTAGAACATAAGGAAGTAAACCGGACATCAATGGAGACCCGAGTGGGGTCGGACACGCTGACCTGTGAGGTTCACAACTGGATTCGCCTCGAGAGAAGGAGGAGAAGAAGAAGAAGAAGAAGAAGAAGAAGAACCCTGCCGTAGCCAATATCCTTCAATCAGAGGTCAGCATGGCCGAATGGATAGGAAAGTGTGTTCTTAAACATCGGATGAGCTGATGCCGAGATTCAACCCCTACATCTGGCAGTTGGACTAAAATGTTGACCTCTCGTCCTTGACTTGGGGGCGTAAACTACAAGTACCTCTGAAGTCGGAGTGGGTTCGCCTGATGGCGAGGGACACTTAATAGGGAAAGTTTCTTCTTCTTCTTTCGTTTGCTTGAAATGTGTATATATTTCAGGGCGTAATTACGTGGCATCCTGATTTCAGTGGTGCGTCTTCTGGCTAGTTGCCTGCGTCTTCAGCATCGTTCCTTTACTAGAGCAGACTGGTCTTACTCTAGTTTAGGTGTGTAGGCACGCACACACGTGTCTGCGCGTGCATGTACCTGCATACACATCTAGAGCGTTCTGGTTATTTCTCGGCGCCAGTGACTCGCCGCCGCCCCTTCTCCCGTTAGTTAAAACAGTTCCGCCACGTGAAGACCAGGAGTTGGACTTTTGCTGCAGAGATGATGAATACACGAGCCATGGGGTATTTATGCAAGGTTGGGCGCTCACCCCGACTCCTCCCCCCGGCTACATAACAGCAACATTTGGAACCATAGGGAAAGCTAATTAATCTACACGCAAAATTCAGCCCGGCAATACTAGAAGTAGTGTGTATGGATTACGCTTGAGTTCAAAGCGAGCGGGCGCAAAAAACAAAACAAAAATAAAGAATTGTGGCTTGAACACATAACAAGAAAGCAAAATGCTCATCCACTCATTGTTGTTTGCATGCCATACAATTAATACAGTTCAAAACAATGTTTTCCCGTAGTGCATTTGAAAAAAACGCAGACATAATTTAAATAAATCCTTCAAGATGACATGATTGACAGTTTAAAATTACCGTGGTAGACAATTCACATTACTGTGTGAATATGTGTGCTGTATATTTCAGCTTGCAGGATCTATCTAATTACTTTAAGTTGTGTGATTTCTGCAGTATGTACCTGACGAAACGCAGCGAAATGTGCCAGGCGAATAAATCGTGCTGATCTATTTATCTTCGTTATTCATATTAATGAAGTGTCACCTGTCTGATTGCCTGGATGTCTCTGTTGCCGTCACTGGTGTTAGATACACATGCCTTGTCGCGGCTTGTTGCTTTCTACTTGCTTCTGCCATTGTTGTCTGGGAATGCCTGGTGTTTTTACCTTTGCTGGATCGCGATCTGCATGCTCGCTGGTGTCAATGGAGATCTTGTTGAGGTGGAATGTCTACAGCTCCTATCGCTAGCTTCTCACGTATGCACGTCTGGCGTTCCTCGCCCGTTTGTTGAGGGCGACCCGCCAACCAACACTGATTGACACACGCACACAAATACTCACGCGGGCGCGCTAGCAGGAACGAGTAGTACTGTTAGAGATGTATGCTCTGTTTAATTCAGTGCTGGGTGTTAACAAGTTTCTTTCACATATTCGGTCCGTTCATCTTTTCTTATTGAGAACGGCGTGCGTTCATGTCTCAACACAAATATCTGTCTTTGGTGTTCTGGGTCAACTCTGCTGCTGATATTCCTCCATGCCACCGTCCCAATCCACCCAGCATCATTTTCTCTCCGCCGGCTTCCCTTCGAGCTTTCCAGTTGTCAAGAAGTTCTCCAATGCCTCTCTGCTCATCACATGACCAAAGAATGCTGGTTGTCTTTTTCTTATTGGTGTATTTAATATTCTTATTTCATTAGCCTCTTTCAGGCAGTCGTCGTTAGTTACTCAGGCAGTCCAAGTGATTTGCAACATTCGTCTTAGAAACCGCATTTCTGTTGCCTCCAAGTTCTTCATAATTTGTTCATTTACATTCCAAGAGTCACTGCCATATAGCACAACTGGTTCTATATAGTATTCCGGCCCTCTCACTGCCATATAGCACAACTGGTTCTATATAGTATTCCGGCCCTTTCACTGTCTTTTTTTTTCCGCGAGACATGCGACCAATTCGCCATGGGGGAGGAGAGAGAGAGAGAGTGAGAGAGAGAGAGAGAGAGAGAGAGAGAGAGAGAGAGAGAGAGAGAGAGAGAGAGAGAGAGAGAGAGAGAGAGAGAGAGCTACACCACCAAATCAAGATTGTTCTGTAGAATTAACCCGACCTGCTGCGGTTGCTACAGTGACTTGTTTGTTACGATTCGCTTTCCCGACTAAAGACGTTTGAACTAAAAACCAGCAACATTGAAGAAACATATCTCATTAGGAAACCTGACGTTTGGTTTGACGATAACCAGCGGGTGGAATGGCGGGCTTGTCGACTGCTGCCCGTCACATTAACGATATGTGCAAGAAGTGATGCTGCTAGGTGGCTGTAGGCAATATCAATGAGATCTCCAGTGAAACGAGATGATTGCTCCATCACTGAGGCGTGTCTGTTCTTAAGTGTTTCTGTTGAATGCTGGGAGAGGTCATTATCATCACCATCACGTGCCGTGCCGATTGTCATGGGCGGTCATGGCTCGCCTGCTTACACAATCACGAGCGTCTTGTATTAGATATGTGTGTTCTTATTTCGTTTATGCCCTGTGGCCGAGCTAAACAGGTGTTTATCTCTCTGCTTCTCCATTACTCTGTTCCCATCAATTTTGCCAGATGTCGCCAAGTTGGAAATGTGAATACAGTGAAACGGTAACCCCATAGCAGATATAGCCTTTCGGTGCGAGTGAAGGTTTCACATATTCTAGGTCACGACAGATGAGGTCGGGTGACCAGTTCTCTCTTCTCCCCC
This sequence comes from Cepaea hortensis, assembly GCA_963921405.1. NCBI lineage: Eukaryota > Metazoa > Mollusca > Gastropoda > Stylommatophora > Helicidae > Cepaea > Cepaea hortensis. Next base: position 46,222,548 of record OY992896.1, read on the forward strand.
CCCCCCCCATCCCCCACCCCTCTCCTCCTCCTCGCCTTTCCTGCACTCACAGTTCCCAGAAATATCTGGCAATTGTCTGGCGCCCATTTCTATGAGTCACGGTCGGCACTAGGAATGTACTGATCGGGAGAGAATGAAGTCTCCCTGGCGCTGAGAATTGATCCGGAACCACTGCGGTAAGAAACAGAAAGGTCCAAGACTGGCCCGGCATAGGAGATTGTCCATGGACATTCGAAGTGCTGTCGCAGAGGTCAACATAGGGGATTATCCATGGACATACTGGAAATATGAAGTCTGTCGCAGAGATCAACATATGTGAATGGATAAGAGCGCTGGTCCTTCAACTTTCGGTGTGTTGATGGCGAGGTTGCGGGTTTAACTCCCACATGGGTCACAGTAGGGCTAACATACTGACTTCTCGTCCTTGACTTTGGGACGTAAATTACAAGAACCTCTGAAGTCGGAGTGGGTTCAGTTCGCCTGATGGCGAGGAACACTGATAATAGGGAAAGCTAATCCACACGCAAATACCAGTTCAATGCACAAGGAGTATGTGTATGGACACCGCTTGAATTCAAAACGAGCGAAAACACACACACACACACACGCACTCACACTCATCCACACACTCACACTCAACCACACACACACACTTACAAAATCGAGGTCTAGCCGTGTTTTAAAATACTTTGCATCTCACAGGGACATAACTCGCATGTGTGTCGACTGCGGATTTGAAAATTATCGCCCGTAGGTGTAGCGCAAAGGGACGTGGTATTCAAGGGATTTTAATGAGTTAATGCCCTTGTTTGGGTATCTGCGAGTTGTGTTGGCGTCTTTTTTGGTGTCCGTTGAATTTTGTTGCATGTTTAACACACAGGCTGGCGCTGTCTTTGTTTTAGCAGACTGGCTTGATCTGACTGAATGACATGGCCTTAACCTGTGTTTGTTTCTTGTTTTCTATCTTAATTTGTTTCTGCAGGCTGCACCGTGGTCAGGTTGAATCTTTCTTTCTTTCTTTCTTTCTTTCTTTCTTTCTTTCTTTCTTTCTTTCTTTCTTTCTTTCTTGTCTCTCCAGGCTGCACGGTGATCAAGTTTAATGTATATTGCCTACACTCTTTCTTTCTTTCTTTCTTTCTTTCTCTCTTTCTTTCTTTCTTTCTTTCTTTCTTTCTTTCTTTCTTGTCTCTTCAGGCTGCACGGTGATCAAGTTTAATGTGTATTGCCTACACTCTTTCTTTCTTTCTTTCTTTCTTTCTTTCTTTCTTTCTTTCTTTCTTCAGTATTTGTCAGAGCAAAAAACAAAACAAACTATGCCACCACTAAAAATAAGAAATGTTATCTTCTGTGGACGCTTATGAATCCACCGTCTAAGGGCAGATAAGATACAGGGACAACGACAGATATTTACCCGATCCAGACCGAGCAGTCGTTATAATTGACAACGGTATGAAGAAACGTCTGGAAAGTGTGACAACCAGTGAGACTGTCGGTGTTTAACTCAGCATTCTGTTGTAGCCCATCGCACACCGTTATTCTGAAACCCATCTTTCTGTTGCATTACATCGTGTGTTTAAACTCATTTTTCTGTTGCATCACAACCCACATCGTGTGTTTAAACTCATTTTTCTGTGGCATCACAACCCACATCGTGTGTTTAAACTAATTTTTCTGTTGCATCACAACCCACATCGTATGTTTAAACTTATCTTTCCGTGGCATCACAACCCACATCGTATGTTTAAACTTATCTTTTTGTGGCATCACAACCCACATCGTATGTTTAAACTTATCTTTCTGTGGCATCACAACCCACATCGTATGTTTAAACTTATCTTTCTGTGGCATCACAACCCACATCGTATGTTTAAACTTATTTTTTATGTGGCATCACAACCCACATCGTATGTTTAAACTTATCTTTCTGTGGCATCACAACCCACATCGTATGTTTAAACTTATCTTTCTGTGGCATCACAACCCACGTCGTTAGTTTAATTTCACCTTTCTGTTGCACGGATCCCTATTATGTATGTTTAACTATATCTCTTCAGAGTATCTCTGCATATGAATACACTGCGTTTTGTTTAACCACAAGACTGCAGGATTACACGCTGTCTCAGTTGTTTAACCCTATCTCGCCGGGATCACAATCGGCTCTGTTTGTTTAACTTGATCTTTGCAGGATTACATTTAACCTGTTTTTAATCCTCATTGTTAGATTGCAATCTACTCTGTCTGTTTAACCTTATCTCTCCAGATTTATAATTAACACCTATATTTAATCTCTCCAAGATTACAACCGATCCTGTTTGCTTCACCTTTCTCACTAGGGTGATATTTAACCTATTTTATTTAGCCACGTCTCTATATGATTACAGTCTAGCCTGTTTGTGCAACCGTATCTCTCAAGATTACAATTAGCCCATTATATTTAACCTTATTTCTCCCAGATTTAACCATGTCGCTCCATGATTACAATCTACCCCGTTTGTTTAGCGACATGAACAACGGGAGACAATGCTGATTGAGTTGTAAGAGTTACCCTGAAGACAACCACACTGATTTGTGGAAGCACATGATCGCCTGCCCCGCCGGCCAAGAAACGCGACGACATTCCCCTTGACATAGCAACACCATACCCGCCAGCAATCCTGCAGATTGGACAAATGACGTACATTCAGATGTGAGACTGGCTCCAAGATACGGACCCCACTTGTTCAGCAATGTTACCGGGTGACGTGAACCGTTTAACCAGTCAACATTATCTTGCCTGCAAAGATCCCCCACTAGGACGCATTTGAATCTCTAACGCGGACGTAATCGATTTTGCTTTTAATTGCATCATATGTTTCAACGGATCCAAAGCGACATATTGGCTTTCCCTTGTAAATACGGCCAGCGAGAGATCGCGGATGTCTAGATATTGATGGAATCGATAGCCGCTGGGAAGAGGGGAAGGGGAAGAGGGGTGCGAACTAGAAGCAGAATGAGCGATCAATACGCGCTCCCGCGAGACTTCACTTCTGCCAGACATGGCAAGCAGGCGATAGAAATTATTTTTGCTTCCCGCGCACGGTTGTTGTTGTTGTTGTGTGGGGGGTTGCAACATTTCTGTTGGTGTTTTTGTTTGTTGTTTTCCCGTGATTGTTCCGGAGAGCGCCGGATGCGACTTATGATATGTGATTGATGGCCTCTGGGCGGGTAAGGGTGCTCGTGTGTCTATATGTGTGGTTGTGTGTGAGTTGGTTGTCTTTGTGCTGATGTGTATGTGTGTGTGTGTGTGTGTGTGTGTGTGTGTGGGTGTAGGAGATGTGTTGCTCTGTCTGTTCGTCTGTCTGTCCGTCCATCCATCCATCCATCCACCTACCTACTTGTCTTTCTTTGTCTGTCTATCTATTTGCTTGTTTGTCTGTCTGCCTACCCACCCATCCACCTACAAGCCGCTAATCTCTTTTTGTCTTCTGTCTATCTGTCTATGTCTGTCTGTTCATTTGTCCATGTATCCATCTAAACATCTACCTATTACCTACCTACCTCTCTTGTTCTGTCTTTCTGTCTCTCTATCTGTCTACCCATCCATCTATCTACCTACTACACATCCACCTACTAGCTACATACCTCTGTGTCTGTCTGTCGGTCTGTCTGTCTGTCTGTTCATTTATCTATCCATCCATCTAAACACCTACCTCTCTTTTTCTGCCTGTCTCTCCATTTGTCTGTCCGCCCGTTGTACCGAATATAAACACCATTATCATCACGTGCTATAACAATAATGGTGATTCATCATCTTTCACCATCACCAGGCTTATAGATCAGGTCAGTGCTCTTGTCTCGTGTGTCCCACATGACCAAGCCATCCAGGTATTTACCTCTGTCTTCCCCTTACTCTTCTCCCATCAAGTGTGCCGCTCGTCACCACATTGCCAAGTGTATATGTCAGCATTGCACGCACCGCCCCCTCCTGTCCCCGGATCTTTTTGACTGCCTACGTCTAATGTCCCTAACCAGCTTACGGTTTTCGTGTATTTTCAGGGACAGCCTCATTTAATGTTTCTTCTATTCGTACATAGTAATCTTTACATGTTCCTCAAACACCACATTTCCATTGCAATCATATGGTTCTTAGCTTGACTGTTTATTGTTTGTTTCACATGCATAACCCATCTGTTGCCACGGGAAATATGCATGCAGTTAGTATTCTGGCTTTTGTTGTTCTATCCGTTCCGATTCATCAGTTTTAATTGCTGTAGTATTGGTAGAGTAATGTTTATTCTTTTCATGTCTTTCACATTTCCATAGTCCGTGAACTTTATTGACAATATTGATTCACCCCAGCCCTAGTTAATTCTGTGAATAGTTTGTTATTGCTGGGCGTCTGTGCTACTTGTTGTGGCGTCCCATATGGAAAGACTACATATCTTCTTCATGTCTGAAACATTTGGTTGATTTCTAGAATATTCCATGAACCAAAAATGACGTCTTTGCACCGGTTTTACAGTCTTGTGTACGTCTCTTCTTCATGTCTGAAACATTTTCTTGGTCTCTAGAATAATCCTTGGGTTCAGTACTGTCTTGTCTGCGTCTCTTCTTCATGCCTGAAACATTTTCTTGGTCTCTAGAATAATCCATGAGTTCAGTACTGTCTTGTCTGCGTCTCTTCTTCATGTCTGAAACATTTTCTTTGTCTCTAGAATAATCCATGAGTTCAGTACTGTCTTGTCTGCGTCTCTTCTTCATGTCTGAACCATTTTCTTAGTTTCTAGATTAATCCATGAGTTCAGTACTGTCTTGTCTGCGTCTCTTCTTCATGCCTGGAACATTTTCTTGGTCTCTAGAATAATCCATGAGTTGAGTACAGTCTTGTCTGCGTCTCTTCTTCATGCCTGGAATATGCTGTTAGCTTCTAGAATATTCCACGAATACAGTACCGTCCAGCAGGCTTGCCTGCCAACTCGGTAGTCATGTTCTGGAATCCCCAACCGAGGCGGTTTAGAGGTCGCCCCAACCTAAAATGGCTGTCAGGAAATGTCACGGGAATGGGCAGTACCGGCGGCCGGAGTTATTAACCACAGCACTTATCGAATGACGATTGAAATGTTATCTTCTGTGGACGCTTATGAATCCACCGTCTAAGGGCAGATAAGATACAGGGACAACGACAGATATTTACCCGATCCAGACCGAGCAGTCGTTATAATTGACAGCGGTATGAAGAAACGTCTGGAAAGTGTGACAACCAGTGAGACTGTCGGTGTTTAACTCAGCATTCTGTTGTAGCCCATCGCACACCGTTATTCTGAAACCCATCTTTCTGTTGCATTACATCGTGTGTTTAAACTCATTTTTCTGTTGCATCACAACCCACATCGTGCGTTTAAACTCATTTTTCTGTGGCATCACAACCCACATCGTGTGTTTAAACTCATTTTTCTGTTGCATCGCAACCCACATCGTATGTTTAAACTTATTTTTTATGTGGCATCACAACCCACATCGTATGTTTAAACTTATCTTTTTGTGGCATCACAACCCACTTCGTATGTTTAAACTTATCTTTCTGTGGCATCACAACCCACATCGTATGTTTAAACTTATCTTTCTGTGGCATCACAACCCACATCGTATGTTTAAACTTATTTTTTATGTGGCATCACAACCCACATCGTATGTTTAAACTTATCTTTCTGTGGCATCACAACCCACATCGTATGTTTAAACTTATCTTTCTGTGGCATCACAACCCACGTCGTTAGTTTAATTTCACCTTTCTGTTGCACTCCATCCCGCGTCGTTATGTTTAAACTGATCTTTTTGTTGCACGGATCCCTATTATGTATGTTTAACTATCTCTTCAGAGTATCTCTGCATATGAATACACTGCGTTTTGTTTAACCACAAGACTGCAGGATTACACGCTGTCTCAGTTGTTTAACCCTATCTCGCCGGGATCACAATCGGCTCTGTTTGTTTAACTTGATCTTTGCAGGATTACATTTAACCTGTTTTTAATCCTCATTGTTAGATTGCAATCTACTCTGTCTGTTTAACCTTATCTCTCCAGATTTATAATTAACACCTATATTTAATCTCTCCAAGATTACAACCGATCCTGTTTGCTTCACCTTTCTCACTAGGGTGATATTTAACCTATTTTATTTAGCCACGTCTCTATATGATTACAGTCTAGCCTGTTTGTGCAACCGTATCTCTCAAGATTACAATTAGCCCATTATATTTAACCTTATTTCTCCCAGATTTAACCATGTCGCTCCATGATTACAATCTACCCCGTTTGTTTAGCGACATCAACAAAGGGAGACAATGCTGATTGAGTTGTAAGAGTTACCCTGAAGACAACCACACTGGTTTGTGGAAGCACATGATCGCCTGCCCCGCCGGCCAAGAAACGCGACGACATTCCCCTTGACATAGCAACACCATACCCGCCAGCAATCCTGCAGATTGGACAAATGACGTACATTCAGATGTGAGACTGGCCCCAAGATACGGACCCCACTTGTTCAGCAATGTTATCGGGTGACGTGAACCGTTTAACCAGTCAACATTATCTTGCCTGCAAAGATCCCCCACTAGGACGCATTTGAATCTCTAACGCGGACGTAATCGATTTTGCTTTTAATTGCATCATATGTTTCAACGGATCCAAAGCGACATATTGGCTTTCCCTTGTAAATACGGCCAGCGAGAGATCGCGGATGTCTAGATATTGATGGAATCGATAGCCGCTGGGAAGAGGGGAAGGGGAAGAGGGGTGCGAACTAGAAGCAGAATGAGCGATCAATACGCGCTCCCGCGAGACTTCACTTCTGCCAGACATGGCAAGCAGGCGATAGAAATTATTTTTGCTTCCCGCGCACGGTTGTTGTTGTTGTTGTGTGGGGGGTTGCAACATTTCTGTTGGTGTTTTTGTTTGTTGTTTTCCCGTGATTGTTCCGGAGAGCGCCGGATGCGACTTATGATATGTGATTGATGGCCTCTGGGCGGGTAAGGGTGCTCGTGTGTCTATATGTGTGGTTGTGTGTGAGTTGGTTGTCTTTGTGCTGATGTGTATGTGTGTGTGTGTGTGTGTGTGTGTGTGTGTGTGTGTGGTGTAGGAGATGTGTTGCTCTGTCTGTTCGTCTGTCTGTCCGTCCATCCATCCATCCATCCACCTACCTACTTGTCTTTCTTTGTCTGTCTATCTATTTGCTTGTTTGTCTGTCTGCCTACCCACCCATCCACCTACAAGCCGCTAATCTCTTTTTGTCTTCTGTCTATCTGTCTATGTCTGTCTGTTCATTTGTCCATGTATCCATCTAAACATCTACCTATTACCTACCTACCTCTCTTGTTCTGTCTTTCTGTCTCTCTATCTGTCTACCCATCCATCTATCTACCTACTACACATCCACCTACTAGCTACATACCTCTGTGTCTGTCTGTCGGTCTGTCTGTCTGTCTGTTCATTTATCTATCCATCCATCTAAACACCTACCTCTCTTTTTCTGCCTGTCTCTCCATTTGTCTGTCCGCCCGTTGTACCGAATATAAACACCATTATCATCACGTGCTATAACAATAATGGTGATTCATCATCTTTCACCATCACCAGGCTTATAGATCAGGTCAGTGCTCTTGTCTCGTGTGTCCCACATGACCAAGCCATCCAGGTATTTACCTCTGTCTTCCCCTTACTCTTCTCCCATCAAGTGTGCCGCTCGTCACCACATTGCCAAGTGTATATGTCAGCATTGCACGCACCGCCCCCTCCTGTCCCCGGATCTTTTTGACTGCCTACGTCTAATGTCCCTAACCAGCTTACGGTTTTCGTGTATTTTCAGGGACAGCCTCATTTAATGTTTCTTCTATTCGTACATAGTAATCTTTACATGTTCCTCAAACACCACATTTCCATTGCAATCATATGGTTCTTAGCTTGACTGTTTATTGTTTGTTTCACATGCATAACCCATCTGTTGCCACGGGAAATATGCATGCAGTTAGTATTCTGGCTTTTGTTGTTCTATCCGTTCCGATTCATCAGTTTTAATTGCTGTAGTATTGGTAGAGTAATGTTTATTCTTTTCATGTCTTTCACATTTCCATAGTCCGTGAACTTTATTGACAATATTGATTCACCCCAGCCCTAGTTAATTCTGTGAATAGTTTGTTATTGCTGGGCGTCTGTGCTACTTGTTGTGGCGTCCCATATGGAAAGACTACATATCTTCTTCATGTCTGAAACATTTGGTTGATTTCTAGAATATTCCATGAACCAAAAATGACGTCTTTGCACCGGTTTTACAGTCTTGTGTACGTCTCTTCTTCATGTCTGAAACATTTTCTTGGTCTCTAGAATAATCCTTGGGTTCAGTACTGTCTTGTCTGCGTCTCTTCTTCATGCCTGAAACATTTTCTTGGTCTCTAGAATAATCCATGAGTTCAGTACTGTCTTGTCTGCGTCTCTTCTTCATGTCTGAAACATTTTCTTTGTCTCTAGAATAATCCATGAGTTCAGTACTGTCTTGTCTGCGTCTCTTCTTCATGTCTGAACCATTTTCTTAGTTTCTAGATTAATCCATGAGTTCAGTACTGTCTTGTCTGCGTCTCTTCTTCATGCCTGGAACATTTTCTTGGTCTCTAGAATAATCCATGAGTTGAGTACAGTCTTGTCTGCGTCTCTTCTTCATGCCTGGAATATGCTGTTAGCTTCTAGAATATTCCACGAATACAGTACCGTCCAGCAGGCTTGCCTGCCAACTCGGTAGTCATGTTCTGGAATCCCCAACCGAGGCGGTTTAGAGGTCGCCCCAACCTAAAATGGCTGTCAGGAAATGTCACGGGAATGGGCAGTACCGGCGGCCGGAGTTATTAACCACAGCACTTATCGAATGACGATTGATCTACTTTAGTTTAGTTTAGTCGTTGGATCAACATCACGGCACACGGTTTAACCCATAAGTGCTCCGTTTTCCTCCTAACTCAAACCTGAGTCTGGAGAAACTCAGCTCAATGCACGAACTCCGTTGCATCGGCGAGGATCCTGAAATACTTTGGGTAGATTTTTAACTCGAAATTTTGCCCGGGTAGCGCCATTAGGCTACTCTTTTTCGATTTCCAACTGCCAAGGGATTTTTTTACGTGCGTAACAATACACACGGGCGTCCGATCTCACTACCCAGAGACCAGGGGAAATTTTATTGCTGGAAGTCCAGGTGGATTTTTAAAATAAATCCCGGTCCTCACCGGGGCCTGAACCCGGGACCTCCAGCACTCGAGGCGGACACCATACCTCGAGACCAATTGATCTATACAAATATGGGGGAGCAGCGTATACCAAATCATCTCAAGACGTGTACAGAGTCGTTTACTTTACTTTATTTTACTTTACTTTACTTTACTTTACTATACGTTACAGAATTGTTAGCAAAAACGTAAACACTGTCGTATCTCGTTCTGGTCACAGCTGGCGTCATGCCTCTCTCTTGTTTAACAGTTTATTTCCCGGTCTTGTCTTTGTTCAAATCCCACCATTAATGTCAGAGCCGAGACCCCACTAAGGGTCTTCACGATTAATGTTGTTATTTTCAGGTTAAACTATTGCAGCCTGCGCGGCAGTTTGTTCCTATTGCAGTGTTCATTGCTGAAGTAGCGGGATTAACGCCTACACCGACCAGCCAGTTGGACTAGAATGTTGACTTGGGGGAGTAAATTACTTGTATCACAGAAGTCGGAGTGGGTTCGCCTGATGGCGAGGGACACTAGTAATAGGGGCAGCTAATCCACACGCAAAAATCAGCCCAGTGCACTAGAAGTTGCAGCATGTGTGTGTGTGAACTGGCGCTACAGACAGCAGATCACATACTCCAAGACTGCCCAACATACAACATATCTAGGAAGACCTTCTGACCTAGAGAAACAACAGTGGAAAATAAACTCTCTGGACCACTGAGTGAACTGGGAAAAAAAGACAGTTAAATTCATACAAGAGACAACATTGCAGTTATAGACATACTTCAAGCGAACGAAAGAACTGCCTAATATGGAACTGTTTGCTCCCCTGAAAAAAAAAAAAAGCTGCCGGATGATCTGGACTTCGCTGGAGGCATTGCCTTCCACACAGGAAATCAGATGCGATATAAACTAAACACATTGGATGGGAGGTAACATCAATTAGGTTTAACAATTCCTAGGGGACAGACAGTGATAATAAACTCACAAAGGATAGCCTGGATAGCCTGATCTCCCTTAATGAAACCTCACTTCAAGAGACGAAATCAGACACCCATATAAGCATGGCAAACAAAGAGGCTGGAATAGATCCAGATATCGGAATAAGGATACAGACGGCAAGAGGAGTTTTCATAGCGTTCCGATATTTGTGGAAGTAGAAAACGGAAGCAGAGGAGGAGGCTGACCACGTATACGATGTATAGAGGGAATTACAGAGACCATGGTAACCTCGATATATGAAGCCCGTGCATGGGCATTCTGCCGCTGTTTATGCTTCACCTCGACACTCAAGGTACAAGGGGAACCAGATGAGATGAGAAAGAAATTAAACTTACCATCACACTTAGAATATTGTAACGTTAAGTCAGCACTACTATATGGACCAGAAACATAGGGAGCAACCAAAACGGTTACAACTAAACTACAAACATTCCCCAAAATAGAAGGAATGAAATGGTATAACACAGTTACTAACGTAGAGGGACGCAGAAGTGTTTCCAAGTCACCAAGGCCAGGTTCTGTACTGGCCAAGACCTACTAACACGTCCTAGTCGTGCAACAGGTCCCTTCGGGGTCCTGGCAAACGTAGTAGGATCGCTGATTCTTCCGAAGTCGGAGAGTATCTGCCTGTACGGCGAGGAACCACCAGTCTGCATACCAATAAGCCAGACATGGGACAACGGATACTCACGCAAACCTCAGTCCGGTATGACATCACACTGATGTTGGACAACAGGATGTCTTCATCCGACATACAGGACTACGCGCTGGAGTTCACAGCCAGTGAACGCAAGCAAGCAAGCAACTAGCGTAGAGCTCAAGGAGAGAACTAGACAAATACCAGTGGTAAAAGAAGGTGAAGAAAGGACACTGGCGCCGGACAGGACATAGATTGAGAAAACCCGAGAATAGTATATCTAGAAACACCATTAATGTCACGTCTTGTTTTCAGCTCCGCCATTAATACTGCCCCCTTGTTCTTGCTAGCTAAGTCATTAATACTGCCCCTTGTTCTTGCTAGCTCTGTCATTAATGTCGCTTCTTGTTCTCGAGAAAACCATTGTCACTTCTTGTTCTCGAGAATTTTAATGTCACTTCTTTTTCTCGAGAAAACTGGTGTTTAATCATTTCTTGTTCTCAGAAAACTGTTAATGTCACTTTTTGTTCTCGAGAAAACATTTAATGCTACTCCTTGTTCTCAGAAAACTGCTGTTTAATCACTTCTTGTTCTCGAGAAAACTTAATGTCACTTCTTGTTCTCGAGAAAACTCTGCTGTGTAATCACTTCTTATTCTCAAGGATATTGTTAATGTGTTTCTAGCTCGTTTTATGCTCTGCCAATAACGTCAATTTGGTGCTTTTTAAAGAGCATTTCTTGCTCTCTATAGAACTCCGCCATTATTGCCACTTTTGGTTCTTGTTAAAACACCTTCATTATTGCCACTTTTGGTTCTTGTTAAAACACCGCCATTATTGTCACTTTCGGATCTTGATTAAACTCCGCCATTATTGCCACTTTTGGTTCTTGTTAAAACACCGCCATTATTGTCACTTTTGGTTCTTGTTAAAACACCGCCATTATTGCCACTTTTGGTTCTTGTTAAAACACCGCCATTATTGCCACTTTTGGTTCTTGTTAAAACACCCCATTATTGTCACTTTTGGTTCTTGTTAAAACACCCCCATTATTGTCACTTTAGGGTCTTTTTAAAACACCGCCATTATTGTCACTTTAGGATCTTGTTAAAACACCGCCATTATTGTCACTTTCGGTTCTTGTTAAAACTCCGCCATTATTGCCACGTTGGTTCTTGTTAAAACACCGCCATTATTGTCACTTTAGGGTCATGTTAAAACTCCGCCATTATTGTCACTTTAGGGTCTTGTTAAAACACCGCGATTATTGTCACTTTAGGATCTTGTTAAAACACCGCCATTATTGTCACTTTAGGGTCTTGTTAAAACACCGCGATTATTGTCACTTTAGGATCTTGTTAAAACACCGCCATTATTGTCACTTTAGGGTCTTGTTAAAACACCGCCACTATTGTCACTTTAGGGTCTTGTTAAAACAACGCCATTATTGTCACTTTCGGATCTTGATTAAACTCCGCCATTGTTGCCACGTTGGTTCTTGTTAAAACTCCGCCTTTATTGCCACGTTGGTTCTTGTTAAAACACCGCCATTATTGTCATTTTCGGTTCTTGTTAAAACACCGCCATTATTGCCATTTTTGGGTCTTGTTAAAACACCTCCATTATTGCCATTTTTGGGTCTTGTTAAAACACCGCCATTATTGTCACTTTAGGGTCTTGTTAAAACTCCGCCATTATTGTCACGTTCAGGTCTTGTTTAAATTCCGCCATTATTGTCACTTTTGGCTTTTGTTAAAATTGTACCATTGTTGTCACTTTTTGGTTGTGTTAAAACACCGCCAATAATATCACTTCTTGCTCTTGTTAAAACACTGTCATAAAAGTCACGTCTTGTTCTCTACCCCTTCATTACTGCTCTCCCTCGATCTGTCTTTAATGTCATTTCTTGTTAAAACTGCCAACAATGCCACGTCTGCCTTCCCTCTTCCAGTTTTGCAGCCCGGCTTCCCTTTGTCCTGATTTCTACTGCCCACGCGTGCTGTCCCCTCTCTGTCTGTATTGATTCTGTAGACCGTCTCTCACCCCGTGGTATCTCGAGGCCACGCCACGTGGCAACACTGGGGCGCACTCTTTGGGTGGCCATGCATTGGTCACGTCTGCGTTGTTCCTATCAAAAATTGACAAGGCTGTAGAAGCCCACCGTCCCCCTCGCTCCTTCTCCCCGCAGATCGACCCCGCTGTCTGTTAGCATTAGGGGAAACTGCGGCAAGAAATCGAACGGTTAACGACTGGGCCTGCCATAGCAGAAGATAATCCTTTGAAATAATGGACACAGAGCGAGTATCGGGACTGCTTGAGAAGAGGAGAAAATTAGCTTGGAGAGTATCTGTCAAAGGGGTGGGATCTGAGAAACATTGGTATATACTGCCGAGGTTTTTGCTATCGATTTGTGAATGCTTATGGTGTCTCCGCGGTGAAGTCGCCAAGCCCTGTCGTACGAGCTGACGGTGTGGGTTCGATTTCGGTTCACAAGTGTTAATTTTTTCGCTTGACCTAGAGATTTCAGGCTCTGTAAGGCATTGTCAGTCAGCAAGCGGCTATTCGGACAGAAATCGAGACATATGGGATAAAACCCGTTGCAATGAAATCGATCCTGTCGTTTGTGAACCTCTTTGATTTTCTGAATACAACCCTACACCGTCGGCGTCTGTGGATTATGGGTCGTGAACTCAGTTTCATAATTCCGACATACCGGTTCGAAGTCATAGCGCGCCGATAGGGAGTAGATCGCATTTCATTGTATTTCAAAATAACATGAGCATTGACTGTTCAAAAAGCAGTGGCGAACTACTGAACGTGAAATTGCTTGGAAAGTTACCAACAGTCAGTAGGTACTGGGGTTGATTGCTACGCCCTGTAAAGGAGATGCAACTAATTTTTCATCTACAAGGCACATTTGAGTATATTCTGGGGCATTTCGAGTGAGTGTTGTGTTGGAAAAGCAAGCTGTGCTTGACACATGGGCCCTATCATTGACGTGTGTGTGTATCTACACTTGTTAGCAAGTCGTCGTTTGACCATTACACTTGCTAGCAAGTCTTCGTTTTACCATTACACTTGTTAGCAAGTCTTCGTTTGACCATTACACTTGTTAGCAAATCCTCGTTTGACCATTACACTTGTCTTCGTCTTCATAGCCAATGTTATACTAAGGTTATATCAGTGGACTCAATGCTTTCCCAGCAAATGGTATACCAAGATTATATTGGTGGCCTCAAGGCTTTCCCAGCAAATTTTATACTGCAGTTATATCGGTGATCTGCCTCAAGACTTTCCCAGCCAATGTAATACCAAGATAATACCAGTGACCTCAAGGCTTCCCTGTCCAATGTTATACTTACATTATATCAACGGCTTCCAGACTTTCCTACCTAATGCTATACTAAGGTTATTACTAAGGTTATACCAATGACCTCAAGCCTTTTCCAGCTAATGTGATTTTTTTCCCCCCGCGTTTCCATCCTGTTTCAGGATATTGCGGTCAACATCATCTTTCAGCTGTATGTTGATTCCTAGGCTAGATTACGCTCATCAGCACGCCACCACTTTCTGAGCGACCGGCTCCATACTCTCATAAGTCACTGGTGCGAATCGAACCGCTTCCAATTCTCGTGCACTCACGTCAACCACGAGAGTATTCGGGATTACGGAGAAAGCTGCTAACTACTCGGCCAGGGAGCCGGCCAGCTAATGTGATACCAAGATTATATGTTTCTTCAAGGCTTTCCCACCTAATGTTATACTAAGGTTATATCAGTGACCTCAAGGCTTTCCCACCTAATGTTATTTTTGTTGTTGTTGCATATCCTGTTTACGTGACATCGTGACATCGCTGTCAACACTTGCGCTGCTGTTGTTGATGTCTTGGCAAGCTTACTTTCAGTAGTTTGCCATTGCTTTCTGAACGACAGGCTCCCATACCAACACGTTAAAACCCAGCGTGACAGTCTGCTGCCAAATCGGTCGTTGCTTGTTTCGAACGCAGGTAAGCGGAATTACGAACCACACCCGTAACGCCTTTGCTACGGAGACCAGCACCTAATGTTATATTAAGGTTATAGCAGTGACTTCAAGGCTTTCCCACCTAATATTATGCTAAGGTTATATCAGTGACCACAATGCTTTCCCACCTAATGTTACACTAAGGTTATATCAGTGGCCTCAAGGCTTTTCCAGTCTGTGTTACCATCATCCAATGTCTTGCTTTTTGGCGGGGACTACCATGGCCCTTCACAAATTGCGATATCCGAAGGCATTGATCCGTTCGTGTCTTGATTCCCTTCCGTGCCATGACACGAGACTGTCAAGAACTTACTCACGCTGTCTTCCTTTATCTCTCTTTCCACAAATCTTTCCGGTTGTCACAGCATATTCCAGTTTTTGTCTTCTCATAATGTGACCAAAAACTGACGACTTCTTCTATCCGATGTTTGTGATAAGTTGTCTCTGTGACTTATCCTCCCTCGAAATGTCCAGAGTGCTCATTTTATCTGTCCACTTAATTTTCAGCATTCTTCTATAAAACCACACCTCCAATGCTTCCATGGATTTTTTCAGGACGATTATATCCGTGGTCTCAAAGCTTTTCCAGCCTATGTTATACTGAATTTATATCAGTGGTCTCGAGGCTTTCCCTTCGAATGCTAAACCTAGGATATGTTCTACATCGTTAGTCTGTCATGACCGAATGTAATCAATGAATGTGGCCAGCTGTTGGACGCCCACTTTGAGGTGACAAGCGGGGCGCCATCACCAGCTCGCCCCACTTTGTGACGTGCGATGTGTGAAGCCACCACTCACACCCAGCAGTCAACATGCAGTCACGGCCACACACTTCAGCCCAGTGCTCAACAGACAATATTGCTTTCTGCTCACCAGTGGTAGCAGCTGCAGCTGACACATGGTTATCGCGACGTGACCACCAATATTACAGCTGAATATGTTTTGTAATTAAACTCATGTGCTGATGTGTGGGTTAGCGGCTGGCTGTGTGAGTTGTGGGTGATGTGAGGTTTCTAGAAGGGTGTTAACTAACGCTTGACACGGGAAGGCAGGACGAAGTTGTTGGCGTTTCACACAGAGATGGTGTGGCTAGACTTTGTATTCATCTTTGTTAATACAGATCTCTGTAAAGTGGCGCTGTTTATTCATCTCGTATTATATTCACTGGGTCTGTGATCGAAGCTCCAACAGGCGGACAGTTATAGCATTGTTTTTCTTATCCGACAGCATTCTGCAGATTGTCTTGTTCCAGATGTATTGGTGTTACCTTTCCTCTGGAGTGAACTAGCCAAGCTGAGAGAGGGATCATGCTGCATGGACAACACTTGATCTCTACAATTCAGCCAAGGCTTTGTGCTATGGAGAGGTCCCTCCATCCCTGGTCTTAACCGGTCTCGGAATCAAAGCGAGAGGTAGCAGTTACGGGTTATAAGTTCTTGTCAATTGACGTGGACAGGGGCGCCACGGGTTGCCTCTGACGGTGGGAGACACCTACAGGTGTCACTGATCAGCTACCGCCCGCCTCAAGCTTGGCAGCCTCCGACCAATTAGGTGCTGATCCGCCTCAGCCTGCCTGCCTGCCTGCTTCAATGGGTGCTTAGGACTAGGACAAAATCTGAATCTCAGACTGTAAAACCAATGCACTAAGCACTAAAAAGAAAAAAAATAGAAACCTCAAGCTACGGCTTGCAACCTGGAACATAAGAACCACGTGTCCGGGATGTTCCACGGACCTGACGAATATTGAATATTGGTCACATATGAATGGCCGTGCATTTCTGTGGAATTCTTGTCTTTGTTTTCATCATCAGTGTTATCATTGTTTGTCTGTCTGGCTTCATGGTTACCACTATGCAGAAAACAATGGCAAACTACTGAACTGAATTGATTCACATGTCAGCGAATCCAACCTCGGCAAGAAGGAGTGTACGGTTGTCTTCCTGTAAACAGATGTCATCCAAGGTGGCACAATGTAATAATAACACTGGGTCGTGAGTGCAGAGAATGGACAGCGGGACGCACTTAGTTTGAAGTGCAACAGCTGATCCAGAGTAACACACATCAAGGTGACATAGTCATCTACACCGATGGATCAGTGGTGAGAAACAGACGTAGTGGCTGAGGCTTTATTGCAAAGGCTAATGGACGAAGGAGAGTGGCATATGAGACTACGACCTCCAGTATGAGAATGGAGGTGGAGGCAGTAACAGCGGCATTCCGGTGGCTAGAGGAGACTACTACGACACCCGTTGTATTCATTACAGATTCAAAGAGTATGCTTAGTAAGGCGGAGAAGGGAATGTTTAGTGTGGAATGGCATCGCTTCAGAGGTCACAGATTATGAGAATTGTATGGATATTTTGACCTGGCCATGCGGGGTGCGGGGGAATGAACAGGCTGATAGGCTAGCAGGGAATGCACCTCTTGGTGGCAGATAGCCTATGGACAATGGGGAGATGGTCGTGCGTTTGTGGGACCAGGTGGATAAGGCGGAGGAACAGATTGAGAACCCATATGTGGAAAGAATGAGATTGCGGGGGATCGGCAGGGGCTGTGAAAGAATCTCAAAACTAAGAGGGAAGACCAGGAGAACTCTTAATCAGATAGCGGTGTGACTCTTCGCTGGCCGTTGAACGAGCGGTGTGACTCTTCGCTGGCCGTTGAACGAGGGGGCGGAGCACGTATGGGAGTGTCCTGAGTGCATTGATGTCGGTTCTTAACTCAACTCAACTCAAACGTCACAGAGACGAAATTGGGACTAAAGTAAGGGTAATAGCGGCGCTATTTCTGAGGACAATGCAAAGAATACCATAGGCATACGGAAAAGCCAATGACCAGGTCATACAAGAAACAAATGAAGATCGTACACTGATCAGAGAAATTAGACGTAGACAGTCAAAATTGTTTGGTCACGTAATGAGAAGAAATAAATTGAAGAACTTGGTGACAAATAGCTAGGTCGAGGGGAAGAGAACAAGGGGAAGGCAGAGAAGTAAATACCTGGATGGTTTGGTCATGAACACTGAGCTGATCCACTACTCTGGTTATCGAGTGAGATGATGAAACAAAGACCGCCCACGCTTATCGGCATGTCACGTGATGAATGAATGAATATCAGCTCTAGATTCCATTAAAAAAAAAAACAGCAAGTGAAATAGTGAGGCCACATAACTAGGCTACCAACTAATAGTATACCACAACAAGCAGTGATGTACAGACCAACTAGAACACGAAAAGACCAACTAGAACACGAAAAAGAGACCGACCATGTAACGACGGATAGCGGGGATAACAAGAGTCCATAGGAATTTCGATATATGAAGAGATATATATATATATATATATATATATATATATATATATATATATATATATATATATATATATATATATATATATATATATATATATATATATCTTCTTCTTCAGCGTTCCGAGCCATTGAGGTTCTTTGCTGCAGATACAATCCGTCTCCATTCGTCTCTCTGGTGGACCTTCTCTTGCCAGTCGTTGATTCCAAGTGCTTGTAGGTCTGTACATGTATTATCTCTCCACCGCCTTCTTGGTCTACCTCGGGGTCTACGGTCATTTATTTCCTGAGTGTAAGCGAGTTTTGTTTCCCTATTATCTTCCATTCTTTCTATATGCCCCAGCCATTGTAGTCTATTAGCCTTCATGATACCAGTGATTAGCGGGGACTTAAACAGATCATAAATGTCTTTGTTACTTCTTCTTTTCCACTCTCCACTTTGTGTATCCCTAATGGGTCAAAAGATGCGTCTTAAAATTTTGTTCTCAAAGGTTTGTAACAAGGCTTCGTCTCCTTTCGTTGTACTCCAGGTTTCAGAGCCATACAGCACAACTGGTCTGATCAGTGTTTTGTATATTGTGATTTTGGTGTTACGAGATAGCGCCTTTGATTTTAGTAGATGTTGTAGTGCATAGTATATCTTATTTCCAGAGTTGATTCTAGTTTGTATTTCTTCCCTTATGATGTTGGAGCAGTTGAAGATCGTACCCAGGTATTTGTATGTTTCCGTTCTTTTAATGGTCATATTATCTATTTGTATGTGGCCAGAGTTTCTAACCATTCCGTCTCTTGAAATTACCATATATTCTGTCTTATCTTGGTTGATAACCAGCCCCATCTGTTGGGCTTTTTCCTTTAAGTGAGTCAATATTTCCAATGTCTTTTGTTCACTTTGCCCTATAATATCTATATCATCTGCATAACCAAGCAGCTTGGATGTTCCTCCAATATCACATTCCTCCTCTACCTTCATTACAACTTTCTCTAGAGCCAGATTGAAGAGTAGCGGCGATAGTGCATCACCCTGTTTCAAGCCAGATGTTATTTGGAAGGGGTCTGATTTCCTGCCTTTATATGTTACTATATTATAAGTATCTTCCATGCATAGTCTGGTCATGTTGATTAACTTCCTTGGTATTCCAAATTCCTGCATAGCATTCCATAGACTATTCCTATGGACACTATCATAAGCCTTTTTAAAATCCACAAAAATGTTATGGAGATCTCTTTTATATTCCCAATGTTTCTCGGCTATTTGTCGTAAGATAAATATCTGATCTATTGTTGATTGTCTAAAACCCGCCTGGTAGTCACCTAATATGTCTTCTGAATATGGTTTTAGTCTATTTAGTAATACTGCGGATAGTATCTTATAGCTTGTGGACAGTAGTGATATTCCTCTATAATTTCCACATTGGAACTTGTCTCCTTTCTTAAAGATAGGTATCAATAATGACTCTTTCCAGTCATGGGGTAATTCTTCTGTCCTCCAGATTTTTATTATTAGTTCGTATAGCTTTAGATGTAATGCATGGCCACCTGCCTTTATAAATTCAGCAGCAATTCCATCAGTCCCAGTTGCCTTATTGTTTTTAAGTCGTGTGATTACATATAGGATTTCTTCAAATGTAGGTTCTTCAATTTGTGGTTCGCATGTTAGAACCTCTTCCTGTGAGAAAATGTTACTTGGAGCTTCACAATTTAGTAATTCAATAAAATATTCTTTCCATGTGTTGCACATTTCCTCATTGGTATTTATCATATTCCCATTTTTGTCTTTTAAACCATATGTGTTTTGTTGGTGCCCTCGTTTCATTGACTTCAGTTCTTTAAAAAATTTTCTGGATTCATTTTTCTGGTGATTAGTTTCCATATCTTTGATTATATTACTCATATATTCTCGCTTCTGCTGTCTGACTATTTTTATAGCCTCTTTACATTCATTTCTATAATGCTCTTAATTTTGGATGTTATTGATGTCATTTAACCATACATGTCTGGCATTCTTCTTCCTAATGACTGCTTCTTCACATTTTTGATTGATCCATCGCCGGCATCTATTTTGTTCTCTTTATCTGATATTGTTGATTTTTTTTTAAATCTCTTTATTCGAAATGGTTGGGTATATCGACTATCTACGGGACTAGGGAGGGACGTGTGATATTATAAACTGTCTTGTATAAATATCCGGTCCTAAGCTTGCATTCGTAGCCCGTATCTTCTGAGACTTAGGCCTATGCCTAAACCTTTCAGCCCCTTCCCTGTTTACTCGGTAACACATGTTTAAATTTAATGTAATACTTAAATTTTTGTTTAAAAGTCCAAACAGGGTAGAGAACTCAATAAATACGCCGTTGTGTTCACTTGTTAATTCCCTTGGTTATATTTGTTTTAAAAATAAGCACAATATGCCTCTCTCCTTGGCCAAAAGCTTGCGAACGCGGTTCGTGAGCCGCTTACCAGGCGTTCGAAACGCAGCCACGACAGATTTGTGCAGCAAACCGTGTCGCGTTGTGTTATAGCGTATGGGAGCCGGTTGTTCAGAAAAAAAATGGCAAACTACTGAACGTAAAATTTGCCTAGTACATCAACAGCAGTTGAAAAATGATGGTGTTGACTGCAACGTCCTGCAAGGGATATGCAACATTTTAAAAAAGCACAATATAGCTAATATACATCAACACGTGTAAGATGGTTAAAACATATCATTGACTAGTGCATCAGATTTATCGTATTGTGGTCTGATGTTCAACTCTCTCTCTCTCTCTCTCTCTCTCTCTCTCTCTCTCTCTCTCTCTCTCTCTCTCTCTCTCTCTCTCTCTCTCTCTCTCTCTCTCTCTCTCGACCTCGACCTCGACCTCGATCTGGTTTTTAACCAAGATATAATACTTGTGCCCCTTTTCCGCCTGGTGTGTAACATGTAATATTCTTGATAAACGTGGCTTGGTTTGTAACGGGTTGTAAAATTCACGATTAGACGTGGCTTAGTTTGTACCGGGTTACAATATTCACGATTAGATGCCGCCTGGTTGGTAACAGGTTGTGATATTCACGATTAGACGCCGCCTCATTTGTAATCAGTTACAACATCCACGATTCAGCACAGCATGGTTTCTTCTGCTTTATTCTCCTCCCTTTCAGTTCACAATGAGGCATCTGCCCTGAATCAACTCACATCAGGCCATTCTATCTCTCGCTGTTTCATGTGGCTTCTTTCATGCCTTTCCCACATTATTCTCTTCTGCGTTTGTGTATGTATGGGGGGGGGGGGGGGGGGTCCTCTTCATCTATTGCTGTTGCTATGTGGATTCCAAAGGAAGGACTTTCAAAGTATACTAAGGGTTCACAAATTGTGTCCTATCCATCGCCAGCATCTTTTTTCTCATCTCTTGATTTCCTGAGGTTGATTTAGTTATCCCCGTGACATCTTCGTGGGAGATTCTCTCATACCATCGATGCCATTCTGTCTTGCTTGGGCCTTAATTAAAGAATGTAGTTTATCAGTAATTATTTTAGTGGTTTTCCCGTATATCAGCACCGATGTGAGAGTTAATAGTTAGAGTTAATATTTGAAGTTGGATTCTAGATGTACGTTATTTTCACTGTCACATATTTCCTAATGCCATGACCTTCACTCTTGCTGTTTGTATTCTTATGTTAATACCCCCTCCTCCCTCTCTTGCTGTTTGTATTCGTATTTGAGTATATCTATCTCTCCCTCACTTGTGCTGTTTGTATTCTTATGTTAATATATCTATTCTCTTCCCCCCCCCCCCCCACTATTGCTGTTTGTATTCTTATTTTAATATATCCGTTTCTTCTCCCATCATTGTCCACGCCGCTGCATAAATATGTACACTTCTTGAAGTGAGGTTTTACTACGGGATGAAGGTTTATCATTTCCTTGATTCATTTTCATTGTTTTTGCCATTTCCTCAAGCGTTTTAATACCTAATTGTTGTGTCCTCTCTTCGTGTTTAATTGATCTCGCACATGACTTCTCATATGTGACAAGAGTGCAGTACCGCCAGCGAAGTCCAGATCACCAAGTTAGTTTACCCGTGTGAAGAAATGTGCATTTCATTTCCTCATATATTGCATTTATTAAGCTAATGATAATCTATGGGATCTGGTTTCTGGCCAGCCAAAACACCTGAGTCTCAGCGCGACCTAGTTTCTATCGGGTTATAATATCCACCACTCGTGCCTAGGTGTGAGGTCGCGACCTGGTCGAGCTGGTTGTTGCAGCAGTACCCAGGACTGGCTGCTCATGAATATTGAACCCACTCGGGGATCGATCGTAAATAAATGATCATAGAATACGGAGACCTGTGCTGGATTTATTTGAATGTTAGTATACAGCCGTTGTTCGATGGCTCTCGAGTTACCTCCTCTTGTCTCCAATGCTGAACTGGTTGCTTCTTCTTTGCACACACGCATTCAAGTACACACTTCACGCCTCTTTCTGTTGTTGCTGTTATCTTTTTATATCATAGACTGTTGTTGTTGTATCTCTTTCTATCCCAGACGGCTGTTTCTGTATCTCGTTTTATCCCGAATTGTTCTTTCTTTCTTTCTTTCTTTCTTTCTTTCTTTCTTTCTTTCTTTCTTTCTTTCTTTCTTTCTTTCTTTCTTTCTTTCTTTCTTTTTTCTTTCTTTCTTTCTTTCTTTCTTTCTTTCTTTCCTCCCATAAAGAAAAAACAAAAAAGACAATAATAATGGTAAATTATCTCAAACGACAACTAGCCAAAAAAACATTTCCATATGTATGGCACGTTACACCTTCCTTAGGTATTTATAATGTCCATGTTAAACATTGCCTCAGTGAGTCATTTGTTATTGATTATTTTTATGCTTTATAATGCTTATTGTTCTTTTGTGTCAAAAATTTGCTTCATAAGTGATGTTGAATGAAAGAATGTATGAGAGGAAATAGAGAAGAAGGGCAGAATGTCAGACTGGCTTGCGTGCCCAATTCTTAACCCTTTGAAAATAAAGATTTTCGATCTTTCTTTCTTTCTTTCTTTCTTTCTTTCTTTCTTTCTTTCTTTCTTTCTTTCTTTCTTTCTTTCTTTCTTTCTTTCTTTCTTTCTTTCTTTCCCAGGCGTGTTGCTTTATATCATTCTATCACAGACTGCTGCTACTATATCTCTTTCTATCTTAAACTATTGTTACTTGCTCTCATTCTGTCACAAACTGTTGTCACTGCATATCTCTCTATCCCACACGTTCTGTGGCTAAGAAGCAGTGAACACGGTTCACAATCCCGACATGCCTATTTCACTGTCAGCCGCGGACGATTTGGCAGCCAATCGCTTTGTGCTGATTTTCTCAATGGTCTCAGCGGCGACCGATCACAAAGCAGTAGCAAATATAAAATTACCGGAAAATCACAAGCACTCAATGCTTCGGTTGATTGCGACGTTCTGACAATCTGCCTGATTTTTTACATTGTTTTTGCCCTCGCTCGCTTTGAACTCAAGGTAGTTCATACACACTACTTCTAGTAGTGCTGGGCTGAATTTTGTGTGTGGATTAACTTTCCCTATTAAGTGTCCCTTGCCATCAGGCGATCTCACTCCGACTTCAGAGGTACTTGTATTTAACGTCCATAAGGCAAGGACGGTAGGTCAGCATTTTAGTCCAGCTGTCCGCTGTAGGGGTTGAATCTCTTACCTCGGCATCAGCACACCGGATGTTTAACAACACACGTTTTTATCCATTCGGCCAAGCAGTCTACCTGATAACACGTGGCGGTTTTCTTACGTTGTGGATATGCTTTCTGTATGTGGGGAGAGAGAAAAGACTGTTACTGTGGTTTTCGTTTGGTTGAGATTTAGATCCCATTTCTTTTACTAGGTATCAGCCTCATCAGTTTGAGATTTTTAGGGAGGTAGAAACATCAGCTAAAACAATCTACCAGGGTGAATTGATGGTAAGAAAACCAGCAAGTTAGGGGACCCAGTGAAGATTTCAAGCGAACCGACCTGTTCGTGCGTGACCTGGGCATGAATAGACGCATAGCAAACGTTGATCGAAGAAGAAGAAGCAAACGTTGATCGAAGAAGAAGAAGAGGAAGAAGAAAAGAGGAGGGACGCTCAGTATTATTCCCAGCGCGCTGCGAATAACGTCTCCCTTTAAATGAGCGTTTCTTGTCCACCTAGCCTGCTCCTGGTTGATAACTTTATTTCACATGAATGACGAGTAAGAGTTACGAATCACATCCGTTCATTATCAAGTTCGCATCTGTGTGGCGTCTACTCCGACTGGCCATTCGGCAACAATCCTCTCATTCTAGCCGAAGATCGCAATTAGGGCTTATTTTAGGGGTAGGTCTTATATTAAAAGCATCCTGAAAAATCGTGCTAGGGCTTATTATATAGACATAGGTCTTATTTTCGAGGAAACAGGGTATATACCCCACACCTCTTTCGTCATATTTTCCACTAGATATTTCTCAGCTTGCCGTCTGGCCTAGAAAAAGATACCCGATTAAAACGAAGCTCTGGGTTAACGCCATGATACGAATATCGAGGCGTTCGTTTATGTTGTACGCTTGTTTTGTTTATGCACTTTGCGCGTGGCCACGCGACGCCATGAACTATTTGATTATTACCGCATCTGGGTGATCTAGCGGCTGTGCGCTGTAGCCGTTGGTGTGAAGTCAGCGGCAAGGTAGCAAGTGTCAGACAGTAGCCATCTTGCATCGTGGCAAATCTAGCAGCCGCCAACTCACATTCATCATTTTGAGCTAAAACCGACATTAAAAACGGCTAAAATGTTCCCACGTTGAGCTGAGGTTTTGGCTAAAGATAATTTCTTTGCGTTGAAATCGATATTTGTAAGCAGCCGTAAAGTCAATCAATCATGTGCCATGCCGGAAAGCGTGAGCGGTCATGACTCGCCATTGCACTCGATCACCAGAGTCGTGGATCAGCTCAGTGTTCCTGTTTCGATCATGCCATGTGGCCAAGCCATCAGGTATTTACTTCTCGGTCTTCCCCTTGGTCTGTCTACGTCTAATTTCTCTAATCAATTTACGAGTTTCATTTGTCTCCTGTAGTACTTGGTCATTGGTTTTTCTGTCTGTCCATGGTATCCTTTGCATTTTCCTCAGAAACCACGTTTCTGCAGCCATCAGATGTTTTTCAGCTTGACTGCTCATTGTCCAAGTTTCACATCCATACAGAAGAACAGGCTCTATGTATCCCCTGAACACTCTTTTTCTCGTTTCAGTTGACAACTTTGTATTGGTCAATATGTTTTTAATTTTGCTAAAGGCTACTTTCGCCATGGCGATTCTTGTTCTAATCTCTTCAAGGCATCTCCCATCAGATGTTATGACTGTTCCGAGATAATTGTACCTATTCACTTGTTGAAGAATATTCCCATTTACTTGTATATTAATTTGTGGTATTTCGTTCTTCCTAGTGACGACCATAACCTGTGTCTTCTTACAATTTAATTCTAATCCCAGTTGCCCACTGTGTACAACAACCGCGTCTACTAATTGTTGCAGATCCTGCTCATTGTCTGCAATCAATACTGTATCGGACTTGCCACTTGTTTAAAAGCTGTTAGATTTTCGGCAAATGCAGTGTTACAATACTGCCGTGAAGTAGCAAGTCTTTTTCAGAATGTCGCTCTCAGGCCGCCGGATAGACTTTCAATCTTTCGTCAAATTCCCGCCTTGCCTCGTCATCATATACCAAGCCTGTCAGCGTGGGCGGTAATGTTTGGTTATCTCACACGATCACCATAGTCGTGGATCAGTCCTACGTTCTTGCCTCTATTATGCCTTGTGGTCTAACGATCCACATATTTATCTCTCTGCCTTCCCCTTGTTCTTTTCTCCTTAATCTTGCCAGTTGTCACTAAGTTTTCTAGTTTATTTCTTATCATAATGCCCCCCCCCCTCCCCCTCCTCCCCCCAAAAGACCTTGACGATTTACATCTTATTTCCCTAATCAGTTCCTGGTATTCATTTGTTTCTGGTAGAACTTGCTCATTAGTTTTGTTGTCCGTCCATGATATTCTTTGCATTTTCATCATTAACATGTCCATTGCCATTAGATGCTTTTCAGCGTGTCCGCTTATTGTCCATGTTTCACATCTATATCACAGCATCGGTTGTGCCTAGGGTGTCTCTAACGACCCATCTTCATGCTGGTCGCAACGTCTGTGGCCTTCCAGAAAGCATGACCTCCCTTACTGTTCTGTCTAAACCTATGTGACGTTTGTTGTGGCCAAAGTATTAATGAAGCCTGCGACATAGACTAAGTGGCAGCAGGGAAGAAGTTGGCTTTCTCCCGGCCAAGAACGAAAGGTGCATGACGCTGGCTTACCCAGGGCAGGACGGCGGTCGTAGGGTTACACACATGCATAACTGTAAAATAGTGGGACGATACTATCAGCGGAGTCTGCATGTCTTAAGTTGGCTGCATGCAGTTTGCGAATGCTCAACAGGAGAAAGACCCCTGGAGTCGTGACCTCTTGCCACATCCTAGCAAGCAGCGTACATAAGATAAAAAGACCGAAACATTCTCTTTTTTTTAAAAAAAAAAACGGGGTGGGGGTGGGGGGTTCCGAGGATCAAAAGTCTCCTGCTGTCCTGGCTCCTGGGTAACGACCCTACTACTAAAGACACGTTAATTAACACTGGCAGTTTATCGACTAAATGTTTTTGTTAAACCTGCAGGGGGGTGTGTGAAGTGTTTTAGAACCATCACAGTGTGTAGGCCTGAGTGCATGGAGGAATAGGAGGCCTTCCTCTCCCTCCCGTAGCAAGCGACGAGAACTAGCATAGAACCCTCGTCCGACCTAGCTGATGCCATTGTTAGTGTAACGTCCTTATCGTTATCACCAACGCACTTGCCACTTGTTTAAAAGCAGTTAGATTTTCGGCTAATGCAGCTTTATTTTATCAGCTAACTTCTCGTAAAGTCGGCTAGATTTGGCCGGAAAAAAAGTGCTAAGTTAGCTGTCGTGGGCAAATCTGGGTAATCGCACGTCCTATAATAATAAAGCGTGTGGTGGTGGTGGTTGAAGGAGGGGAGGTGTAGCCCTCTGGTGCGCTGAGGAAATGAGAAACGAGAAGTGACATGATCACCCCTTAAGGCTGTCTCAGAGATCCCGATCCCCTGTCTGTCGGCCGCTGCGTTAGGGAACCCAGCGAGCAGGCCCGGAGAACAACTGCAAAACGCCAGCGGCTTCATTTGCAGTCAATCGTTTGCGCCGGCCTGCCGTCTGTCGTTGAGGGGGGAAAACAAATCTAGCCCGGTTTCGCGGCTTCGCTTGTTGGCTTTTTAGCCTGGGAAACAATGCAGCGAGAATGTACCGCATACCGTTCTATACTTGTTTTTTGCCATAAGCTCCTGTAGGTTGTGTTTATGTTGACTGAAACCCGCCGTCAAACATGAGTAAACGCGAGCCGCGACTTTTGCCACAGCGCAATGCTCTCCCCATATGGGAGGCCCTGTATTCGCGGTCATTGTTCTGTTTTGCCACGAGAAAACGGCTGTAGTATATTATTTAAGCTTTGTTGATAGGCGGGCGAAGTTTAGACGTGAAAAGTTACTTTCTGAGAGGTACGTGGAAAGGCAATGTGAAGATTTGTGTTTCATATTGTGGATGTTTACTGGCACGGTCTGCTGTTTAAAATATATCCCGCAACTTGTGATCTGGTTTTGTGTAGTTTGTTTTTTACAGTTCGTGTGTGAAGGAAGGAAAGATAGACACCATGAAAACATTAGCTTGCGCGAAAATCACGTATCTTTAAGCTTGTAGTATAACTTTCGTCTGGTGTTTAAAACTTTTGTGTTCTCAACTTCAGGAGGTTTTTCAAATATGTATATATCCTGGGTAATATTTAGGTCATGTTGATCTTGAATGGGAAATAAGATAGTGAAATTAGGTTTACTTACCGCTTTTTGGTTGTTGTGTGTAGTATTATAGTTTGTAGTGTCTTGTATGCGTAGTTATAGTGTGTAGTCTTTGTATGTAGTCTTTGTGTGCCGTGTTATAGTGTGTGGTGTTTGTGTATAGTGTGTAGTGTTTGTGTGTAGTGTTATAGTGTGTAGTATTTGTCATGTGTTGTGTGTAGTTATAGTGTGCAGTGTTTTGTATGTGTAGTGTTAGAGTATAGTGTCTTGTATTTGTTGTGTGTGGTGTTCTAGTGCGTAGTGTTGTAGTTTTATATTGTGTAGTGGGTAGAGTCTTGTGTTTATTGTGTGTAGTGTTATGTAATGTATAGTGTGTAGTATTCTTTTAGTTTGTTGTGTGTAGATTTTACAGTGTGTAGTGTTATAGTTTGCAGTGTTATATTGTGCAGTGTATTTGTTGTGTGTACAGTGTAGTTTTATACTCAGTGTGCAGTGTTATGTTGTAATGTCAGTCTTGTATTACAGTGTGTTGTGTTTGTTGGGTCTATTAAATTTTGCGCTTATGTAGAACAACAGACACCACGAGACTGCGTAAACGCCATAATTATCCAAAAGGCAGCAAAAGAGACCACACAATACAGAGGTATTTTCCTTTTGAATCATACTGGGAAAATAATTTGCAAAATTCATGAGAAAAGATTACGAACTACTGTATAACACCAGCTAAGCGAAACACAACTTGGATTTAGGAAAAACAAAGGATGCACAGATGCTATTTTTGCTCTTAGACAACTTATAGAAAAATCAATTGAATTCAATAAAACACTTTACTTATCCTTTGTCGACCAAGAAAAGGCATTTGATAGAGTAGATAAAAACAAGCTGTGGGAAATCCTTAAACAATATGGAGTGAGTACACATCTAACAAACCTATGTAGAAGTTTATACAACAACAGTGAATGCATAGTGGGAGCAACTGGAGGACACTCAAAATCCTTCACCAAGGTTATGTTCTGTCCCCTCTCTTGTTCATAACCTATATAGACAACATATGTAAAGAAAACAGCCATACAGAGACCACAAGAACACCTCATGAGAATAACACAAAAGAACCATCTGCAAATTACACCATTAGAGAACTCCTGTTTGCGGATGACCAAGCACTAATAGCAAAATCAGAAGATGAATTACAAGACCACATGAACAGTCTAAACCAGTGTTTCCCAACCTTTTTTGTACCGTGCCCCACTTAAGCCTTTCTAAAATTCATATTGCCCCCCTCCCCCGCCCCATGCCCCCCCTCAACATATACATTATTTTTAATATTCAAAAATTGAAATGTTCACTAAAGAAACTTGAATGATAGGTTTTAGGAAGAAATCACTAGGTAATTATTGAGCAAACACAGTAAGTAAATTTTCAAAACATATAATGGAGAACTGAAATTCAAGTACAAAATAATTTTAATGAAAGATTTTTCTATATTATTTTAATTATTAGTAATTATTTATTATTTAAATTTAGTGAGATCCTTGCGCTTGATGCTTGCTGCAAAGAGATCTTATGTCAGGTTCCAATTTAGTTAACTTCAGTCTCAAGTCTCCCTGTTTTGTTATATCCAGCCGATTTCTTCCATTTTCGAATTGCCCCCCTTAACAGTCAAATTGCCCCCCCCCCCCCCCCTGTGGGGCGTGGGCCCCACGTTGGGAAACACTGGTCTAAACGAAATGTTTAGAGAACAACATGAAAATTAGCACAGGTAAAATAGAGGTAATGACTATAACTAAAGAAGAAAAAACAACAACAATTCACGTAAACGAACACCCCCTGAAACAAGTAAAGAGTTTCATCAAATACCTGGGAAGTATAATATCATCAAATGGCAAATCAGAAGACGAGATCATATATATTCAGCATTGAGAAAAAGATCAGTGTATGGCCCTGTTCGTGTCACATCTAACAATAATAAATCATCCACAAACTGTTGTTATAGAAAACATGACTACCTATTCATTCCCCCCTATCAGGGTAATGTGTATGCGGCCTTTTCAAGTATTAATCCCTTGGCGATATGTTTTACAGGCAGCCCCATTCAGCGAAGGGGGGATGTTTCCCCGTATCGATGTTGACACAGCGTTACTTCTGCCGTGTAGATACGTGTCCGTGGCTCTGGCATTGCACAATTGTGTACCGGCCGTTCTGGTGCATTCAGCGGGCTGTTCACGGGGTACATAGATTGTTGGCGTTGATTGGCAGGTATAAGAGGGAGAGAGAAAGGTAGGCAGTGGCAGAGAGACAGAGAGGGAGAGAAACAGTGGCAGAGAGACAGAGAGTGACAGACGGACACAGAGAGAGATGGAGTGAGAGAGACAGACAGAGAAATATAGTGAGAGACAGAGAGACACAGACAAAGAGAGAGTGAGACAGACAGAGACAGACAGACAGAGAGTTACTGATAGAGTGAATGATAGACAACAATGAATTGTTGGTGTTGATTGGCAGGTATAGGAGGGAGGGAGAGAGACAGAGTGGGAGAGAGACAGACAGACAGAGAGAGATGGTGAGAGACAGAGAGACAGACAAAGAGAGAAAGAGACAGAGAGAGAGAGAGACAGACAGGGATTGAGGGAAAGTGAGAGACAGACATGAAGAGAGTGAGAGACAGACAGGGAGAGAGTGAGAGAGAGAGAGAGGCAGATAGACATAGAGAGTGAGAGAGAAGAGAATGGGAGAGACAGATAGAGAGAGAGAAAGAGAAAAATTACAAGAAGGACTAGGCAACTATACTGGTGTGTAACATTAGCGAAGTTGACAGTGATCTGCGCTGTTAATGTCACGAGCACGGTTGCACACGGGCTCGTCTCTTGTCAAAGTGAGGGGAAAGACTGACCACGTATCCCCTCTCACTCTCAGGCCTACAACATGTAATGGCGCTGTCACATCATAGACTCACAGCCAGACACTTCGGGACTAGTTATTACTGTTATTTAAGAGGGCGGAATCTTTTCTTTTTTTGGGGGGGGGGAGGTGCGGCGCTCACTTTGAACTTGAGCGTAGTCCATACACTTCCAGTAGCACTGGGCAGAATTTTGTGTGTGGGTTAGCTTTCCCTATTACCACTGTCCCTCGCCATCTGGCGAACACACGACAGAGGTTCTTGTCATTTACGTCCCCGAGTCAAGGACGAGAAGTCAATATTTTAGTGCAACTGACCGGTATAGGGGTTGAATCCCTTACCTTAGCATCAGCACACCGGATATTTAGAACGAGCGCACTTATCTATTCGGTCATGCTGTCCTAATAGCAGACGAAACGATGGAACTCCTTCTGGACATAGAGGCGCGGCTATGTGAAGCCAGTATTTCCATGCATGAGGGAGGGTGTATTTATAATGACTGGGGTTTTTGAAAATATTGCCGTTCCAAGTTTTGTATTGACCTATTATGTTGTATAAACTCCACAGAGGGTGAATACAAAACTTGGAACGGCAATATTTTCAACAACCCCATAGTCATGAAAAAATACACCATATATAAGTGCTTTTTTGTTTGTTAAACTACTGTTTATATCTCTAGCAATGTCGGTCGGCACGGTACCCAGGTAACTTTATGGTGGGTAACCCTCTTTCAACGTCTCTTTGTTAGTTGGTAGACATTTCTCTAAGGTTGTTCTTGATACCATCACTCCTTCTTTTACGTGGTCTTCCCCTTGCTCTGTATCCATTATTCTTCTTCTGTGTTGCAGTTTGAGGCTGATTGTACCAGAGCATTCTTGCAAGGTGGCCACACCATCGAAACTGTTGCTCTTTAATGAAGTACATTTTTGGTTTCAGGCCTAGTCATCTTCTAATTTCCTAAGTCCTAAATCTCTCACGGTTACTTCCGCAGATCTTTTAAGACATCTCATCTCTCTTGTTATTTTCGTTAGTTGCAGTAAGCGTCCATACATTGGTAGCATAGGTCGCCCCCCCCCCCCCCCAAGAAAAAAGTGTTGATGAGATTTGTTTTAGTACACATACGTAATCTTTATACGCGACAGAAATGTTGCTAGCTGTCCTAGTACCTGATATTTCTTTGCTCAACGTGTGTTGATTTCTCTATCCATTCCCCCATCGGAAGTCCTTATTCGGGTGAGGACGAACAATATTGGGGACTCCACACATCGTAAGGGGCAAAAAGAAAACCCTAAACTGCACAGTTCGTGGTGTCTGTACTAGCCCGGCGGCCTTAATTCACCATGCTCTGTCTCCTCTCACCCCCCCCCCTCCCCGACCATCCGGTCTTACACCACAAGGTACTATAGGCAGAGTCGTAAGAATCGTCTCAATAGGTCACTGTTCAGGGATACATTTCCAACATTAGAAACCTTCCCACAATAAAATAATTTCTGGTGTTAGTACACATATACTTCGACACCACAATATACAAGAGAAGCTTATCTATCTGCCCGGTGCTCATCCGTTCGATTCCCAAACGAGGCAGGGATTTCACAAATTGATATTGAAGTCCTAGGTCGACGTTCCTAAAGTGGGTACCAGAATAAGTTCTGGAGAATGAAGGCGGCTGGTCATATCACCCATGTAGTGTAGTGCTGATACATTCTACAGTATCAGCTTGAAGTAAAGGCGCCTGGCCATATCACCCATGTAGTGCTGCTGATACATTCTACAGTAACAGCTTGAAGTGAAGGCGGCTGGCCATATCACCCATGTAGTGTAGTGCTGATACATTCTACAGTAACAGCTTGAAGTGAAGGCGGCTGGCCATATCACCCATGTAGTGTAGTACTGATACATTCTACAGTAACAGCTTGAAGTGAAGGCGGCTGGCCATATCACCCTTGTAGTGTAGTACTGATACATTCTACAGTAACAGCTTGAAGTGAAGGCGGCTGGCCATATCACCCATGTAGTGTAGTACTGATACATTCTACAGTAACAGCTTGAAGTGAAGGCGGCTGGCCATATCACCCATGTAGTGCTGCTGATACATTCTACAGTAACAGCTTGAAGTGAAGGCGGCTGGCCATATCACCCATGTAGTGTAGTGCTGATACATTCTACAGTAACAGCCTGAAGTGAAGGCGGCTGGCCATATCACCCATGTAGTGTAGTGCTGATACATTCTACAGTAACAGCTTGAAGTGAAGGCGGCTGGCCATATCACCCATGTAGTGCTTATACATTCTACAGTAACAGCTTGAAGTGAAGGCGACTGGCCATATCACCCATGTAGTGCTTATACATTCTACAGTAACAGCTTGAAGTGAAGGCGACTGGCCATATCACCCATGTAGTGCTTATACATTCTACAGTAACAGCTTGAAGTGAAGGCGACTGGCCATATCACCCATGTAGTGCTTATACATTCTACAGTAACAGCTTGAAGTGAAGGCGCCTGGCCATATCACCCATGTAGGGTAGTGCTAATACATTCTAACCTCCATGTTTTAGACCAGCCAGCGGCGGCACTCGATCTGTGGTCTGGTCAGTATCACGGCTCTCTCTATGATGTGTCTACAATTTACGCTTTGCCGTGTTATGTCTAGCTTTACAATGGGGTCGTGTGGATAATCGGAGTCTGCAATTCTTTACACCAGATAATGGTTACATGCTGTGAGAAACGAAATTGTGTTCTGTGACGCACTGGGCAGTTGATATGCTCACGGTGCACGTAGATGCAAGCCGGGCTGTGCGGGTGTTTCAGTGTGGATTCGGCTTGGACGGAAATGTGTGATTTTTATATAGAGTTAGTTGTCTGACGTTGCTGTCCTCGTGTGGGGGAGTGGTGTCTTCATGTGGTAGTGGATAATCGGCAGCAGGAGTTCAGCATTGGGGACTTGTGAGTAAGTAGATTGTCATTGTTATAGATCTACACTCTGATTGAATTGTCTGT
Source organism: Cepaea hortensis (assembly GCA_963921405.1). Classification (NCBI taxonomy): domain Eukaryota; kingdom Metazoa; phylum Mollusca; class Gastropoda; order Stylommatophora; family Helicidae; genus Cepaea; species Cepaea hortensis. The sequence goes on from OY992896.1 coordinate 46,256,529, forward strand.
ATTTCAATATCATGAATGCTTCTCTACCCTGTCTAGTAGCATGCGATCCTCTCTGCTTGACTCGCTTCAGCCAAATGTACGTTGCTCTGCTGTGCTCTACTTACTATTCTACTCTGTTCTAGTCTAGCCTACTCTACTCTACTCTATTCTAGTCTATCCTACTTTACTCTATTCTACTCTAGCCTACTCTACTCTATTCTAGTCTACTCAGCTGTGCTGTGCTCTACTCTTCTACTCTGTTCTAGTCTACTCTAGTCTATTCTGTTTTGGTCTTCTATGCTGCTTCTACTATACTGATCTACTCTACTGTACTCTGCTCTCCTCTACTCTCCTCTCCTCTACTCTACTCTACTCTACTCTACTCTACTCTACTCTACTCTACTCTACTCTACTCTACTCTACTCTACTCTACTCTACTCTCTCTACTCTACTTTACTTTACTGTACTCTACTCTACCCTACTGTACTCTACTCTACTCTACTGTATTCTACTCTACTCTACTCTACTCTACTCTACTCTACTCTACTATACTCTACTCTACTCTACTCTACTCTGCTGTACTCTACTCTACTCTACTCTACTCTACTCTGCTGTACTCTACTCTACTCTGCTGTACTCTACTCTACTCTGCTGTACTCTACTCTACTCTACTCTACTCTACTCTGCTGTACTCTACTCTACTCTACAGTACTGTACTCTACTCTACAGTACTGTACTCTACTCTACTGTACTCTACTCTACTCTACTCTACAGTACTGTACTCTACTCTGCAGTACAGTACTGTACTCTATTCTACTGTACTTTACTCTACTCTACTCTGCTGTACTGTACTGTATTCTACTCTACTCTATTGTATTCTACTCTACTCTGCTCTACTCTACTCTACTCTACTCTACTCTACTCTACTCTACTCTACTCTACTCTACTCTACTCTACTCTGCTATACTCTACTCTACTCTACTCTGCTGTACTCTACTCTACTCTACTATACAGTACTGTACTCTACTCTACAGTACTGTACTCTACTGTACTCTACTCTACTCTACTGTACTCTACTCTACTCTACTCGTACTCTACTCTACTCTACTCTACTCTACTCTACTCTACTCTACAGTACTGTACTCTACTCTGCAGTACTGTACTCTACTCTACTGTACTTTAATCTACTCTACTCTGCTGTACTGTACTGTACTGTATTCTACTTTACTCTATTGTATTCTACTCTACTCTACTCTACTCTACTCTACTCTACTCTACTCTACTCTACTCTACTATACTCTACTCTACTCTACTCTACTCTGCTGTACTCTACTCTACTCTACTCTACTCTGCTGTACTCTACTCTACTCTGCTGTACTCTACTCTACTCTACTCTACTCTACTCTACTCTACTCTGCTGTACTCTACTCTACTCTACAGTACTGTACTCTACTCTACAGTACTGTACTCTACTCTACTGTACTCTACTCTACAGTACTGTACTCTACTCTGCAGTACAGTACTGTACTCTATTCTACTGTACTTTACTCTACTCTACTCTGCTGTACTGTACTGTATTCTACTCTACTCTATTGTATTCTACTCTGCTCTACTCTACTCTACTCTACTCTACTCTACTCTGCTATACTCTACTCTACTCTGCTGTACTCTACTCTACTATACAGTACTGTACTCTACTCTACAGTACTGTACTCTACTCTACTGTACTCTACTCTACTCGTACTCGTACTCTACTCTACTCTACTCTACTCTACTCTACTCTACTCTACTCTACTCTACAGTACTGTACTCTACTCTGCAGTACTGTACTCTACTCTACTGTACTTTACTCTACTCTACTCTGCTGTACTGTACTGTACTGTATTCTACTCTACTCTATTGTATTCTACTCTACTCTGCTCTACTCTGCTCTACTCTACTCTACTCTACTCTACTCTACTCTACTCTACTCTACTCTACTCTGCTGTACTCTACTCTACTCTACAGTACTGTACTCTACTCTACAGTACTGTACTCTACAGTACTGTACTCTACTCTACTCTACTCTACTCTACTCTACTCTACAGTACTGTACTCTACTCTGCAGTACAGTACTGTACTCTACTCTACTGTACTTTACTCTACTCTACTCTAGAAAAAAAGTCGCTTAAAAGTCGACAGGGTCGCAATTTCATTGCACCTATACTTCTTCTATTTGCACTGGACTGAATTTTGCGTGTGGATCAACTTTCCCTATTACCAATGTTCCTCGCCCTCAGTCAAACCCACTCTGACTTCAGAGTTTCTTGTAATTAACGTCCCCAAGTCAAGAACGATAGGTCAACATTTTAAGTCCACCTATCCGGTCTAAGGGTTGACCCCCGTTACCTCGGCATCAGTACACCGGATATTTAAAACGTGCCTTCTTATTCATTTGGCCATGCTGACCTACGCTGCCCGTAGATGATCAACTCCTGTACGTTTACGTATTGTATGGATACATACACGGTATCCGGGCTCTGTGGTTCAGTCAGCTTGAGGGCAGTTAAGCAGTGTTAACTTTGACCTTGTCTGCCAGGGCCACCCAGCCTATAGTGGGCACACAGAAATGCCATGGGAAGTAAATGCGGCAGGTGTAATATCGACCACAATAGCCACTTAGTGGCGTTTGGCTTCTACAAATATGGGTCCGGCTCCATATGCCCCATGCGTCCCAGGCGTGCACAAGGTATATTTGAGATTAATACACGCGGAGGATCCTCGGTAGCACAGAGGCAAGGACGCTGGTCTGATTTCTGGTCTTCACGTGTGAGCTTCCATAACGAGGCTGATTTATTTTTAAAATGGACTGTGGCTCCTGGGTGGATTTGAGTTGAATTGAGTTGAGCTAAGAACTGACATCACTGCGCTCAGGATATTCCCATATACGCTCCGTCCCCTCGTCCAACAGCCAGCGAAGAGTCACACTACTAATTGTTCCCACCGCTATCTGATTGAAAGTTCTCCTGGTCTTCCCTCTCAGTTCTGAGATTCTACCAGAACCCCTGTCGATCCTCCCCCCCCCCCCCCCGTCATCTCATATTTTCCCCATACGGGTTCTCATTCTGTTCCTCCACCATCACCACCTGGTCCCAGAGGCGCAAGACCTCCTCTCCCTTGTCCATAGGCTCCTGGGTGGATTTAGCTTAAAATGGGTACCAGTAAATGTTCCGGGAGGTAAAGGCTGGGGTGTGATATTCACCACATCACCCATCTAGTGCCGATTCATTCATTCATTCATTCATTCATTCATTCATTCATTAGTATGTCGTTTGCAGAACCTCCCTCCCATAGCAACTTTCGTAAAACTTCTCATTGATAAGCAAGATGTCCCGCGTCCGATACACCCATCTGGAGATCATCCGCCACATCCTGCACAAATCTTCTCTTTGGCCTTCCTCTTCCTCTCTTCCCAGGCATATACCCCTCCATTGTTGTTCTCTCGAAACTTTCGTGACGTTTCAAGTGACGAAAATATTCTAATTTTCGTTGTTTTATCGTCTTTAATGGCCAACCTTCTTCAGTATTCAGCTCTTGAAGGATGGATGCATTTGTTCTTTTCTGTATCCAAGATATTCTTAGAACTCGTCTATAACATTTACATAGTACCGATTGGTCTATGACAATGTGGGACTAGGACCATAAATCCGTTACGCCGCAAGACGTGTGGAAGGGGTCATTTACTTACTGGCGTAAATGATCGCTTGCTTAGTTACATAATTGACAAGTATTTCCTCCCCATGACGCTTGACGGCAAAAGTGGAAGATGGTGAGGAATATTTCATTTAGTTGTCAGTTGGAGAATGGCTGTTCAACGCGGACATATTTCCCTGTTTTGTGACTTTTTTTTTTTTGGCCATATCCTTTATACAGGGCATCGCAGTCAACACCAGCATTTCTGCCGCTGTGATCTCTTGGCAAGTTTACGCGCAGTAGTTTGCCATTGCTTTGTGAACGACTGTCACCGATACCAACGCAAAACCAACGGAACGCGGTTTGCTGCTAAATCGCACGCAGCTATGTTTCGAACGCGGGTATACGGGAATACGAACCGCGTCCGTCTGACTATATACGAAAATTATCAGCCGAATGATAACTGATAGGTAATTTGTTTCCCAACTCTCGTATATTTCCGTGTTTTATGACTAAATACGTTGGTTTTCAGCCGAATCGCGAAGCTAAACCTCCTGCCCGGCCGTTTAACCTTGATGACAGCTGATGACTTCTGCTGGTCTTTCCCACCTGGTCAGGCTGGCCGGCCGGACAAACCGGTCACTGTTCTAGCACGTGACCCACCATGTGCTACACAAGAGGCAAACACTGCTGGTCGCGCTTCCGTCGTTGTATATACACTGGGGTCTTTCTTTCTTTCTTTCTTTCTTTCTTTCTTTCTTTCTTTCTTTCTTTCTTTCTTTCTTTCTTCCTTTCTTTCTTTCTTTCTTCCTTCCTTCCTTCCTTCCTTCCTCCCTTTCTATTTCGTCCTTGTTTCCGTTCTTTCCTTGTGTAACCGTTGCCTTTTTATTCTTTTTAAATTTTCTCTCTCTCTCTCTCTCTATCCACCTTCCATCTGTCTCTCTTTATTCCTTTCTCTCTCCGACCTTCTCTCTCTCTCTCTCTCTCTCTCTCTCTCTCTCTCTCTCTCTCTCTCTCTCTCTCACCCCCTCTTGCAACAACACCCCTTTTCCCATATTTCCACACGCGCGCACACACATGCACACACACACACAGAATTTTTTTATTTTTCTTCATCTTCTCATAGTCCTTGGCGTTGGTGATTATATCTGCCCACACCCCTTGTACTGTCCAGTCCTTCAGATGCCGATATTCCTCCATGTCATGATAACTACCCAGTCACTTCAGATGCCGATATTCCTCCATGTCATGATAACTACCCAGTCACTTCAGCTGCCGATATTCCTCCATGCCATGATAACTACCCAGTCACTTCAGATGCCGATATTCCTCCATGTCATGATAACTACCCAGTCACTTCAGATGCCGATATTCCTCCATGCCATGATAACAAACTGCTCAGTCACTTCAGATGCCGATATTCCTCCATGCCATGATAAAAAAAACTACCCAGTCACTTCAGATGTCGATATTCCTCCATGTCATGATAAAAAACTACCCAGTCACTTCATATGTCGATATTCCTCCATGTCATGATAACAAACTGTCCAGCATCTTCTCTCTTGGTCTCCCCCTGCCTTCCCTCCCCTCCAAAACACGACCAAGCACGCAGGGAGCCGAGATTTGTAGAGCTGCAAGCTTGCCATTTACGAGTTACCTGTGCACATGGTAATTAATGATGACCAGAGACGATACTGAGACGAACGAATTGACTACGGAGCTGGTTGAACACAAAAATACATTCAAGATCGAACGTTTCGACAATCTTCTTCAGCGATGTCATTCTTGCCACTTGGTCATTGCCTTTGCAAGACTGTTTTTGTGGTAATTCCCCAGACACTTGTTGGAAGCGAACCGGGCGGCTTCTGAACCATAAGTGGACACCAAATCCTCTGAGCCGATAATTGTGTATTCCGCACACGTCACATAGTCAGCTAGTTAATTTTCAATGGTGAATCGACACCACACCACTACGGACATTCTCACACTCTCCTTACGCAAATGCCGAGCCGTGTAAGGTTATGTTCAGGTCAGTAACACACTGGTTGTAGTCTTATCGTATATGTTTCACTCACACATCCTCCTGCCTGGAACCACGTTTAGCTTCAATATCCTTTTACATGTGTTGTTTCATTTTTTTTACTCTGTCTGCAACTAGCAGTCGCTGCTGCATGACCAGTCGGATACATGTAGTCTCACAAAGTCACGGTTCGGCGGGAGCAAGTGTTCAGTGGTCGATGCCAGAGGAGAAAGGAGACATTGATGTAGCAGCAGACATTGAAAATAAACTGAGGAGAGAAGAGGAGAACGAAACAGAGCGACGCTAAGCTTGGAGGCAGAGAAGTGATTGAGGCGCCTTGGGAATCTTGGTTCAATAATGACTGCAGCCACAGAGCGGCAGTGATAATGACGTCACACACCGTGGCAGGGGCTAATGGCTAACGTCTTAGTGAGGGGTTGGTGCCCCAGTCGTGTATTGCTCAGCGTTATGGCGATTTCATTCTCTGTGTCTGCTGACTTGTCTGTATGTTTGTCTGTGTTTGCTGTCTGTGTGTGTCTGCTGTCTGTCTGTCGACCTGTCTGTCTAAGCCTGCCTGTCTACCAGTCTGGGCGTGTCTCTGTTTTTGCCTAACTGTATATCTCTGCCTGTCCGTCTGCTGCGTGTCCGTCTGCGTATCTGCCTATCAGCCTGGATGTCTATCTGTATGTCTGACTGTGTGTGTATGTATGTATGTCTGTATGTTTACAAACACGCATGTATAGATGGGTGCTTGGATGGGTGTCTACACCAACCCCACTTTCATATCATTTTAACCTCAATCTTCTTCGGAATCCACAACCCAGCGAAACCGTGTCAGTGTGTCACCCGCCCTCCCGCCCTTTCGGTCAACTCTGAAACATTTTTGATAACCCCTTATTTTAAACTGTTCTCCTTCGTGTATATCGATTTCTTATATAATACCACTTATTACTGTCTCAACTATATGAGATATGTTCTAATTCAATGCTTTTAGTATTGGTTCTTTTAGCACTCTAAATAGCGACATAGAAGGGTCTTTGTAGCAGTTGGTTCTCCAGTTCCTTTCCACGACATATATAATGAAATGTCCAGCTGCCATCTCGGCACTTCTGTTTCTTTATCTAAATCTGTGACCATCATTGTCAAGTTTCCAGACTGGGTTGATCCCAAGGACCCCATATAATTACAGAAGTAAAACTCTATCCTGGAGGCCAGCACGACCGAATGGATCAGGACACCCGCTCTTAAACTTCGGTGTGGTGATGCCGAGATAGCGGGTTCAACCCCTACAACGGTCAGTTGAACTAAAATGTTGTCTTCTCGTCTTTGACTTGGGGACGTAAATTAAGCACCTCATAAATCGGAGTGGGTTCGCTTGATGGCGAGGGACACTGGTAATATGGAAAGCTAATCCACACGCAAAAATCTGTCTAGTGTACTAGAAGTAGTAGCAGTGTATGGACTACGTTTGCGTTCAAACGCAAAACAACAACAACAACAACATCAAAAGCCTGTCCTCAGCTTGACTATTGAGCGTGAGCTGGTGTGTGTAGCAGACATCCCCCCCACTCTCGGCCATGTTTATCCTAGAACCGTCCATCTGTCGATCCTAATTCCCACCCTGGCCATGCCAGGTTTCCATTTCCTCGAGACACAAGCCACAATTGAGGAATGGTATATGAAGACTGACCAGCTCGTCTCCTAGGAGATAATCGACCTTGTTATGTGGCCACTCAAGTGGTCCTTGCTGGTCGGGAAGAGAGGCGAAGCTTGACCCCCGGTGTGACGTCGCTTCCGCTTGTCTAGATCGCTTAGCAACGGAATAGTTTGTCAGTCTTCTCTTTAGATTGTTGTCACAAGGGAGTGAAGATATGTTATTTTAATTCATGCTTACATGCATCCGATGTTGGTCAAATATCCTTTTTATATCAACGTACTCTTCGTATATGGTCCACCGAGTGACATAAAATAGACAACATACAAGAGACAACATTGCAGATATAGACGATTTCAAACAATCGACAGAAGTTTTTTTTTTTTCCAATTGCATGCCCTTTTACAGGATGTCACAGTCAACCTCAGCATTTTTTTGGCTGTTAGTTATGTTCTAGGCCTTTTTACTTTTAGTAGTTTGCCATAGCTTTCTTGACGCCGATGCTCATACCAACAGTGTGGTAATCGACTCACATGCGTCTGCTTCCAAATCGACCTCATAACATGGATACCCGCGTCATAACTTGGGTGCCCGCCTCATAACTTGGGTGCCCGCCTCATAACTTGGGTGCCCGCCTCATAACTTGGGTGCCCGCCTCATAACTTGGGTGCCCGCCTCATAACTTGGGTGCCCGCCTCATAACTTGGGTACCCGCCTCAAGGCTCCCTAAACGAATTTTTTACAGCGAACTGCGTTGTGGTAAACGCTCCCAAGGTGGCCAGAGGAAACGTTTTAAAGACACTCTGAAAATCTCACTGAATGCTTTTGGAGTTCATCATGACAGAGGCTGCAGCCAGAGACCGAAATTCGTGGCGCGCATCATTACGCAAGGGTGCAGTCATATGTGAGGCAACCAGGACTGCAAGAGTTGTGAAGAAAAGGCAGGACAGATAAACCACTGCAGGAAATCCTCCTCCAGAAACGTCAAGCATTCTTTGCCCACATTGTCAAAGAACATTTCGAGCCAAAATAGGCCTTATCAATATCAGCCATCTTAGAACCCACGGCTCCATACCTTCAATCCCACTGGATGAAATGAATGGTCATCATCATTCTTGATGGACAAACAACAACAAACACAACACAACACCCGCCTCATAACTTGGGTACTAGCCTCAGACACGTTTGAGTATTTTCTGAACAAGAAAGGGTGAAGGAGTTGAAGGCTTTCTGGGCGAAGAAGTCAAGTCGTCTGCCTGGCACTCTTAAGGTCGTGGGTTGGTTTCCAGACTGTCGTCCGAGCACGGCTGCAGTTTCCCCCCGAGACCTGTAGGGGGTCATCATGGTAGCTACGGGGTTCGTGATTTATGGAATGCTCTCGGCAGGTGGCTCGCCGGTCTGCAGAGAGACTGAGTCAGATAGGTAAAATCATGCGCAGTGTAAGCTGTAAAAGTCGATACATTTTGAAATTGTTAGAGAAGTGAAAAACATACACCCAGGTAGATACAGCCCGTTGCCATTTGTGCAATCTGTCTGCTAGATCTGTCACGAAGCACTACATTGAAGAAATGCAGTGTAAGCAAAGGAAGGAGACGTCCACGTGAAAGATACAGTGATGGTTTCAAGAACAACCTTAGAGAAATGAATACCAGCTTAGAATGAACTCATGAAAGAGCGCATCAGATCTCTCTCTCTCTCTCTCTCTCTCTCTCTCTCTCTCTCTCTCTCTCTCTCTCTCTCTCTCTCTCTCTCTCTCTCTCTCTCTCTCTCCAATAAGGTACACGGAGTAAGAGAAGAGGGAGATGAAGTGTTCGTTGTTCTCCACATTACTGATTCCTACAGTAGTGTTGATGTAACGTTAGAATTGAATGCTCTAAGTGTGGTGCGGAGTTGAATTTCCCACTACCAGAAAAGCATTCCGCAAACCCAACACAGTAGTATCACGCCACAATTATAGATAATGAACCGTATAACAGCGCAGAACGCCCTCTTCATCCAACAGTCAGGACATGGAGAACAGCGCGGACTGGAGTGTCATGTTGACACGGCTTAGACCCGCTGTTGGTTGTTGGTTAACACGAGAGCATCACCAGACACAATATTGACTCAATCGACATGTCCTTTGTTTGTTTACCAGCCCGCCTAGAAATTGATTTTTGAAGAAGGGGAAAATATAATAAAATGCAGTTGACAGACAGGGAAGTTTGGTTAATAGACGGGAGCAGTTGGACACTGCGGGTATTGATCATCCGTTTCATTTGGCTATGAGATGGGATGTGAGCGGCGTGGGGAGATGCTTGTTGGTGGATTTTCTCCAGGGAACAGTTGAGGGGACACGGAAAAGGGGGTTGATTGTAGCGACCCGGATTGATCAACAGACTACATGCCAGTGCACAGAGAGAGGACAGACCTGTAATTTATAGGTGTACTGTATTATCTAGGAGTCTCTGTCTTAAAATCGTTTTCTAGTACCGATTGAATTAGCCTGCTGCTTGCTGTTTGTGTTCTGGTGTGATAGATGCAATGTGGATTACCCCAGATCTGCCTGAGAGGTGAAATAAATTTATGGGTATGATATTCACTCATGGAAGTATAGGAATATAGTAGACATTAGGTGAGAGATTAGACAGTATAACAATGCAAAGCTGTAGTGAGGTAGAAACAGGATTTGAACCTGCCGCCTCCAAATTACCACAGTCCCTGGTATAATGAACAGTTGTATTTCGAGGCCAGCTGGTTTTCTGTTGTCTTCCATGACTGGTTATCAGTACCGCAGATTGTATTATATGTCTGTCTGGGAAATATATATTATGTCTGGGAAATAAGACCCCTTAAGATAGAGGAGTACTGTATTATCTGTGATCTCTCTATCTTAAGGGGGGGGGGGGGACATTTTACAGTGTCGATTAAACTAGCCTGTTGGTCGCGGTTTGTTGTCGTTATGGTTTGAAAGATACACACCGGGTTACCCTGTATCTGTCTGTCAAATTAAATACATGCATTGATAATTTCTTTCGAAGTCCCCTGGGGGTCATCGCTGAAGGTACGGAGTTCGCGCTGTGTGTATGCCATTCTGCAGAAAGAAGACCGAGTCGTTTGGGAAAGAACCGCGTGCAATGAAGTCGATCTCTTTCCGTTAACCTTATAACCTTTTTACTAAAACATTATCGAAATAGTCTTATCTATCATGCTTAAGGAACAAGAGTATTTTGAGGCACCACCAGCTGGTTTTCTGTTAGTCATTTAGTTAGTCGACAGATCATTCTCATTGCACATCGAACCATTCACTCCATAAGTGTTCGGATCCCCTCCTCAGTAAATCCAGCCACGTGAGTGGCTCACGACACCAGTTCTGTGTTGGTTTATTTCTTCTTTGGCTTCCTGCATAGTGTTCTTGTTTGGCCACATCTCTTTTAACTTGCTGCTCTCGCAATCTGACCATGTTTTTAGATTCACAGTCATCACTTGGTCCTCGCAAACTTCTACGTTCGTCCGGAGAGTTGTTTTCGGACGTAATTGTACCTGTTTACAGCACAGTTGCGTTCTTGCGCCGTTAGGCCGACACATCCGACTTCTGCGGGCATTTGTTGACCGGGTTAACGTTTCCGGGTGTTCTCGCAAACGGCTTCTCGTAGAGCATTCAGTATATCAGCCTGGTCCATGGCTCGTCCGCCCTCCACCGTAGCCTTACCTGTAAGTCTGCCATCCTGCTCATTTCCTTCTATACCCCCATGCCCTGGCACGAACATAAAACAAATCTTTGCCAGCCGTGACCTTCCCATAGACAGCAACCACTCTCTTCGCATCCACCCCATCTCTATCCTCTTGAGCATGCTCATTGAGTCGCTAAGGAAACATGCCCTAGTGAATGTCTGTGTCTCGAGCCATGTTATTGCTTTATTTACTGCCATGACTTCCATAGTCAGGCTATTTATGGTTTGGTTTTATGTTGTATTCTATGACTGGCAGGCAGGAATTCACAGGTTAATACCCTCATTATCTTTATCCCATGGCTATGCCAGCAAAAGTAGGCAGCCCTAGAGTTACACAGAAAACCCGGATAAAACACGTCGACCCGTCTTGATGGTCAAGTGAAGCGTCATAAACCAATTTCTCGTAGGAACAGCGAACAGGAATACCCCGGGACGGCTGCTGCATTGGAGGACAGCACGCATGGGAATGCCGATGGGCAATGACGTCATTGGACATAACAAAACATCGATGGAGAATCACTAAAATGGTTTACGGTGCAGAAAGACAAAGATGCACAGAGACGCCTTAGATGACGATGGACTTGTAGACACCACTGAGTCTACATATATGTCTGCCAGCTGGGTGGTAGATTGTGAATCGCTGATGTCGTGTAAGCCCCGAGAAAGTTTGCATTTGTTGGAGTGAAGTTGATGTAGTCTGTTCTACCGACCCGGAACCGAAGTAGCATTTCACATTTTCGGAGAGACACATAACCATGTCAAGATGGTAAGATCGCCGAGAGTGGGCCAAGGTCGGCGATGTTTCCTCCACGGGCTGAAAGTATTCCATTGTCAACCGTCCCGAACCCAACACCCAGAGGAAATGGCTGGCAGATGGAGGACACGCTTTCTCATGACCAGGACACGTTCAGATCGACTGCATCGGAGAGGGGGGGGGGGGGGGAATTTTAGTTTTCAGAATAAGTACTTGAAAACCCGCCGCCATGGCAATTCCCACAGGGTCTGCCTCTAAGGACTTCCTGGTAACATACGTATTGCGTATTGTGGTGATTTCCCAGTTGTCTTCCGTTTAGAAAGTGGTGGTTTCCTAGGTAAGTGAGAGAGCTCATGAGAGGGGCGCGGTGAGATAGTGAACCCATCAGCATGCAGCGGTTGAGCAGCTCAGACATGTATACGTAGTGTCGTGTGAAACATTAGTATATCAATTATACTACCGGGTGTTTGTAAAGGCTCACTACACTTTGTATTTAGAACCAAGTTGAAAAATGAAGTTTATGAGTCATCAACAAATTTGCTTAATAGTTCATTAAATTATTTAAAATAGTCACTCCTAAGGTCTAATGGCGTGTAAATAGGGAAGCTGGAAAGTACCAATGAAGTATTCATTATAACAGGTGTTGGAAATGTCCACCACGGGTTTCAATGTGTCTCTTCATATTGTCAAATACCTTCTGCAATGTGTCTGTTGTTATTTCTTGAATGGTAATTCGGGATTGCTTCTTTCGGGTCCTCAATTGTGTGTGCATTATTTGTGTAATCATTTCCTTTCAAGAAACCCCATAGATAATGATTCCATTTAGAGTGCAAAGAATTACTTCAGCAGACGACAGCCATTCGCTGCATATTGCTTCACGGTGGACTGGGAAGCACATTTTTTAATGACGCCATGTACTTCATTTTTCAAATTTGTTCTACATACATAGTGTACTTTACAAACACCCGGTAGTATAACAAGTAGGCGGGCGCGTTATTCTAGTTGATAAGGAGCTACGGTGATAATGCCATGGGCTCTGTCGGACGAGGGTTCGACGAATGCGCCCGTCGCCAGTCAACAGAAAAAACGAACGAACTTTATTTTCAGAAGGTTAAGAATCGGGCACGCCGGCCGACTGACATTCTACCCTTCTTATCACTCTGTCGCTCATACATTATTTCATTCATACACCCATTAACATCGACGACAAAACAATATATGCATTACAATCGCATGGAACATTTCCAATAATTAATAACACATTACTAACTAAAAGTAATGTTTGACATGGTAATTATAAATAGCTAAGGTAGATCTATCCTACCGCAGTTAGGACAATGTCATTTTGCCGGGAAGCGGCCTGCGGCGAACGAAATGCCCAATATATGGATATGAGGAAGTGAAGCAGCCATGTGCAGGACGTGGCGATTCCTTGGGTGAGCACCAGAGCGCTATGTGTCGGCTCTGCAATTATGGAAGCCTCCTTGGATGGCGGATGATGCCCATGGTCTGCCCCTGCCTTCCCTTGAGGGTTGACAGTGATGTCTTCGGCCGTTCTAACTTGACCAGCTGGGATGTGGACAGCACCACAACAGTGAGAGTCGAAAGTCCTTCGAAACACCCTGGAAAGATAACCCGGCCACAACGCCCGCAGAAGTCGGATGTGTCGGCCTAAGGGTGCAAATAAACTTGGCACAACGCAATTACGTCTGGAAAAAAACTCCAGATGAAGAAGAAGAAGACGAAGACGGACAATATTTATTATACCAGTTCTCCTTTGAAATTATGTATTTGTTTACTGTATTTTTTAAAGAGGCATATAGTCAGCACATGGATAGGTGGTGTCTTTATTTCGCAGTGGGGATTAGCTGTGGCGTGCGCTAAGCTTGTCTTGCATGTGTATCCTAGGCTTAGGGACATGTAATTTGCTTACTCGTTTACCATGTCTTGTGTTATATTTGCACAGTGGTCAGTGAACAAGACTGGTCACCTGTCCCTTGCATTCAGGCCTTCAGACTGTGATGACCCTGTCGCATGACAGACCCTCTAGCACAGTGGTTCTCAACCTTTTTTGGCCCATGCCCCCCTTCACCATATTTTCAGAACGTCATTCCCCCCTTTCGTATTTCCTACCTAAAAATTTGGCCCATGCCCCCCTTCACCGTATTTTCAGAACGTCATCCCCCCCCCTTTTTCGTATTTCCTACTTTAAAATCCCCCTCCCGCCCCTACACAGTATACGTAATAATGGAAGCACATACTAAAACAAGTCTATACGTCCACATAAAACGTGATTTGTGGGTCTACTTACTTTATAAAAGTAATTTTAGAAGGGTGAGACGCACAGAACCGTAAAGTATGAAAGGAAAAACAAGATCAAGTAATCGGTTCTTGTATTAACGTGATCTTGAAATAATCTTCATTTCCCCCCTGGAAATCCTAAAATTCCCCCCTGGGGGGAATTCCCCACCAGTTGAGAACCACTGCTCTAGCAGGCCACTGCTTTGAGGCAGTTTTGTTTTATTGTGTTTCATGTAACACTAGGGAGGGTTCAGCTGGGGTCGAAGCGTAGCTGGAGATATAATGAACACAATAACAATAAATAATAAACATGGTGTAAAACCAACATTGTCTAGCACAGTGGTTCTCCGCCGGTGGGGACCCCCCCCCCCCCCATCCACCCACCGGGGGATTTTAGGGTTTCCAGGGGGGGGGGGAATTAAGATTATTTCAAGATCGCATTAATACAAGAACCAGTGATATTGATATTGTTTTCCCTCTAAATTTTACGGTTCTGTACTTCTCGCCCTAATTAAATTCGTTTTATAACGTAAGTAGACCCGCAAATAACGTTTTATGTAGGCGTCTAGACTTGTTCTAGTATGTGCTGTTAAATTTAGCTTCCATTTTTATGTATACTGTGTAAGGGGGGGGGGGAAATGACGTTCTGAACATATGGTAAAGGGGGGTATGGGCCTAAAAAAGATTGAGAACCACTGGTCTAGCACTCCCGCAAACATAACTAAAACATCAACATTGTCTAGCGCGCGAAGGAAGACGCACCTGGAACATCAACGTAGACTATCTATACTATGCAGACACAAACAACTAAAAGATAATCTACACAGTCTATCGCTCCCGCGTAGACACAAATAACTAAAACATCAACGTAGACTGTCTACCCCGCAGAGACACAGACAACTAAAACATCAACGTAGACTGTCTGCCCCGCAGAGACACAAATAACTAAAACATCAACGTAGACTGTCTACCCCGCAGAGACACAAATAACTAAAACATCAACGTAGACTGTCTACCCCGCAGAGACACAAATAACTAAAACATCAACGTAGACTGTCTACCCCGCAGAGACACAAACAACTAAAACATCAACGTAGACTGTCTGCTCGCAGAGACACAAACAATTGAAACATCAACGTAGACTGTCTGCCCCGCAGAGACACAAATAACTAAAACATCAACGTAGACTGTCTACCCCGCAGACACAAACAACTAAAACATCAACGTAGCCTGTCTACCACGCAGAGACACAAACAACTAAAACATCAACGTAGACTGTCTGCCCCGCAGAGACACAAATAAACCAGTCTAGTTCCAGTGACATGTCTCCATTATCATTACAGTTTGTTGTCATCTTGCGTGAATGTCACAGTAATGGCAGAATCACGATGTCTGGTTATAAATGGCCTGCCCTCTTAGTTCTGTTTCACATGAAAACAACGCCAGTCCTTTCTTTTAATCTGTAGTGGTATTTCTTGTTTGTTACTGTATCTTTTATTGTTAAGAGAATCGTTTCTCTCTCTCTCTCTCTCTCTCTCTCTCTCTCTCTCTCTCTCTCTCTCTCTCTCTCTCTCTCTCTCTCGCTCGCTCGCTCGCTTCCACCGTTTCTGTTCTTATCTAACCTGTTTGTCTATCTGACCGTCTGCCCATCCATTCATCTGCCTGTCTGTCCCACGTGTCCACTCAGTATGTAAATTGTTCATCCCCAATTAGTCGGCTTAACCATGCCCCAATGTCTGTCTACCCACCCGATGCCCTTTCGCCCGTTCATTCCTCTGTCAGTCTGTTACTCCACTGAGTACAGTCCCATCTTATCCCCTGTGTCTCTCTGTCCCACCTCCCCACGAATATCTCACCCACGCCCCTGTGTCTGTTCCACTCCCCCGCTGGGTGCTATACCGTCTCCTCCTCCACGAGTATCTCAATCACGCCCCTGTGTCTCTCTGTCCCACCTCCCCACGAGAATCTCGACCACGCCCCTGTCTCTCTCTGTCCTATCTCCCCACGAATATCTCAACCACGCCCCTGTGTCTCTCTGTCCCACCTCCCCAAGAGAAACTCAACCACGCCCCTGTGTCTCTCTGTCCCACCCCCTCCCCCACGAGTATCTCAGCCACGCCCCTGTGTCTCTCTGTCCCACCTCCCCACGAGTATCTCAGCCACGCCCCTTTGTCTGTCCCACTCTCCCACTGAGTATTATGCCGTCTCCAATTCCACGAGTATCTCAGCCACGCCCCTTTGTCTGTCTGTCTGTCTGTCTGTCCCGCTCTTCACTGAGTATTATGCTGTCTCCTATTCCACGAGTATCTCAGCCACGCCCCTGTGTCTTGTCTATCGCACTCTCCCACTTAGTATTATGCCGTCTCCTCCTCCTCCACGAGTATCTCTCAACCACGCCCCTGTGTGTGTACTTGCAGGAAAGAACGGCGAGGACTTCATTCACGACACCTCGATACAACAGCGGGAACTGTTCTCTTCGGAAGCCACGGATACCCTGCCCATTACATCTTTAAGGTGAGAACTCGAGCGTTTCCTGTTCTGTTACCATATTTTTCTGCTGTTGTTATTGCTGCTGCTGTTGTTGTTGCTATTGCTGCTGCTGCTGTTGTTGTTCAAAGCAACGCATTCCCTTTGTGGTTTTAAACAAAGTTGTTTGTGTTGTTGTACGAAATCCAAGGAAGCCGTGGCCTGGATGTTACGGTGTCTGCTCAGGCTCACAAGGTACTGGGTTCTTTACCTGTATATGATTGGAATTCTTCCGGTAACCATTGCTTTCTAATACCACACGCCTCCCTGATCTCGCGGGTAGTGAGATTCGATATTTAGCCTTCTCGGATAAGGGTGAACAATAGGAAGTTCCGTGTGCATGTTAAAAATACCACGGTAGGTAGAAATCGCAAAACAGTAGTCCATTATATCACTGCCCTGGTAAAGTTGTTAGGAACAAAAACTTACCACGGGTGGATATAACCTGTTCAATCAATCATTCAGGTGCCGTCTCCACGATGAAGGTTAGCTGCAATGGATCTCCAACAGTCTCTCTCGCCCTGAAAGTACATTCTGTCAGATTGATGTTCGTCCATCTCTTGATGTTATGTTTCCACTTGTATCGTTGTCTTCCTCTTGTCCGCTTGCCCTCAACCTTGCCCTCCAGTATGGTTTTTACAAGAGTGTTATGTCTTTTAATGTGGCCGATATATTGCACTTGCCTCTTTTTTAAATTTATTTCATCAACTCTCTTTTCATTCCCGGTGTTTCTAGAACCTCTGTATCTGATTGTGTTTGTCACCTAGGATGAAATCTCAGGCAACACATCTTACACAGATGCACGCCGAAGTAGGACACACTGACACTTTAGGTGCATGACTAGGTGTGAGGCACTACCCTGGACAGAGGAACGAAGAATAATAAGTAGGAAGCCCTAAGTTCCGAGCTGGTCACTCTTATAGGACATGCGTGATTTGAAGAGTGATGGTTCTATTTCCATCCTGGTTAGCAAGCATCACACCTGTGTCGCTTGTTGGCGTGGTGCCCAAGCAGGGTTGCACTATATGGGTGCTGTATGTCTGCCATCATTGTTGGGATTTACTGCGATTCTTACAGTCCCGAATCGTGCGGCGTATGTGGTCGTCGACAGGCGTCATTACAGCTGAGACATTGCACTTGAAGGAGGCGAGGAGAATTTACCGCATTGCAAGTCATTTGTCGTCTGGTAGAGCATTTGAAAGTCTCTCTCTTGATTCTTCATTAAGTGTGAGGTCCCGATTTTGGGGACACTTTACACGGTGTCCCGAGGTAGCGATGTAGACTAGGATAATTCCGGTTTCAAGGCTACCACCAGTTGTCACTGGCTTGTGATCCGAGGGTTGTGTGATAATGCGGGTTGTGTCATTCAGGACGTTGTGTGATCCAGCGGGTTGTTTAATTTGACACTTTGTGTGATTCAGCCAGTAAAACACTCGTGCCACGATATGTGATACACTAAGTGAACACACATTCGTCAATGTGTGATATGCCAAGAGAACACACAATGCGGAATTATACAGGAGAAACCACAAGGTCCTAAACAGTAACACCTTAGTAGGCCAGCATGGCCGAATGAATAAGAGCATGTGTTCTTAAACATCCGGTGTGTGATGACGAGGTAAGGGGTTCAACGGGACAGCTGGACTAAAATGTTGATCTCTCGTCCTTGACTTTGGGGACGTAAATTACAAGTACCTATGTAGTCCGATTGGGTTCGCCTGATGGCGAGGGACAATGCTAAGAGGGAAAGCTAATCCGCACGCAAAATTTAGTCCAGCACTATTAGAAGTGTGTATGAACTACGCTTGAGTTCAAAGCGAGTGAGCGCAAAAAACATGACCTGCGAAAAATCCCATAGCCGCTATAAACTCACGCTTCCCCTAGTCTAATCCACGAAATTAATTACCTATGTCCCCTCTGCCGTGCGTCCACCTTGACGAGGTAGAGGGGCTTGAGCGTTCCAATGACCCCAAGAGCTATGCCGACGGTAGCACAGCTACTGGTAGGGTCACCCATGTCGGACAGGTCAAGGGAGAGGGACCAGACGAAGTGACGCACAAACCTGCTGCCTTGTAGGTAGACTGGGGACAGTCAAAGGCTAGGGAAAGCATCCCGAACAAATGCTTGTCGAAATCGGATGTACTGAGCCACAGGCTTGACAAAGAAGTGCAACGTAACTTTATCATTTCATGATGCCACAGATGAAAGTTAATCGATATGGTGCTAATCCCGTGAAGTCCCATCAGGCGGTGATAGTGCCGGGGCCCCTGCCTCGAGGGGGTCCACCCATGACTACTGGTGGTCACCTTCCCCTGTGCTGTGGAGTCAAGGCACAGAGGAGTAGGTTAAGAGCTATTGACCAAACACCCCGGACACTCAACATACTACAATGGAATGCAGAAGGAGTTTATAACAAGAAAGCCTCCCTAACACAGCGTCTTCATAAAGATAGAATAGATGTGGCATGCATTCAAGAGACACACCTCAACGCCAATCGCACATTTTCAGTCGAGGGATATCAGGCCACACGTTTCGACCGCGAAGGACATAAAGGAGGAGTTGTAATACTTACACGAAATACAATACCTTGCAGCGAAGTATCTGTGATCTCTGACAACCAAACGGAAATTATAGGTGTTGATATAATGATAAAGGACGTGAAAATAAGAATTTACAATCTATATAGCCCGGCAGATAAGGATCTTACACTCTCAAACATGGAAATAACTGACACAAATTGCATTGTTGTCGGAGACTTTAATAGCCGTTCAGAAAGATGGGGATACCCAGATACTGACAAAAGAGGAGATGAAGTGGAGGACTGGGAAATAGACTCAAATCTCCATCTACTTAACAAAGCGGATGACACACCGAGCTTCTACTCCAGAAGATGGATTACCACTTCTACTCCAGACTTAGCTTTCTGCACAGGAGACATCCTCCACAAAATCGATCGCCATGTGCTGGACCAATTAGCAGGTAGTGACCACAGACCAATCAAGCTTGTAATAAATATGGAGTATGTTCCACAGGAGCAAAAGCCTTTGCCCCGTTGGAATTACAAACGAGCAGATTGGGACAGATTTGCCATACTAACAGACAAATATTGTGAAAACGTAAATACACGATATGGCAACATGAAGCAAATGGTGGAAAGTCTAAACAGAGCAATAATACAGGCAGCCACTGAGTCTATTCCAAGAGGAGCAAGGAAAAATTACAAACCATACTGGACTGAAGAACTACAATTTTTGGAGGACAAAGTTGAAGATGCTAGGAAGACCGCAGAGAGAGAACAAACAACTGAAGCGAACATCTCTCTCAAAGCCATCTCAGCAAAATATAAAAGAACAGTAAATCAAACAACAAGAGATTGTTGGGGGAAAAAAACAGAAAACCTGAATTTTGACAGGGATGGAAACAAACTATGGAAACTAGTGAAAGCCATGAACAATGAAGGACCTAGAAACAAACAAATAACAATTAAACAAGGAAATTCCTTGCTTACAGGAAAAAAGGCTGCAAATGCACTAATGGAACACTATGCCAGTGCAAACCACATTGATTTTACAGCCGAACAGAAGAAAGCAATCAAAGATAAACAGATGCATCATACATATACAGAGACAGCAGCAGAATATATGATGGCAAATCTAACAATGGAAGAAATGGAACAGGCAATGAATACCCTAAAAAAGAAGACATCACCAGGAAAGGATGGAATCACAAATGAAATGCTAATAGGACTAGGCACTAAGGCAAAAAAGAAACTACTAGCAGTCCTAAATTACAGCTGGAAGAGGGGAATAGTCCCACAGGCATGGAAGGAAGCTATACTAATACCAGTCCCAAAGAAAGGAAAAGACCTGGAAGAACCAAATGGCTATCGACCTATCAGTCTTCTTAGCTGTGTAGGAAAATTAATGGAACGCATTATCAATGGCAGGCTAACATGGCATCTGGAAGAAAACCAACTCTTAACACCTCACCAAGCAGGATTCAGAAAGTACAGATCTACTGAAGATCAAATAACCTATATAGCTCAGGAAATAGAGGATGCCTTCCAAGAGAAAAAGCACACACTAGCAGTCTGGATAGATTTAGAAAAAGCATTTGATAAAGTATGGAAGGAAGGACTGAAAGTAAAACTGCAAAAAATGCATGTTTGCGGGAAAATGTACAAATGGATCAGCCACTACCTTGAGAACAGAACTGCCAGGACAAAAGTACAAGGACAAACCAGCAAAATGATGCTGTTGGAGCAAGGTGTCCCCCAAGGAGGAGTTCTTTCACCAACATTATTCCTAGCATATATAAACGACATCACGGAAAATTTTCCAGCCAGAGTACACACATCATCCTTTGCAGATGACCTAGCCATATGGACATCTGAAGAATATATTAGTACAGCTAACAGCAGAATACAGCAAGCCCTATTAGCGCTAGAGGACTGGTCAAAATCATGGCTAGTGAAGATAAGTGAGGAGAAAACAACATGCACAGTGTTCTCCCTCTCAACTAAAACTCAGCAACCTAAGCTGGTATTGAATGGAAAAATATTGCGCCATGAAGAAAATCCAAACTATCTAGGAGTCACCTTTGATCGTCGCCTGACATGGAAGACACAGGTTGAGAAAAATCGAACAAGAGCAAGGCAAAGAATGGTAATCATGAAAAAGCTTGCTGGTACAACATGAGGAGCAATGAGAAAGTTCTCAAGAAGTTATATACTGGGCGGGTGAGGCCAGTACTGGAATATGGCATTGCAGCTTGGACAGTAGCTAAGTCAAACTTTAACAAAATAAGTAGAGTCCAAAATCAAGGAATGCGAATCATAACTGGAAGCCTGAAGACAACGCCTATTAATGAATTAGAAAAGATCACTTGTTTACAACCAATGCAGGATAGAAGAGATAGCAGAGTCCAGCAACAAGCAGAAAAATTTAGAAGATTGACAGACCACCCTATGTACAACAGATTTAATGGTTTTGGAAAGGGAAGACTGAAGCGTAGCAACTTTGTAGAAACTGCAAAACGAAGGATTAGGTCAGATCCTATTCTTAACATATCAACAGTCAAGCCCATACACAATGCACACAAGTTCCCAGCTTGGAGACAGCAGCAACTGCCTGAGATGATAGAAAACATTCCTGGTATTGAGAAAAAGAACACTCAGCATGAAACCGAAAGAAGAGAAATAACCCTAAACTACATAAAAGAACATTACCCAAGCAGGAATTGGACCCATGCATATACAGATGGATCAGCCAAAAATTCAATAGAGAATGGAGGAGGAGGAATTCTCCTAAATTTAAAAAATGGAGCGAAAAAAACACATTCACTGGCAACTGGAAAATTTTCAAGTAACTTCAAAGCGGAGGTAGAGGCTCTGAAAACTGCAGCAGAAATGCTCCTGATGGAGGAAAATAAAGAGAAGCAAATAGCTATCTTCACAGATGCAAAGTCAGCTGTCTCAATACTGAAGAGCAATAACAGCACAGAACTAACTGACCTAAGAGCAGCACTCCATGGTCTATGCCAGAAATCCAAAAAAGTTGTAATACAGTGGATCCCATCACATTGCAGTATACCTGGAAACGAAGAGGCTGACAGACTGGCAAAAGAGGGCGGACGACTACCACAGCCTGACATAGACATAACCTATAATGAGGCAAAGAGGTTGATAAAAAGCACTTATAGAACCAAATGGGAATCAGAGCATCCAGGCCATCAGAAGGATGATGCATATTACAAACTCGACAGAAGAGAACAAGTAGCAATCTTCAGACTCCGCACAGGACACAACAGGCTGAAATACCACTTGTTCAATAAACTAAAGATAGGAGATACCGATGAATGTAATTGTAGAACTGGAAAAATGACAGCAAAACATTTGCTGCAGGATTGCCCAACGTATGCAGAACAGAGAAAGATATTTTGGCCCACACCTGCTTCATTTGAGGACAAGCTCTATGGAGATATCAACAAGCTAAAGTTGACCGCAGATTACTTTAACTATATACAGGTTGACATTTAAAGGTGCATGAAGACCCAGAGGCATGAAATGGAATATTGCTTGGATAGCAAATCCATTACGTGGAAAGTCCAAATCAAAAGCCCATTGTGTGGGTTTCATAAAAGGTGGAAAAGTGTCCTAGTGGCACGAAATGGAATATTGCTTGGATAGCAAATCCATTACGTGGAAAGTCCGAATCAAAAGCCCACTGTGTGGGCTTCATAAAAGGTGGAAAAGTGTCCTAGTGGCACGAAATGGAATATTGCTTGGATAGCAAATCCATTACGTGGAAAGTCTGAATCAAAAGCCCACTGTGTGGGCTTCATAAAAGGTGGAAAAGTGTCCTAGTGGCACGAAATGGAATATTGCTTGGCTAGCAAATCCATTACATGGAAAGTCCGAATCGAAAGCTCACTGTGTGGATGTCATCTGCAGACTGCATACTTCTGGTTTCCGGAAGAACAGCCTATGGTGAACGGAAGGCCCAATATACGGAAGTGAGGCTAAGCAGCCATGTGCAGGACGTGACGATTCCTTGGGTGAGCCCAGTACCAGAGCGCTATGTATCGGCTCTGCAAGTATGGAAGCCTCCTTGGATGGCGGGGAATGCCCATGGTCTGCCCCTGCCTTCCCTTGAGGGCTGACCAGGATCTTTGGCTGTTCTATATGGACCAGCTGGGATGGGGGATAACACCACAACAGTGAGAGTCAAACGTCCTAAGAAACCCCCGGGAAGGTTAACCCGGTCAACAAATGCCCGCAGAAGTCGGATGTGTCGGCCTAACGGCGCAAGAACGCAGCTCTGCTGTAAACAGGCACAACGCAATCACATCCGGAAAAAAACTCCGGATGAACGAAGAAGAAGAAGAATTACCTTTGTTGTCTTATGTTTGAATTACTATATCTATTGCCAGTTAGGCGTTTGTTTTTCTTCTCATTTTCTGGTGGTTTTATTTCTCGGGTTCTTCCTTGATGAAGACCTTTGTCGAAACGCTTGACGTGTTTTTCATGTGCCGCGCCCTCCAGTTGTGTTTTGCGTCAAGTGGTTTTTCAGATGTGCCCCGTGGACCTCATCGGATATCAAAGTGGATGTCAGCTAACGTTCCCTCCGTCTCACACTGAATGTTACGCACGTGTGGTCACCTCTGGGGTAGTAAAAGTAAAATACCTTAACACCTTTGATGTTAAATTGGGAAGTTTGGTTTTACTAGTTACAAGCTGGAGCGGGCGCGTTGGTGTGATTGTTAGGATGTTGCGCTGGCAGTGGCATGGATAAGGCTTCGATGCCTTTATTCACCGTTCGCTACGGGAGGGTGAGTCAGGCCACCTAATCCCCCGTGCACTCAGGCCCGATAAAAATGTGATGATAACACTTCACATAGCCATGGTGGTTTCTTGATACGGGATTGTTGGTACAAACTAAGAGTGAATAGATCAAGAGATACATGGGGAGCGAGATGCAAGTTCCACAAATAAAGATATAATAGCCTGTTGAAAACCTCACCGATAGACAGGTCGGAGGAAAGTGGTTAGAGCAGTGGTTCTCAACCTTTTTTTGGCCCGTGCCCCCCTTCACCATATTTTCAGAACGTAATTTCCCCCCCCCCCCCACTTCATATAAAATATTTGGTCCGTGCCCCCCTTCACATTTTCAGAACGTCATTCTCCCCCCCCCCCCCTTACACAGTATACGTAAAAATGGAAGGTAAATATGTTAAAACAAGTCTAGACATCCACATAAAACGTGATTTTTGGGTCTACTTACTTTATGAAATTAATTTTAGAAGGATGAGACGTGCATAACTGCAAAGTATGAAGGGAAAAGCAATATCAAGTAATCGGTTCTTGTATTAACAGGATCTTGAAATGATCTTCATTCCCCCCCCCCCCCTGGAAACCCTAAAATCCCCCCCCCCCCCGGATAACCCCCTCCTCCCAACCGGTTGAGAACCACCGGGTTAGAGGAAGATAGTACTGGCGTCTCATTTACGGAAGAGAGACTAAATCCGGAAACGATGAGAAGAGAGGGGTGTGGAAGAGACGCTGTAGAAAGTCCGGACATGGTGAAGGGAGAGGGGGTGGAAGAGGGGAGAGAGGTCTGAACACAATGAGGGGAGACAATATAGGAAGTCTAGACACATTTTGGGGAGAGAGAGAGAGAGAGTAAAATCTGGACACTGAAGAGGGAAGGCGATGGAAGAGAGGATCTTTGAAAATAGTGAGGTGGGAGGGAGATGGAATATACATAAGAAGTCCAAACACGATGAAGGCAGAGGGAAATACAATAGAGACGATAACTAGTCTAGATACATTGAGAGGAGAAGGCTATGGAAGAGAGGATCGGTGGACACAGTAAGAGGAGAAGGTGATAGAATAGAGAGGAGAAGAACTCTGGGTAGGGTTAGTGGAGGAGGAAGAGGAGATGTAACCCAAGGCCAGTATATGCTGAGCCAACCTAACATTGTAGAATGTTACTGTATATTTGAAAGAGAAACGTATGCGAGAGGGCTGGGCGGTTAGAGTGAGCAGGGAGTGACTGGGGGAGGTTGGGAGGGGGATAGAGAGAAGCCCAGGAAGAATATAGCCGACAAATGTATTGAGACGGGAATGAAATAGAGGTGAATTGGGGGGGGGGGGGGCATGAAGCAGTGAGGGAGGATGGTTTGTCAGAGGCTGTGATTAATGAATAGCAGAAAGAGGGGATGGGGAAAGAGGGAATAGAAAGAGAATACACTAACTAGATTGACAGTATAAAACAGGGACATAGGCTGATGTGTATGTATGGGTGGGTGGGTGAGCCGGAGTGTGGTGCCTGTCTGTGTGTATCTACGTGTGAGTGTGTGTGTGTATATGTTGGTGGGTTGGTGGTTGAGTTGAGGGGGTGGGTGGACTGGAGGACTAAAGGATCAACCCCCAATCCCCCACAGATGTGATACGATTGTGTCTTCGACAATAGGAACCTATTTTATGCAGCGCGGCGGCGGCGCAAGATAAACTGGACAACAATCAGGACAACAATGAATCAACCATGGCTACTTGTTGACTGCCTGATAGGCTGCCGCTGAGGGAAATACAACAGGGAGGGAGTCTGTGGGGTGAAACATTCATGGAATACACGGCAACCGGAAGTCCCGGCACGAAACACTCAATGGAATATGGAGTACGACATTGGAGAGGAAACAGCTCAGATACAAACGAACGGTTGAGAACTGGGTACTCGGTGGCGTCTGACATGTTGCACTTCTTCTCTCTCTCTCTCTCTCTCTCTCTCTCTCTCTCTCTCTCTCTCTCTCTCTCTCTCTCTCTCTCTCTCTCTCTCTCTCTCTCTCTCTCTCTCTCTCGTTATACATTGTTTCATCCATGCATCATTTATTACATTAATAGTCAGCATGGCCGAATGGACAAGAGCGCATGTTCTAAATAAAACATCCGGTGTTCTGATGCCGAGGTAGCGGGTTCAACCCCTACACCGGTCAGTTGGACTAATAGGTTGACGTCTCGTCCTTGAATTTGGGGACGTAAGTTATAAGTACCGATGAAGTCGAAGTGAGTTCCACTGATGGCGAGGGACACTTGTAATTGCGATAGCTAATCGATACCCAAAAACCAGTCCATTGCACTAGAAGTAATAGCACCCAGTATACACTACGCTTGAGTTCAAAACGAGTGAATGCAAAAATAATAACAAAAAATACATTAATTGTAAGCAACAATATTAATATGTGTATTGTTAACGCATCAGAATGTGTAAACATCATTACTACATATCTCAAACTAATTATTTTATGGTAATTGTACTTTTAAAAACAAGCACGAGCCTGCTGTGGGTGTGTCAGATGCTTAACCTATCACATGTGGTAGGTCTGCGTGCGCGGAGGAATAGTTACCCATTCATTTACGCCTTTAGCGAACGTCGAGAACTGAAATGGAACCGTCGAGATAGCCTAGATCAGAGGTTCCTAGCCTCTTTTGGGCCATGCACCCCTTCACCATATGTTCAGAATGTCATTCCCCCCTCCCCCTTATCGTATTTCGTCCCTATAAATTCCCCCTCCCTCATACAATATACATACAAATAGAAGCTAAATTTAATAGCACATACGAGAATTACAAAACTTCTGACCGAAGTATATTTACTACATAAACTGCACAGGACAAAATAGAAATGCTTCTATTCTACTTGCTAGTTTAGAAACTACCGACTGAAGTATATTTACTTCAGAAACAGCACTGGGCAAAATAGAGATGATTCTACTCTAATATCTAGTTTAGAAAGTGCTGACCGAAGTATATTTACTTCAGAAACAGCACTGGAGATAACAGAGATGCTTGTGCTGGTCTAACTACTTTAGAAGCTGCTAATCAAACCGTCTAAGTTTCAGACAGCACAAGACATAAAAGAGAAGCATCATCCCGGCCAGCTAGGCACTGCTAAAGTATCTGTGGAATTAAGTGGCGGCATGGTTTGGCAAGAATGAGACAGCGAGGAGTGACGAGGGGATCTGGCCGACGCTCAGCGCTCAGAGGAAAGGCGAACGGACATATATCAGATTGCTACTGGTACTATTGGTGTTGGAACTCTTCGCTGGCTGCTGAGGAAGGGGACGGAGCGCTTATGGGAATGCCCCGAATGCCGTGATGTCGATTCCTAAATCAGTCAATCAATCAATCAATCAATCATGTACACATGCAGTCGTGTACAGTGCTCTAACTCTTCTAGAGGACAAACACTGTGCAGTAAAATAAATGACCCTTTTCCGTATCTTGATGTTTAGTGGGTATGTGGTGCCACTCCAATATTTGTCTAGACCAATCTACACGCGATGGGCAATGTTGTTTATACCACACTATCCGCCTTTACTTCCAAGATAAATCCTGCTACTCATTTTTAGGCTGGGTAGACCTGGGAGCTCTGGTCATTTAAAAAAAATAAAACCGTCTGCTTGGAGATTCGCGCACGAGACCACGGGACAGGTTGTGGTCATAATCCTCAAGTTGAATACATTCAGATGTGTCACTGTGGAAGAAACAGGCGAAGAAGAAGTCGAGGCATAAACAGAGTAAGAGGAGTCGGCGGGAAGGAAGAGGGGGCAGAAAGTATATTGACCGACTGGCACCTTGCCGTTTTGTCAAGACGATAGTTTGTCAAGTGGAGTTATCTCTCCATAACACAAGGCTTGGGCTGAATTTAGAGACCATGTTTTACCCATGGAGCATGATCCCTCTCTCGGCCTGCCAGTTTACTCCAGAGGAAAAGTACCACCAATACAACAGGAACAAGACCAGCTGCAGAAGCTGCCGGATCAGTAAAGCAATGCTCTAACTGTCCGCCTGACGGAGCTTCCACCCTAGACCAGTTGCCGACCAAGGTTTAGGGCCTGGTATGCCCAGCCTTGATATTTAGTCTTTAGATTGCGTTTCCTCGCACTAGAGCATTGGTTCTCAACCGGTGGGTAATTCTCTTTCTTCCCCCCCCCCCAGGGGGTAATTTTAGGGTTTCCAGGGGGAATTAAGATTATTTCAAGATCGCGTTAATACAAGAACCGATTACTTGATATTGTTTTTCCCTTCATACTGTACGGTTCTTCACCCTTCTAAAATTCAATTTATAATGTAAGTAGACCCACAAGTCATGTTTTATGTGGACGTCTAGACTTGTTTTAGTATGTGCTATTAAATTTAGCTTCCATTATTACGTATACTGTGAAGGGGCGGGATTTTTAGGTAGGTAATACAAAAGGGGTGAATGACGTTCTGAAAATATGGTGAAGGGGGGCACGGGCCAAAAAAGGTTGCGATCCACTGCACTAGAGCAAGGCCTGTACCCTCCCAATTGCACCCCCCTTCCCCCAGTTGCACCCCTCCACCGAAGCCGTTAGAAAGTATATTATTAACAATTGAAGTGAAGTGGGCTAAACTGGGCATATCTACTCCCCGGGGTGGGGACGTGTGGGAGCAGGAGACCAAAGGAAGCGATCAGTACAATAGTTTAGTGCCTGCAGTTTGTGTCGTGGTGTGTTTTTGGAGTCTATTGTGCAGGGCAGTTGATGCTGATCTTTATTTCTCAGAAAAACGCGTGCTCTCACGGTCTGTCTGCCTGTCTCGCTCTCTTTCTTGTTCTTGTTTCCTCCGTCTCTCTCCTTTTCTCCCTCTCTTTTCCCTCTCTCCCGCCATTTTTCTTCTTCCCTCCCCCTCCCTTCCCCCTCTCTCACTCCGCCCTTCATCCAGTTCTCTTTCTCCTTTCCCTCAATTCACTCCCTCTCTCACCCTCCTTCCATCCCTCTGTGTTCTTTCCTTCCTCACCCATCTCACCTTCCCTGTCACTCTTCCACCCTCTCTTCCCTCCATCCCTCTCTTCCCTCCATCCCTCTCTTCCCTCCATCCCTCGCTTCCATCCCTCCCTCACTCCCCCTCCCTCTCTTACCTTCCTCCCTCTTCCACCCTCTCTCTCTCTCCCCTCAAATTTCTCTTACACCTCTCTTTTCCTCCGTCTATCCCCCCATTCTCTCTCTCTCTCTCTCTCTCTCTCTCTCTCTCTCTCTCTCTCTCTCTCTCTCTCTCTCTCTCTCTCTCTCTCAATCAAGATTCTTACGTTTAAAAGCATTTAGGATCCTCTTCTTGCTGAAATTGTTTATGATTGCTAACCCTAGCACTCATATCTGCGATGGCTGGCGGCCATTTCCCATCTTGCATTGAAGAGTCATTTCCGGTTCCTGTATTGCTGCATGGGTAATCCGGTTAGGCTATTGGCGTCCGATTCGGGCCCTAATGTTTTCACTATTTATTCATGCATGCGTTATACTGTCTGCTTCCTTGTGTCAATGTTTAACACGTTTCTCTAGTTTGGATCTGTCGCTTACAGACGCCTGTATTTTCGTTGTTGGATTGTCTTTTTTGGTCGTTCTATCTCTATCTGTGTTTGCTTAGTCAGCAATTGTGGTTGTTATTATTAGTGTCGCTGTAGTAATTTTCTTAGTTGTAGTACTAGTTGTTGATTTAGTTGTTGTAGTTGTGATATTGGTGGTGATGGCGGTGGTAGTGGTAGAAGTAGCATCAGCAGCATCAGCAGCAGTAGTAGTAGTAGTAGTAGTAGTAGTAGTAGTAGTAGTAGTAGTAGTAGTAGTAGTAGTAGTAGTAGAAACAGCAGCAAGAGAATCGACTGAATTGCACAGTGGCTTATCAAATACGATTCGGTCGCTTTTCGCAGAATGGCCTGAAGAAATCGTCTCACAAATCACGAACTCTGTAGCTACAATGACGACCCACAGGAGTCTAAAAAAACAATTGACAATTGTGAACTAAGACCCTTTGGGTCGTCGCAGTAGCTACAGAGTTCGTGCTCTGTGCTACGCTTTCGGCAGGCTGTTCAGAAAGAAACCGAGCCATATGGGAATAAGATGCAATGAAGTGAATTCTCTTGCTGCTGCTTCCACACTACTACCACCACCATCTTTACGAGAACACAATCACACAACGGAGACGGAGAACGTTGCGACAGCAGGATTTCACCAGTAGACGACAAGTTCAAAACAGCAGATAACGATAGAAGTTATACCACATAAATAGTAACATATAGCCCCGAATGCTGTGATGTCGGTTCCTAAATCAATCAATAACATATAAACATGGACACTAAAACATCGTGGGAAAGTATAAAATGAAGTGAAATATACTTAATCCAGTCGAGTCAGCAGGGTGGTGTCTCCAAAGGGACTCGGTTCACGAGTGGGCCGACGCTGGAGCTACGGAATTCTTGCGATGTGTGACTATTTCAACAGGCCGTTCTGCAGAAAAAGATCGGGCCATATGGGGTGAAACTGGGTGCAGTGAAGTCGGTCCTCTTGCTTTAAAACCCCAAATCCCCTTGTTATTTACAATAGTGCCAGAAACTTGAACATCACGTATATAATATAATAAACAATATAAACCCATAATTTGAACCACATATTGAATATAATGTACAATCCATCCATCATGTGCCATACCGGAAAGCGTGGGCGGTCATGACTCGCCATTTCACTGGATCACCAGAGTCGTGGATCAGCTCATTGTTCCTGTCTCGTCCATACCATGTGGCCAAGCCATCCAGGTATTTTCTTCTCGGTCTTCCCCTGGGTCTGTTCCCTTCGATCTTGCCAATTGTCACCAAGTTCTCCAATTCATTTCTTGTCATAACATATCCAAAAAAATTTGACTGTCTACGTCTAATTTCTCTAATCAATTTACGATTTTCATTTGTCTCCTGCAGTACTTGGTCATTGGTTTTTCTGTCTGTCCATGGAATTCTTTGCATTCTCCTCAGAAACCACATTTCTGCAGCCATCAGATGTTTTTCAGCTTGACTGCTCATTGTCCAAGTTTCACATCCATACAAAAGAACAGGCTCTATGTATAATCTCAAAACTCTTTTTGTCGTTTCAGTTGACATCTTTGTATTGGTCAGTATGTTTTTCATAATTTGAACCACGTATAGAATATAATGTACAAAATAAATCCATAATTTGAACGTTAAGTCCACAATAAACATGCTAAAGTTAGGCCTGATACTACAGAGTAAATGAAAATATGACATGAACAAGAATTGCCACATAGAGATAGGATCACGCACAAAAGATGAAAATGTGGCAGTGTTTCGGTCACTTAGTTTGAGAATTGTACAGGGACAAAATCAGGTATATAAAGTACATACTGCCAAATTATCATTATGTGCCAAGCCGATAAGCGTGGGAAGTCATGTTTCGCCATCTCACACGATCACCAGAGTCGTGGATCAGCTCTATGTTTTTGTCTCGATTTTGCCACGTGGCTAAGCCAACCAGATATTTATTTCTCTGCCTTCACCTTATTCTTTTCTCCTCAATCTTGCCAGTTGTCACCAAGTTCTTTAGTTTATTTCTTCTCATAACGTGTCCAAAACATGTTGACTGCCTACGTCTAATTTCTCTAATCAGATTACGGTTTTCCTTGGCATCTTGTAGGACTTACGTGTTGGTTTTCAGAGTACCTATGTTGTAGTGGTGTGCTTGCTTGCTTGCTTGTGTTCAATGGCTTGAGCTCCAACGCGAAGTCCTGTATGTGGGATGAAGGCATCCGGTTGTCCAACATCAGTGATGTCATACAGGACCTGAGGTTTGCGTGCGTATCCGTTGTCCCATGTCTGGCTTATTGGTGTGCAGACTGGTAGTTCCTCGCCGTGCAGGCAGACACTCTCCGACTTCGGAGGAATCGGCGATCATACTGACTTTAGCCAGGACCCCGAAGGGACCTGTTGCCCAGGACGCTCGACGAGGACGCATCAATAGGTCTTGGCCAGTTTATAACCCGGCCTTGGTGCCTTGGAAACACCTCTGCGTCCCTTATAGTGGTATAAAACTAAATCCCCAAGAACAGCAAATGCGATAGAGAAATGGATAACGAGGCGGAGAATGCTTGAGGTGGCGTTTGAACAGAATAATTGTGTGAGAGACACCAGTTGAGACAGTCCCATTGTGTAAACTAACAATAGGTGAAGTGTCTCGTGTTAATCCACATGGGTTAAGGCGGCCGAGGATGTGATTTGTTAATTGTATGTTTATGTTGTAGCATGTGATACGTGAGGTACAATTGTGTTTTGAATGCTATGTGTGTACAGTAGATCGTGATGGACCGGATGCATTGTTGTTGTTGTTTTAATTGCTTGCGTATGGAGTAGATCCTGATTGTTCCGGTACAAATGTGATAATTGTGTTGTTAATCGTATGTTAACGCAGCATGTCTGGGTATTTTATATACAGTTATATCTCCTCCCTCCCCCTTTCATCTCTCTCTCTCTCTCTTTCTCTCTCTCTCTCTCTCTCTCTCTCTCTCTCTCTCTCTCTCCGTCACTTCCTCCCCCAGTTGATTTAAAAAAATAATTAAAGTATTATGTTTTTTTTAAAATTAGTTCAGATACAATTGTTTAGTTTTAATTGATTGTATATAACGTAGATCGTGACAGTTCAGATAAGGAACGTTTCTGTAATATTCAGAATGCAGTGATTTTAAACCATTGTTTTAGGTAAAGTTTAAATATTATTTTAGTTTGCTCACGTACGAGGGCGAGTCAATAACTAAGTCACACAGTTTTCTGGGATGGCATGTAAATGTAGTCGGTGTTTTCTACAGGTGTCATTAGGTGACAGCAACAGACAGTTGGTGGAAATTATGTTGAGAAATAAAGGGACAATGTATGTATAAAAATAAACTGGTTTAAAGTTGTTATCATATTTAGTTTTTTTTTTTTTTTTTCTACAGCCATTTGTGACTTACTTATTGACTTCCACTCGTAAAATTAAAAAGCCATTATATGCGTATAGAGTAGATCGTAACAAGTACAGTGATGTTTTTTTTATTTGCACTGTATATTTATAGAGTAGGTTGTGATAGTTCACACAGTAATGTTTTTTCTTTAAAGCAATGTGCGTCTAGAGTCGCTTGTGACGGCTCAGTTATGTGCTTCATTAAACAATATGCGACTAGGGTCGGTTGTGATAGTTCACACAGTTGTGTGTTTCTTTAAGCTATATGCTTCTAGAATCGTGTATAGAATAGTTGTGGTAGTTCACACAGTTGTGTGTTTCTTTAAGCTATATGCGTGTAGGGTCGTGTATAGAATAGTTGTGATAGTTCACACAATTGTGTGTTTCTTTAAGCTATATGCGTCTAGAATCGTGTATAGAGTAGTTGTGGTAGTTCACACAGTTGTGTGTTTCTTTAAGCTATATGCGTGTAGGGTCGTGTATAGAATAGTTGTGATAGTTAATATACAATAACATTGTTTTTAGTTGTTAAAAAGTAGTTGCATATCCTTTACAGAACGTAGCAGTCAACCACATCATTTTTTGGCTGTTCATGATTCCTGGACAAGTTTACGTTCAGTATTTTGCTATTGCTTTCCGAACGACAGGCACCCACCCATACCATTTCAATAAAAACTAACGTAAAGCTGTCTGCTGCCAAATCTCCCACAGCTGTGTTTTGAACGCAGTATGCGGGATTACGAACTGCGTCCGTAACCATTCGTTAGTTGTAGGTGTATAGAATAGTTGTGAGAGTTCATATACAATAACATTGTTTTAGTTGTTTGTCTTTACAAAAATAAAGGGGTATGATGTCCAGCTTATATTGGAGTCCCGAAAAGGACACACAAAAATGACCATGAAGCTCGACGAATGAAAAAAAAAAAAATAGCAACACAGGCGAACGTTCCTACCGAAGTTTTTTTTTTTTTTTGCAGTTGTTATCAGCGGGGCAAGAACATAACGATAAAAATATTAATTCAAACGAACGAAGCAAGTGTTCTTTCTTTTCGTTCTTGTGTATATAATAGATCTTTGTGGATCAGATACAACGGTGGCACTTTGCAATCATTATACTACCGTAGTCCTCATCGGTCAACAAAACACCAAATTAAACAGAAGCTATTAAACTATCTTGTAGCAAAACTGACATGGCAAGAATTGTACAACACAGCTGACATAGCAAGAATTGAACAGTAGAACTGGCATAGCAAGAATTGAACAGTAGAACTGTCATAGCAAGAATTGAATAGTAGAACGGACATAGCGAGAATTGAACAGTAGAACTGACATAGCAAGAACTGAACAGTAGAACGGACATAGCAAGAATTGAACAGTAGAACTGACATAGCAAGAAGCGATCATTTCCACTGACATAGCAAGAACTGAACAGTAGAACTGACTTAGCAGGAATTGAACAGTAGAACTAACATAGCATGAACTGAACAGTAGAACTGACATAGCAGGAATTGAACAGTAGAACTGACTTAGCAAGAATTGAACAGTAGAACTGACATAGCAAGAATTGAACAGTAGAACTGACATAGCAAGAGTTGAACAGTAGAACTGACATAGCAAGAGTTGAACAGTAGAACTGACATAGCAAGAATTGAACAGTAGAACTGACATAGCAAGAATTGAACAGTAGAACTGACATAGAAAGAGTTGAACAGTAGAACGGACATAGCAAGAATTGAACAGTAGAACTGACATAGCAAGAATTGAACAGTAGAACTGACATAGCAAGAATTGAACAGTAGAACTGACATAGCCAGAATTGAACAGTAGAACTGACATAGCAAGAATTGAACAGTAGAACTGACATAGCAAGAATTGAACAGTAGAACTGACATAGCAAGAAGTGATCATTTCCACTGACATAGCAAGAACTGAACAGTAGAACTAACATAGCAGGAATTGAACAGTAGAACTGACATAGCAAGAATTGAACAGTAGAACTGACATAGCAAGAATTGAACAGTAGAACTGACATAGCAAGAATTGAACAGTAGAACTTACATAGCAAGAAGTGATCATTTCCACTGACATAGCAAGAACTGAACAGTAGAACTAACATAGCAGGAATTGAACAGTAGAACGGACATAGAAGAATTGAACAGTAGAACTGACATAGCAAGAATTGAACAGTAGAACTGACATAGCAAGAAGTGATCATTTCCACTGACATAGCAAGAATTGAACAGCGGGACTGTTTGTGTACAAACAAGCATTACTATTCATATTTTAAACTGAAGCAATCACCGCACTGTTTCTTCCGACGTGTCCCTAAGTGTCTCTCGTTATGTCAGCCGCAGATGTAACTTATCTGTATTGTCTGTTTATCCACAGGGGCAAGTGTCACGTGGTCCAGTACACCGACCTGAGGTCGGCCTGCAGCTTTGTTCCCAGGCCTGACCACTTTTTCTACATCCTCGCCTACAGGCCGGACAACAGGAGGCTGGCTACCACACAAGGCGAGATCAGGGTGGGGCCCAGCCATCAGGTGAGTCAGTCTCTGTCTGTCTGTCTGTCTATCTGTCTTGTCTGTCTTTCATTTACTTCATTTCTCTTCATGTCTGTCTATCTAACCCCATATCTCATTCATTTCACCCGCCTCTCTTTCCCTCTTTGACTTCCTTTTTTCTCACTCTCTCTAATGTTCACTATCTCACACCCTCTCTGCGTTTCTCTTGCATTCTCACTATGTCATAATTGCTTACCCTCTTTCTGTCTTGATTGTTTTTTTCTCTCGCCATTCCTTTTTCTTTCTCTCGCGCTCTTCCTCTTCACGTTTCCTCTTCACGTTTCCTCTTCACGTTTCCTATCCCATATCCTATCTCCCCTGCTGCCGTCCTCCTCCCCCTTCTCCCCCTCTCTCTCTACCTCTTCATTTTATCTCACCAACTCTGTTTCTCTCTCTCTCTCTCTCTCTTTTCTCCCCAATTCTCCCACATACATGCATACACCCCTTCTCTGTCTTTCACTCCTATACTCTCTCTTACTGTATCTCTCTCCCTCTCATCTCTCGCACGCTTCTGCCTCGCCGCCGTGCCTTCCCAGACAGACTAAACACTTCTGAGAATGATTCGGTAACCCGTGTTAAATCTTGAGTCGACGTCAGTACAATAGATAGTAAGGAAAACATCCTGCCACTTCCTGAAGATGCGAACCCCGGCCGCATTATTGAAAAGCAAGCACACTACCTGAAACTCATGTCTACCCGACACTCCACTTCTTCTTTTCTCTCTCTCTCTCTCTCTCTCTCTCTCTCTCTCTCCTCCCCCCCCCCTTTCTATGATAAATTACATATCCTTACCTCACACAACCCCACTCCACCCTTACTTCAAAGGTAAGGAGTGCAGCGGCACAGACGGGACGGAACCGCTCTGACACAGTAATGGCGTTCATGTCAGTTTGTTAATTTTATGACGCGGGTGTTCTTTCGCTGTTGACACCTGACAGGGGGTCGTTGGTTTCTTTGTGTCCTGAAAATCCGCCATGGGGGAATGATATCCTGCAAATAAACTGCCAGTTACCGGGTTCTGTTGTGGGGATAATGGAGGACTAATCTCCCTATTGATCACGGTAATCTGGGAAAGTCAGGAAGTGCCAGATACGTGGTTTTGTGGGTGTCTTTGTGTATAGACAAGGGTGGGGTGGTTAGTGTGTTTGTTTACAGAGACGATGAGCTGGGTTCAACCTGTCGGGTTCAACCATGTGAAATGGGTAGCCTATAATTTTATATCTGTTTTCTTTTTATAGAGATTGTCTGGGAGTGTAAGAGGGAGAGGAAAGGAATGGCTTCTGTGTATCATACTGTGACTGAGAGAAGAGGAGTGACTCATATCTCATTATACTGTGACAGAGAGGAGAGGAGCGGCTCCTCTCATTATACTGTGACGGAGAGGAGAGGAGTGGCATAGAGGACATGAGTTGTCCCCCGATCTCATACTGTGACAGAGAGGAAAGGAGTGGGTCCCTTATCTCATTATACTGTGACAGAGAAGGAGAGGATTGGCTCTTATCTTATTATACTGTGACAGAGAGGAGAGGAATGGCTCGTATCTCATTATACTGTGACAGAGAGGAGAGGAATGGCTCGTATCTCATTATACGGGAGAGGAATGGCACAGAGGACAGGCGTTGTCCCCCTATTTCATACTGTGACGGAGAGGAAAGGAGTGGGGGGGGGGGGGGGTCCTTATCTCATTATACTGTCATAGAGAGGAGAGGAGTGGTTTCTTATCTCATTATACTGTCATAGAGAGGAGAGGAGTGGTTTCTTATCTCATTATACTGTCATAGAGAGGAGAGGAGTGGTTTCTTATCTCATTATACTGTCATAGAGAGGAGAGGAGTGGTTTCTTATCTCATTATACTGTCATAGAGAGGAGAGGAGTGGTTTCTTATCTCATTATACTGTCATAGAGAGGAGAGGAGTGGTTTCTTATCTCATTATACTGTCATAGAGAGGAGAGGAGTGGTTTCTTATCTCATTATACTGTCATAGAGAGGAGAGGAGTGGTTTCTTATCTCATTATACTGTCATAGAGAGGAGAGGAGTGGTTTCTTATCTCATTATACTGTCATAGAGAGGAGAGGAGTGGTTTCTTATCTCATTATACTGTCATAGAGAGGAGAGGAGTGGTTTCTTATCTCATTATACTGTCATAGAGAGGAGAGGAGTGGTTTCTTATCTCATTATACTGTCATAGAGAGGAGAGGAGTGGTTTCTTATCTCATTATACTGTCATAGAGAGGAGAGGAGTGGTTTCTTATCTCATTATACTGTCATAGAGAGGAGAGGAGTGGTTTCTTATCTCATTATACTGTCATAGAGAGGAGAGGAGTGGTTTCTTATCTCATTATACTGTCATAGAGAGGAGAGGAGTGGTTTCTCATCTCATTATACTGTCATAGAGAGGAGAGGAGTGGTTTCTTATCTCATTATACTGTCATAGAGAGGAGAGGAGTGGTTTCTCATCTCATTATACTGTCATAGAGAGGAGAGGAGTGGTTTCTTATCTCATTATACTGTCATAGAGAGGAGAGGAGTGGTTTCTCATCTCATTATACTGTGGCATAGAGGACAGAAATTTCTCCCCCCCCCCCCCCCCCCCCCCCCCCCCCAAAAAAAAATCTCATGTTCTGGAAGACTGAGGTTTAACTCTTTAAGTCGGTTGCGCTGGCGAAATACCATTTACACGGTTCTGTGTTGCAGATCTCTCCTTCCTCCCTCCAAGCTCAGAAATCAGCAGGGAGTGCAAGACGGATACTGGAACTTCTCTTCTGTGGGGAGGGATCTCAGAACGCCGTCAGGTCATGATTCGGCCATACAAACTTATTGATGGGGGAATGGATAGAGACATCAACACTAGTTGTGCAAAGGCACATCTGGTACTGGAACAATTAGCACCGATTCTGCCGCTTAGAATGATACATATAAGTATAATTACTAAAGTACTCTTTAAAAAAAACTATTTAGTTTTGCGGACATTATGCAGCCAGTATCTAAATGGACGTTTAGAGCAACTAATGAGAGCAAAATCATAACAGAGATGAGACGCCTTAGAAGTGCGGAAGTAACCTGGGAGAGAATAAAGAATGTAGAAATAAGAAGACGACTAGCTCTGAAACCAGTCATGCAGTTCAGTTGCGAACAATAGATTAAATGGTTTAGCCATCTCACAAGAATGCCCTGGTACCATCTGCCACAGGCGCTTTGAAGAAATATAATAGATACATAGGAAGGGGAAGACCAAGTAAAAGATGGAGTGGTGTGGTCTCAAGAACGGCCTTAAAGAAATGAATTCCAACTTACAAAGAGCATTAGAAAGAGCACACAAAAGATTTCTCTCTCTTTCTCTCTCTCTCTCTCTCTCTCTTTCTCTCTCTCTCTCTCTCTCTCTCTCTCTCTCTCTCTCTCTCTCTCTCTCTCTCTCTCTCTCTCTCTCTCTCTCTCTCTCCCCTTCCCCAACACTTCACCGAGGTAAATGGAGGAATACAAGAAGAGGATATACAGACATGTTGGGATTAGACCTGAGTTGCTAATATCTCCCCTACATGATTTAGGTGTCTCATTGTGAACAGACTCTAGCCAATCAATGCTCAGAGGAATAATAAAGTATATGGCTTCAGTTGTTCAGGGGAGGGGAGCGGAGGAAAACGCGAACGACACACAGAGAGATGTGAAGGTTGGCGAGTTGACACATGGCACAGTCCGCTGGGCCCGTTAGAATAATTGTCAGTCAATCGTGAAATGACTATCGACCCCTAGCGTAACTGCAGACAGCTTTGTCGGCTTCCCTTGGTGTATACCCAGACTGGTATCTGTTGAACCGGAGATTGTGACAGATTGCCTGCGTCTAGGCGCATTCATGTGATAGATCATTTATTAATATATAAGAAAACTTTAAATAGGCGTAGGGGATGGTGGGCCTGTATGTAAACAAAGGAACAATATAGTCAAAATATGTTGCCAGTTGAGATTAAGAGACAGAAGAGGCCAAGCGAAAATCGCATTTCCGGAGATGAAAAGTGTCTTATGTAATGAACCACTCTCATGGGATGCTGGGGGAGAGTACTGCAGTGTTATAGGGGGGTCTGCTCTGTTGTGTGGCGGTGAGTCATGGAAGGGATAATATATATATATATATATATATATATATATATATATATATATACGCGCGCACGCACACGCACGCACACACACACACACTTGATGGGCGATCGTGCTTCTCCACATCTTGCGACCCCCAACACTCTGTATCAGTTCATGAGCTGACACCTCTCCGTACCAAGGCGAAAGGCTTGCTGTTCTCCTATATCTCTCTTTCCACGGGTCTTTCCAGTTGTTACATGTTCTAGTGTGTTTCTTCTCATGCTGCGGACAAAAATGATGACCGACACTTTCTGATGTTTATGATAAGTTTGTCTTTGTGTATTAACCTCTTTCAACTGACAGGTATATATATTGCTTCTCCTTCTCCCTCCCCCTCCTTCCTCCTCGCTGACTGACAGGCTCGGTTACCGGAGTGCAAGCCAGGCACCAGCCCAGCCGATATGCCCGAGAAGTGTGAGCATCGCGAGGAAATCCGGTGGCGACCAAACCGAGTGGTGGACGGCGACCTACTGATGTATCTACGGGCGGCCAGGTGAGTGACCCCCAACCTGTGTATCACATTTCTGTTGGGAGATGTATTTCTGCAACTCTTTGAGCACCCCCACACTGTGACTTAGAGGCAGTGGAAGACGTTTCAAAATTCCCTGACATACCGATTCCAGGGTTCCAAGTCTGCTGAAGGCGATTTGGAAGCACATGACCTTATGTTGATTTCGATAATATATAAGCGTCGGTCTCTCAGAAAGCTGTGCCAAATTACTGCACTTAAATATTGCCCCAAATACTGGGGTTAATTGCGACGTCCTATTAACGACATGTAACTAACGTTAACTGTGGGCTGTAGGAAATTGTTGTACTTACCAGTGGTGTCCTAGTTTTATTTTAACGCATTCTGTCCAGGCTAGCTGTTTCTTTAACCCCCCCCCCCCCCCCCCCGCTCCTCGACGCGAGCTTTCCTCTATTTTAGTATATATTGTTTACATGCTCAGCACTCATGTGTAACTAACTTGACGTGTGAAAGATGAATGTTGGAAGGGCTGACTGTAAAACTGGTCTACGAACCCAATTTGTGAATCTGAAATAAAGTTCGTGCCTTCTTTGGTTCGTTCATACGGATACGGAAGAAAGCGAGGTAGAGGAGGAGGTTGAAGTCGAAGAAGAAAGCGAGGAGGTGGATAAAATTGAAGATGATGCATAAGTCGGAGGGGATGGGGAGGGAGAATAAAATGACGAGGGCAAAAAAATTTAGGATGCAACAGCACTAGAAAGAAAGAAGAAGAAGAGGGGAATTAGGTTCAAGAAAAAAAAAAAAGAAGAAGAGGAAGAATGCAGAAGAAGAAGTGTGTGGAGCAGAAGGAGAAAGAAGGACGACTCGCGTGCGGTGGCTTCTATTGAAAGTCTTCTGACGTCATTTACTGATGCAGGGCCGATATTTGGTTACAATGTCCACCTGGTTCAACCTGTAGCCTTAGCCTTGGTTATAATTGAGGTGGTTCTAAAACGTGTGATTCTAGTGTAGTGCTAGGTATACGTTACATAGTTTTACTGATGTATTTACCGCCCCTGTGTGCATGGTTTCACAGGAGTATAGCGGCCTTCGCTGGGATGTGTGGCGGGACGGGCGAGGACAGGTGTGAGGCGGAGGCCATGGATGAAACAACTGTCAACGCCCTGGACACGGTAAGAGAACGTCTTTTTGTATGCATGTTTTCTCACGTCGTGTTGTATTTCTTTTTCTCATGTCGCGTTGCATTCCTGTTTTCTCACGCCGTCTTGCAGTCCTGTTTTCTCACGCTGTGTTGCATTCATGTTTTCTCACATCGTGGTGCATTCCTGTTTTCTCAGGTCGTTTTGTATTCCTGTTTTCTTACGCCTTGTTGTATTCTTTGTTTTTTCAGGGTATTGTATTCCTGTTTTCTCACATCGTGTTGTCTTCTTCTTCTTTCGTTCACTACGTCGTGTTGTATTTCTGTTTTCTCACGTCATGTTGACTTCCTGTTTTCTCTTAACTTCGTGCTTCTTGATAAATCGTGCTTCTTGATAACTGGTATCGGACATAACAGGCTGAAATACCACTTGTTCAATAAACTAAAGACAGGAGATACCGATGAATGTAATTGTCGAACTGGAAAAATGACAGCAAAACATTTGCTGCAGGATTGCCCAATATATGCAGAACAGAGAAAGATATTTTGGCCCACACCTGCTTCATTTGAGGACAAACTCTATGTAGATATCAACAAGCTCAAGTTGACCGCAGCTTACTTTAACTACATACAGGTTGACATTTAAAGGTGTATGAAGAAGTATTCTGCCACACTTCATACCACAGGTATGTCGGTTACAAAAGCCTCCCAAAGGCATGAAATGGAATATTGCTCGGATAGCAAATCCATTACGTGGAAAGTCTGAATCAAAAGCTCACCGTGTGAGCTTCAAAAAAGGTGGAAAAAGTGTCCTAGTGGCACGAAATGGAATATTGCTTGGATAGCAAATCCATTACATGGAAAGTCCGAATCGAAAGCTCACTGTGTGGATGTCATCTGCAGACTGCATACTTCTGGTTTCCGGAAGAACAGCCTATGGTGAACGGAAGGCCCAATATACGGAAGTGAGGCTAAGCAGCCATGTGCAGGACGTGACGATTCCTTGGGTGAGCCCAGTACCAGAGTGCTATGTGTCGGCTCTGCAAGTATGGAAGCCTCCTTGGATGGCGGGGAATGCCCATGGTCTGCCCCTGCCTTCCCTTGAGGGCTGACCAGGATGTCTTTGGCTGTTCTATATGGGCCTGCTAGGATGGGAGATAACACCACACCAGTGAGTGTCAAACGTCCTAAGAAACCCCCGGGAAGGTTAACCCGGTCAACAAATGCCCGCAGAAGTCGGATGTGTCGGCCTAACGGCGCAAGAACGCAGCTCTGCTGTAAACAGGTACAACGCAATCACAAACGCAAAAACTCCGGATGAACGAAGAAGAAGAAGAAGATAACTGGTATCTGTACTCCGTTATTGTATATATTCGCCTCTTCCAGCTGATTAAGAGTCGTGTATATTCTCACTGTGTCCAACTGTTTGTGTGCTAGGGTCGTGTATATTCTCACTGTCCAACTGTTTGTGTG
The DNA here is from genome assembly GCA_963921405.1 of Cepaea hortensis. Classification (NCBI taxonomy): domain Eukaryota; kingdom Metazoa; phylum Mollusca; class Gastropoda; order Stylommatophora; family Helicidae; genus Cepaea; species Cepaea hortensis. Next base: position 46,299,221 of record OY992896.1, read on the forward strand.
CTAGGGTTGTCTATATTCTCACTGTGTCCAGCTGATTGTGTGTTAGGGTTGTCTATATTCTCACTTTGTCCAGCCGTTTGTGTGCTAGGGTTGTCTATATTCTCACTGTGTCCATCTGATTGTGTGCTAGGGTCGTGTATATTCTCACTGTGTCCATCTGATTGTGTGCTAGGGTCGTGTATATTCTCACTGTGTCCATCTGATTGTGTGCTAGGGTCGTGTATATTCTCACTGTGTCCATCTGATTGTGTGCTAGGGTCGTGTATATTCTCACCGTGTCCATCTGATTGTGTGCTAGGGTCGTGTATATTCTCACTGTGTCCATCTGATTGTGTGCTAGGGTCGTGTATATTCTCACTGTGTCCATCTGATTGTGTGCTAGGGTCGTGTATATTCTCACTGTGTCCATCTGATTGTGTGCTAGGGTCGTGTATATTCTCACTGTGTCCATCTGATTGTGTGCTAGGGTCGTGTATATTCTCACTGTGTCCATCTGATTGTGTGCTAGGGTCGTGTATATTCTCACTGTGTCCATCTGATTGTGTGCTAGGTTTGTCTATATTCTTACTGTGTCCAGCTGATCATGATGATAACCCAAAGGAGTCTCTGTGAACAAGTGGTTAGCCGCATGCTTCACGTTCTGAGTGATGTGGGTTCGATTCTGGGCCATGTCTTCAAACGTTTCACAAGTGCAATTTTATGGAAGACTCATGGGGGTCGTCGCTGGAGCTATATAGGATAAAACCTGGTGCAATCTGTGCTCTTGTCTATACTCTTGCCTTTAATTCCTTTTTTCATTATGATAACCCATGTACGAAAGTAAACACTGATATTGCCTTAATCATCATCACAATGTTCTTCTTGGAGAGCCTCTTTACCTGTGTAAAATATCACTCTAATTGCACATTCCTTCTTCCATAAATGCCTAGTCTTTTCCATAGATGTCAATAAGCATCGCAACACTGCACTCGAACTCCGTAGAACGGCGAGGCTCTAAGTGTGTAAATACCAGAACCACAATTTACGAGACCGGATCTTCCCCCTAGAAGAACCCACCTAAACATGGGGTTAACCCCAACAGTCGCGCTAGTCAGCACTTCAAAATATTTGGTTGAGACATCGTTGTGGTTAGAACTTAAAATGTTTAGTTGGGACGCCGTTGTGGTAAGCACTTTCATTAAATGCAGGGCCTCATCACGTGACTGGGGAAACGAGGGGAAAGGTAGTGTAGCCTGGGGGTCGTCTGCTAAAGTAATCCCGGGTTGTAGAAGGGATAGAGCGGCATTGGGAATGAGATTACACTTGGGTAAACTGTTTTAGCATCTGAGATGAAACACGTGAAATTGTTGTGTAAAACCGACATGGGGAGGTCGCTAGAAAGGAGGGTGTATTATTATTTTGTCGGCTAATTCGAAACAGCGCCGGGTGTTGATGCAGTGCTGGTTGTTTATTTAATTAGCGTAGTTTGTGGGACGTGAGGCGCGCCACGTTTGGAACATACAGGAGAAGGCGAGTTAAATTGTTTGATCGTCTGACGGGGGGTGTCTTGAAGGCATCATCTGCTCCTGGATGTGTAATAACTTAATGGGTTGTTGGTTTGGGTGCGTGGTTAACGGTCAAGTAAAATATGGTGTTAATGTGAGGCAGGGAAGGCGGCGGAGATGGTTAAAATGGCGACGACACGTATAAAGAGTATGGGGATAAAGGAGGAGCGGGAGCAGAAGAAGGAGAAGAAAGGATGAAGAAATGAGGATAATGCCACAGCAGCAGAAGAAGATTAATGGATGAGGAGTATAAAGCACAGCAATAGGAAAGGGTGAGAAGGGGAATGCAGTACAAGTAGATGAAGAAAAGGATGAGAAGAAAGGTAAAGCAACAGCAGAGAATCAGAAGGAGGACGCAGAAGAAGAAGAAATCATGAGAATGATGGTTTCAAGAAGAAGAAGAAATAATGAGATGGAAGGTTTTCAGCAGCAACAGAAGAAGTCAGGAGGAGGATAGAAAACAGCAGAGGAAGAAGAAACGTTCTCTCATTTGGTAGTGGTGTACTCATCACATGATTAATCATGTGGGAACGACCGTCAAGTGTATTTCTTGGCACACACTTGACCAAACACATGATCAGTCTTTGATTAGTCCATCACACTCTTCCAAAGAAGACTGTTATCATCAACCCGAGTGGGTGTTGCCTTTTCTTCTAACCTGTACCCGCCACAATTAGAATATACAGGAGAGGGCAAGTTAAATTGTTTGATCGTTTCACGACAATGTCATGAAGGCATCATCTGCTCGGAGATGTGTAATAATTCAATGGGTTTTTTATTTGGGTGCGTGGTTAATGGTCAAGTAAAAGATCATATCATATGTGAAGTGGGGGAAAGGGAGATGATTAAAAGAACAAGAAAATGTGGGAAGAGGAAAAAGAAAAGATATGGATAATGCAGCAGAAGGAGGAGAAGACAATAATTAGAAGAAGTAAGGATGGGTTAGAGAAGCATAAAGCAACATCAGAAGAAGAAGCAGAAGAAATTAGGAGGAGGAGGAAGAAACGTTATCTGGTTTGGTAGTGGTGTACTTAGCACTGATTGGTCATGCGGGAACAACCAGCTAAGTGTATTTCCCGAAACACACTTGACCAAACACATACATGACCTCACGCTTCCAGAAAAGGCTGTTATCAACTGTCTAAGCCCAGGTGGATGATGCCCCGTCTTCTAAACCCTACCCGGGGTTAAGCTTCGGGGCGTGAGTAGATCGCAAGGCCAGATGTGTTGCTTTAGTTGCGTCATAACCGTGGTTGTTTAGTCTACTCTCGAGGCTATCTGCCTATCAATCCATGTTTCCTTAGCTCTTCCCGAGTTATATTTTCATACTTGTGCACGATAAGACAGACGTTGGCGTGACCCTTTGGGGTCGTGTGTATAGGCGTGGCAGACCACATCTGTTGTCATGGCCTGGAGAGTATGGTGCTGCAGGGGATCTGACCGACACTCAGGACTCTGAGGAACTGGACTCATAATCGAACTGCAACTTGTACCATTAGTATCGGGACTCTTTGCTTGCTGTTGGAGATGACGGAACACCTATGGGAATATCCCGAATGCTGTAATGTCGGTTCTAGAATCAACTCATGTCCATGCATGTCATTGTTGTTGGCTTTTATCAGTAGTTTCGTTATCGTAATGTGTGTCCACACCACTTTCTTTGTTGTCTTTCGATGAATGCGTGATGTTGCTCTTATCACATTTCTCGTATCTCGGTTTCGCATTTTGTCTTGCCTGGAAAACCCAGTAGCCATCCTTAGATATTTCATCTCACTAGTGACGGAAGATAGAATGTTCATAGGAACCTTATTTTGGCATCGATAGCAAACTGTTGGAAGATGAATACTTAAGAGCACAGCAGATGTTAAAGCCACATAAAGAACAACAACTATATTGATCTGCTGGGTTTTCTTTTTCTTCTTTTTAACGAATTCAAGTGACAATACATAAATATGGGCTCGCAATTTTAGCGCCGCAGACTTACGTCAGGCACAATTACTCTCAAGATTGATCACATTTCTTCCAGTGGAGACAACTTTTGCTTTATCTGTTTTGGTTTTCTCCCCTTGGTTATTGATAAAGACTTGAGTCGAAACGTTAGTCTGTATCTGTGTGGTTTGTTTTCAATTATCCGAGCTTCTTAGTCACAGTTTGTGGTTATATTCGGAGAGGTGGCGATTATTCTTGGAATGAGTGCTTTGCCTACCTATCAGGATGAAGCTTAACTGATTCAGAACCAAACAAAAAGTAGGCTTGAACCAAACATGGTACACAATCTAATGAACAAATATTATAATGTAAATTTCCGTTCACTTAGCATTGAAATTGTGGAAGATACCGCGAAACAAAACAAATAACATGATGATCCCAGTATGCCGATATATCGTCCTTATGTCCAAGTGGGAGGTCACGTTTGGCTATATACTATCCTTCGACACTGAATCAGTTAAGTCATCAGTTCATAATTCTCCAGTTCCTACAAGAGGTATCCAGGGGTGTCTAGATGGGTGTGCGTCCAAGTGTGTCGTCATTTGGAGGTGACAGGTTCGAATCCTCGGTAACTAGCTTTTAATTTTTATGTTGTCTAGTGCGTCTTCTATTCCCTACTTCTTTCTTCTACTTCTGCGAGTCTCAAACAATACCTGTGTGTTTATTTATGAACAGTTCCTACGTGTTCATTTATGAACAGTTCCTACAACTTACTCAACGGGCTCTAACAACAACTACCATACCGTGATTCGGTGTTCCTGTGTAGAGTATCACCTTCATTGCATTTTCGTGCCTCCATAAAGTGTCTAGTCTCCCTTCCATAGATCCATCAAGACAAATCGCAGCATAGTTCACGAACTCGTAGAAAGACGAGGATTCTGAATGTGTGTACCAGAACCACAGTTGCTATATTCTTTTTGTGGGTAGTTAGACGGCTGAGTATTGGTTGCATTCAACACGCCGAGTAGTTGGACTTAGATATATTGGCTTCTGGGTCTTCTTCTTCCTCTTCTTCTTCTTCTTCTTGTTCTTCTTCTTCTTCTTCTTCTTCTTCTTCTTCTTCTTCTTCTTCTTCTTCTTCTTCTTCTTCTTCTTCTTCTTCTTCGTTCATCCGGAGTTTTTTTTCTCGGATGTGATTGCGTTGTGCCTGTTTACAGCAGAGCTGCGTTCTTGCGCCGTTAGGCCGACACACCCGACTTCTGCGGGCATTTGTTGACCAGGTTAACCTTCCCGGGGCTTCTGGGTCAGAAAGTAGTTAGTTAGTTAGTTAGTCGCGGTTCCAACCTCACAGCAACGGGTCGTCCCCATTTTGCTCCGTTCCTGTGCCAATTAATATCACACAAAACGCCCCCTCCACTGCCCAATGTAAAAAGTAGAAAAGGCAGGAGTCTCGACAAACAACAGCCCACACAGATACACTGTGCATAATGCCGCCGCCAGAATATCAACACAATAGTCCCCCACAAAACATCCAGTTCATCTCTGATGGAATCGGAAGTCTGGATGTTTCCTAGATATTCACCCACACAGTACCCCCCCCCCCCCAAAAAAAAAAATATAGATCATCATCGATGGCAGTGGCAGTCAACCAGAAGCCCAGCAGCCACGCATTTCTGCATAAGGCAAAAACCGGTCAACTCTGGGACATAGCCAGCTGCCATCGCTCCGAACATGCAGTCACGTTCCAAAAAACCTCGGGCAGATTCAGAAGCATTTCACACGAAACTCACAGCTCACAGTATCGCGCCACGCACTCACTCAGTAGCAGGGCGACGGAACCATCAAGCCTTCTTAGTCGCCTCTTACGACATGCCTGGTTTGGCTACAGTGTTTCTATTCTTTGCTTCCCTTATGGGCTCCGACAACACACGGGAGGGTCAGAAAGTAATGGCAAAGTACTGGATGTAAAACTGAAGAGTAGTTCACAAACAGCCAATGGGGGTTAGATGTGATTGCAGCATCCTACGAAGAACATGCAGTTGTGTGTGTGTGTGTGTGTGTGTGTGTGTGTGTGTGTGTGTGTGTGTGTGTAAAGGTGACGTGTTTAACCATTCTTGTCGATTTTCTAAGCCCTGAATGCAAAACTACCTTTGGCTCTTGCTTAGTTTTGCTCAAGCATGCACCGGCTTGCACACACACACACACACCCTCTCATATACACACCCTTCCATACATACACCCTCCCACACACACACTTCCTCCCATACACGCACCCTCCCATACACGCACCCTCCCATACACACAATCATACACAGTTATAGAGAACCTGTATCTGACTGCGATCTGGGCAATGCCTCTAGCTGACGATAAAAATACAGCAACTACGAGCGCCAATCAGTGCTTATCACCGTGAATCTATTTACCGTGATGGCGTCAGATGTTCCTCCTCCCCTCCTCTCGCCAACCCCCCCATTGTATTTTGAGAATGCTTGTGCAACGCGCTCTTCTGACAAACGAAACAGATAGCAGATGCAAGTTAGCGCTTTGTATATCTTTCAAGCCAGAGCCACATGTAGAAAAAAGATGGCAATTAGAAGAGTATTAGAATAGCATTAAAATACAACTAGGACAATCCATTTCAAACACCGAAGACGTGGCGAGAGGAAAAACGAAGAGAAGCCGCGTGTGCTGTGAAGGAAATTGTGGCGCGAACGGTAGGTTCCGCGAGAGCATAGAATGGAGTGTGCACACACATTTGTTACGTGAATTCACGCCAGGGTGGAGGTAAGGTGTGAATTCATAGATGTAAAATGTGTATGAGGAGAGGAAGGTTAGAGATGGGATTTATAACATCTTAATGAAATTGTGGAAAGTTTATTACGACACTGTAAGGAAAGTGAAAGAAGTGGAAAAGTAAATGAAGGAAGGAGATGGCTAAAATAAGAAGGAAAGAAATAAGATGCATGTAGGAGAGAATAATAATAAGGATGAAGCAGTGAAATTTAAAACAAAAAGTTGTAACTGGAAATACAAGGGATAAGGTTCAAGGAAGTGAAAGCAATAACTAAAAAAAAAAAAAAATGGGGTACAATTAGTAATACGAAGGGGGAAATAAAAGAATTAAGGGCAAGCGAAGAAAGAAGATTAAGATGGACGCCAGACGACAAAATAATAAGGGGAAAGAAGTAGAAATTGGAATATCAAAGAAGCTAGAAGACAAAGGAATAAAATGGGGAAAAGGGAAGAAATAATAATGAAACGAGAAAACTAATAATAAGGAAAGGGGGATAATAAAGATAATAAGGATAATAAAGAGTAAGAATGAAACGAAAAGACAAAAGGACAAGGAAAATAAAGGAGAATGAAAATGTACACGAAGGTATAATAAGCAATGAAAAGAAAAAGGATAAAAATTGTATGGAAGAATGAATTAAGTTGAAACAAAGAATCCGGGAAGGTTAACCCGGTCAACAAATGCCCGCAGAAGTCGGATGTGTCGGCCTATCGGCGCAAGAACGCAGCTCTGCTGTAAACAGGCACAACGCAATCACATCCGAAAAAAAAACTCCGGATGAACGAAGAAGAAGAAGAAGAAACAAAGAATAAGGAAGCCAGGGGACACAAGTATTTGAAGGAATAAAGAAAGAAAATAGAACAAATGGTGTGTGGGGAGGGACGGGGGGGGGGGGGGCTTTAAGAAAGAAGAAAGCAGAAATACGGTATGCTGAATAACTAATTACGTCCGTAACCTCTGCACCACAGAGATCGCAGTGTTTATGTAACGGAGTAGAAACAAGGTGACAGAAGAATAAGTAAGAAAAAGAAAGATAGCGGACAATGAAGCAGCACAGAAAGAAGCAAGAAGATGAGAACGATTCGAAGATTTCTGCAACTATTGTGACGGAAATATGATTTGGCGCCGTGATGTATCGACAGTCGGTGAAATATTACATCATTTCCGTTTCTGTATGCTAATTATGACGGGAGTGGGCGGGCTGTGGGGTTGAAACGGCTAATTAAAGTTGACAGTGTTTTGTTGCTGACGGTGTTGTCTTGTTGGCGGAGGTCTCTTGAAGATTGTGCCAATGTGAAGTTGTAATGAAACGCGGGAGATGAAGTTGTTACGGAAGAAGTGGGAAAGTATGAAAAGGAAGAACACAAGTAAGAAGGCCGGATGAATGAAAAACGTGGATATGAGGGGAAGAAATGTTATAAGATAATTAAATTGAAAAGAGAAATGAACTTGTGGGAAGAAGCACGTAGAAAGAATACAAATAAAGACGATAAAAAGGACCGAAGAAGAAACGGATGGGAAAGAATAAAGGGGCCAAGAAAAATATGAAAAATGTGACAAGGTTTGTGGAAGAAATGAGAATGCTAGATTTGTAAAAAGTCACACGCACACCAAAAAAAAAAAAAAATGGTAAGGAAGAAACAAGAATTGAAATTAAATAAGCAATAATTAAAAGGAAGTAATAGACTAGGAAGAAACGTGGATTAGAAGAATAAATACACACGAGAAACATGCAAAACAGAAGCATCCGGAAATAATAACAGTAGGAAAAACTTGAATTATAAGGTATAGGGTGTATTTTTAATGACTGTACAGTATTTGACAGTATTGCCGGTCCAAGTTTTGTATTTACCTATTATGTTGCATGATCTTTACAGAGGGTGAATACAAAACTTGGACCGGCAATACTTTCAAACACTGCACGGTCATTAAATATGCACCCTAAATAAGTACCTCCTGGCCTGAAAGGGGGACCTGCACTTGACTTATATTCCTGGCCTCGGCATATGGAGTGGCGTGACGTGATGGGGCACTTCCATGCTGCCTAACATTCCCCGTGAATTTCTGGACATTTTAGAAAATTACTCCGTACCCAGTTAGTTACCGCCCCCCGTGGCGAAGAAGTTACTGACGCAGTTCGTACTCCCGCATACCGCGTTTGAAACACAGCTGCGGGTGATTTGGAAGCAGACCGCCTTGCGTTGGTTTTTATAAAATGGTATGAGTTCCGGTCGTTCAGAAAGCTGTTGCAAACTAATGAACGTAAACTTGCCCAGAAATCACAAACAGCCAACTGCGACGTCCTGTAAAGGATATGCAACTAACTTTTTCTAAGCTAACCAACATGCTACCGCGGCTTGTGTCGTGGATGATTCACCCTCCAACACACAGTTTATGCCAACATCTGCTACGGTCGTTACATTAAGATGCATCATGTTCGAATCAAAGGCAGCTTTCATAAATACACCGTGATCATAAACGGCCTTTCATCAGTTCAGCCAGCGGTTTTCAACCTTTGTTGAGACACGACTCTCGTGATCAAGTTTATGCTCCGGCCGGGTTCCCGTGTGGGATTGTAGGTAAAGGAAAATAGTGATAGGTAAAACCTCGCGATGTTGGGTAAAACCTCATGTTAGGTGAAATATCGCAATGCTGGGTCAAATCTAGCGATGATGTTTCAAAGCTGCGATGTTGGGTAAAGTCTCGCGTTGTTGCAATGTTGGGTTAAATCTAGCGATGCTGGGTCAGCGCTAGAACTGTTTGAACATTTAACCTAATACATTTTATTTAAGCTTGGTAGCGTATGTGTTTGGGGTGGCGCTGTCTTAATGTTTTTAAATCACCTTCTTTTATTTACACGCAGTGATTTCAAATGTGCAATGGGGCAGTGTGTGAACACCTGCACGTACACATGCATGTATACTATTTCTGTGTCCCTCTATGGAGGGAAGTGCGCCGTGCCTGGTCATGCATCTCAAAGGTCGCCGTTTCCGACCTAGGCATGCATGTCTCAGGTTTGCTCCTATAGACCAGTGGTTCTCAACCTTTTTTGGGGCCTATGCACCCCTTCGCTATATGTTCACATTGTCTTCCCGCCCCTTTCTTATGCCCTCCATATAACCCCCCCCCCCCCCTTGCCCCTACACTGTATGCGTAATAATGGAAGCTAAATCAAATAACACTTACTAGACAACAGCAGCCGGAAAATGCTGGTGTTGACTGCAATCTCCTGTAAAGGATATGCACACAAAACAAAAAAAAGTCTAGGCGTCCTCATAAAACGTGATTTGCGGGTATAATCTTATATATAAAAAAGACTTGTGCGTATGTATCTCTGTATGTATTTATGTATCTCTGTCCGTATGGCCTTTATTTGTTCGCGAACGGCCCATCCGATTGAGATGAAATTTTCTACACGCCTTCCTTTCATTCCAGAGCTGACAACTGTGATATTTTGTTAGTGTGAAATCGCCTGCTTACTCAGTATTATTTCATTTTTCATTTTTCATCATAATTTCATATATTTCAGGGGACCTAACTCTGTAAAAGTTATTTCAAGGGGCATAACTTTTCTGTATAACTTATAGTCATATTGTGGCATCGTTTTCAAAGATTTATAAACTCTTTGTCCATAGTTATGTACCGGCATATGAGTTATAATAAATAATGATACAATCTGTAAGGCATTTTCAAAGTTTTCATAAAAATGATGCACAATGCATAACATTGTAACTCATCTTTTTTTGCTTAAGAAGTTACTGTAGTCATGCAGGTGATTAGAAAGAGTTTTCATTAAAAATAATGGATGGTGTGTAGAAGAACGTTCTTTTAAGTTACTTTTTTTGTTGTATGAATTTAATGAAGCCGGACAGGGTCAGGCAGACAGATAGACAGACAGATAGACAGTCGGGAACGGGAACTTATATGACTACTTATATGAATTAAATGAGATGCTCCACATCAGGAGCTGGGAAATGCCGGGCCGGGTCAGACAGACAGACAGACAGACAGACAGACAGACAGACAGACAGACAGACAGACAGTCGGTAACGGGAACGAGAACTTATATGACTACTTATATGAATTAAATGAGATGCTCCCCACCAGGGTCTGGGCGAAGCCGGGCAGGGTCAGCTAGTTACGTTATAAAACGAAATTCAGAAAGACGAGAAGTACAGACCGTAAAGTATGGAGGGAAAAACAATATCCAGTAATCGGTTCCTGTATTAACGCGATCTTGAAATAATCTTAATTCTCTCTCTCTCTCTCTCTCTCTCTCTCTCTCTCTCTCTCTCTCTCTCTCTCTCTCTCTCTCTCTCTCTCTCTCTCTCTCTCTCTCTCTCTCTCTCTCTCTCACCCCGAGAACCACTGCTCTAGACAGATCCCATCCAACGCCACGGGCTCTATCTGCCCAAGGGTGGGTTTGTCTTTCCTAACAATTTTGCCCGGGCAATGGACTTAGGGCCTTGTCTGTGCGATGTCCAACTGCCGTGGAATTCTTAACGTGCAAAACTTGCACCCCGGACCTATTTTTCGCCGTTATCCGAGGCTAGGTATCCGATATCGTTACCCAAGAGATCATGGGGCGCATGTGATATTATTAGATAGCAATGGTTCTTAGAAAAAATTCCCAGACTTATGCTGAGATTTAACCCGGTATCTTGTAGGCATGAAGCGAATACCGTGACCTCTCAGCCACTGCTACCCCGCCAGTATACACAGAGTTCCCTGTGAAAATTATTACCGTGAAAAGAAAATCACGGATAAATTAGTCTTTAGTTCGCAAGTAAATATACAACATAAATGTACGTGTCCCTGCCCGCCAGTCAGGGCTCACCAGTTTGACAACCAGTATCTTAAATTATGTACTTTTTAATTAAACCAGTGGTTTTCAACCGGTGGGGACTCCCCCACCCCGCCCCCGGGAAATGTTTGGGTTCGGGGAGGGGGGGGGGGGGTATTAAGATTATTTCAAGATCGTGTTAATACAAGAACCAACTGCTTGATAATGTTTGTTTTTTTCCTCCATGCCATACTTTACTGTTCTGTACTTCTCGCCCTTCTAAAATTCGTTTAATAATGTAAGTAGACCCGCATATTACGTTTTATGTAGATGTCTAGAGTTGTTCCAGTATGTGTTATTAAATTTAGCTTCCATTTTTATGCATACTGTATAGTGGCCGGGGGGGGGGGATTTATAGGGAGGAAATACGAAAGGGGGGAGTGGATGACATTCTGAACATATGGTGAAGGGGTGCATGGGACAAAAAAGGTTGACAACCGCAGAATTAAACGAACTAAAGACACAAACAAACGTGATTGTTGCCTCGGCCATCAGTCAGACCAACCTCACTCCAGTGTGTAAACCATTGTCGGAAATTCTGTAGTTTTTATGTTATGTTATTTAATAATGAAGGACCGCCAATTTTGAAGATGGAGGTTCGAAATGTTCTTAAACATATGAAAGCTGGTAAGGCCCCCCTGTTCAGATAACATCACAACAGAAATGATTAAAGCTTTAGAAGAATATGGAATAGATCAAGTCACCAGACTACTGAACACATTATATGATACCAGACATATACCTTCTGAATTATGTAATTCTGAATGTATTGCAATCCCAAAGAAATCAGGAGCTTTGGAATGTGATCAACATAGAACACTTAGTACAATGAGTCACATCACAACGATTTTGCTACGAATTATCATGCAAAGAGTGAGGAAGAAAATAAAACCTGAAATAGGGGAAGAACAATGTGGATTTGTAGAAGGAAAGGGTACAGTAAATGCTGTGTATATGCTGCGAACAGTTATTGAACGTTCTATAGAAGTAAGCAAAGATATACATCTGTGCTTTATTGACTACACAAAGGCTTTCGATAGAGTAAGACATGTCAACATGGTAGATATGCTTGCAGATCTACAAATTGATGGGAAAGACATTAGACTTATAAAAAACATATATTGGAAACAACAAGCTGTCATAAGGATTGATAATGAAGTGGGACAATATCAGCCTATTAAGAGGGGTGTTAGGCAGGGATTTGTAATGTCTCCAGATCTTTTTTTTTCGCTATACAGTGAAAATATTTTCAGAAATGGAGAAGATATAAATGAAATCAGCATTGTAGGATGAAACATCCAACGAACGAACGTTTTCAAAGGGTTAAGAATTGGGCACGCAGGCCCGTCTGACATTCTGCCCTTCTTCTCTATTTCCTCTCATACATTCTTTCATTCCACATCTCTTATGAAGCAAATCTTTGACAGCACAAAAACAATAAGCATTATAACGCATGGAAAATAATCAATAATACATGACTCATTGGGGCAATGTTTAACTTGGGCATTATAAATACCCAAGGAAGGTGTAGCGTACCGTACATATGGGAATGTTTTTTTTTTGTTTTTGTTTTGGCTTGTTGTCTTCCCAGATAATTTACCATTATTATTGTCTTTGTTATTTTTTTTTTTTTTTTTATGGGGGAATGTAGTCTGTGTTAAAACAGGTTGCGACTGTATGTATAATGATTGGTGGTGTCTTTGATTTCTTGTGGAAGATTGTTCAACAACTGAGTGGCAGAGTATGCTAAGCTTGTTTTATATGTCTATCCTAGGTTTAGGGACATGAAGCATGTTTAGTCGTTCGCTATGTCTTGCGTTATATTTAAACAATGGCCAAAGGTTGCTTGGAGTATTTTGAAATAGGATTTTGTGAATTAGTTTAGCCTTATTAAAAAGTTGGCGTTTGAGGAGTGGCATAACTGAAGACGTTCATGTAGGTTAGAATTGTCTGTAAGCTTATCACCATTGATTAAACACACTGCCCTTTTCTGGAGTGAATAAAGGCGTTTTGTTATTGATTTGGAGCATCCATCCCAGATTGTGGAGCAATAATCAATATGTGTTTGTATGTGGGAAGTATAGAATATCTTTCTTGTGTTTTCGTCGAGGAAATTTTTAATTTTGGCAAGTTGATATACTTTTTTGGCTATTTGTTTTAACTAAATAATATTAGATATGCAGATGATACAGGATTGATTGCTGACAACGAGCAGGATCTGCAACAATTAGTAGATGCGGTTGTTGCACACAGTGAACAACTGGGATTAGAATTAAATTGTAAAAAGACACAGATTATGGTCGTCACTAGGAAGAACGAAATACCACAATGTAATATACAAGTAAATGGGAATATTCTTCAACAAGTGAATCGGTACAATTATCTCGGAACAGTCATAACATCTGATGGGAGATGCCTTGTAGGGATTAGATCAAGAATCGCCATGGCGAAAGTAGCCTTTAGCAAGATAAAAAAAAAAAAACATACTGACCAATAAAAAGATGTCAATTGAAACGAGAAAAAGAGTGTTGAGCTGCTACATAGAGCCTGTTCTTTTGTATGGATTTGAAACTTGAACAATGAGCAGTCAAGCTGAAAAACATCTGATGGCTGCAGAAATGTGGTTTCTGAGGAAAATGCAAAGAATACCATGGAACGACAGAAAAACCAATGACCAAGTACTACAGGAGACAAATGAAAATCGTAAATTGATTAGAGAAATTAGACGTAGACAGTCAACATTTTTTGGACATGTTATGAGAAGAAATGGATTGGAGAACTTAGTGACAACTGGCAAGATCGAAGGGAACAGACCAAGGCGAAGATCGATAGGAAAAAACCTGGATGGCTTGGCCACGTGGCATGGACGAGACAGGAACACTGAGCTGATCCACGACTCTGGTGATCGAGTGAAATGGCGAGTCATGGCCGCCCACACTTTCCGGCATGGCGCATAATTGATTGATTTATGTTAAAGAGCAGGTTTGCGTGGTCGAATGGGTAAGAACGCGTGTTCTTAAACATCCGGTGTGCTGATGCCGAGGTTAGCGGTTCAGTCCCTACACCGGACAGCTGGACTAACATGCTGACCTGTCGTCCTTGACTTGGGGACGTTAATTACAAGTACCTCGGAAGTCGGATTGTGTTCGCCTGGTGGCGAGGGACGCTGTTAATAGGGAAAGCTAACCCACACAAACAATTCACCTTATCACTACTATAAATAGTGTGTATGGACTACGCTTGAGTTTAAAGCGAGCGATCGCAAATACAAATGTTAAAGTTAGTTGAGTATCCTTTGCATGACGTTGCAGGTAACCCCGGCATTTTTTCTTGGGGGGTGGAGGGGGAGGGGAAGAGACTGTTCCTGACTTCTTGGCAAGTTTACGTTTGCCTTTTCTTTCTGAATAACCAGCTCTCATCCCATTTTATGAAAACCAATACAGAGCCGTCTGCTGCCAAATCGCCCGCAACTGTGTTTCGAACTCGGTATGCGGGATTACGAATTGCTTCCGTAACACCTTCGCTACAGAGTCCGCAGTGCAACGAACGGGGGGGGGGGGGGTAGGGGCTGAATGGTCTCGAGGTATGGTGTCCGCCTCGAGTGCTGGGGATCCCGGGTTCGTGCCCCGGTTATGACTGGGATTTTTTCACGTGACAAAATTTCCTCTGGTCTCTCTGGACAGTGAGATCTGACGCCCGTGTGTATTGTTGCGCACGTAATAAATCCATTGGCAGTTGGAAATTGGGAAAAGAGTGGCCTAACGACATGCCCGGGCAACATTTCGTGTTTAAAAAATCTACCCAACGTAATTCAGGATCTTCGCCGGTGCTACGGAGTTCGATCACTGAGCTGAGATTCTCCGGACTCAGGCTTGAGTTAGGAGTAGAACGGAGCACTTATGGGTTACACCCCGTGTGCCGTGATGTTGATCCGTCGACTAAAATTAAACTAAACTGCAAAACAAATTTACAAGTCCCCGGCCGTCGGCCAGGTCTTCTCTCCTCCTCTCACCCCACCCCTACCCCACCCTCACACCTTCGCTGGGTTAAATGGAGGAGGAGGAAAAGGAGAAGAAGAAGCAATGTCTCCTCCTATTCACCATATACCAAGTGTTTGCTTCTACATGACAGTACCCCAGTATGAAAACCATTGTCTGAGATTATATAGTTGTTTTATTTCAGGCAGTAAAACATACACCAACAAATTCACACATGCCCGGCCGTCATTCAGGGCCGGCCAGTGTGAAAACCGTTCTCTGAAATTCTTTCCCCCGTCTAATTCCTTCAAGGAACTCGCCCCTGGTGGGGAAAATTAACACATGAAGAATGTGCGCCAGGCGTATAAGTAATCATGTTTAACTCTTTGAAAACGCACACACTGATACACCTTGTGTTTTTCAACTTGGTCATTAGAGACGCCAGGAAAACGTATAAGATGGAGGGCTTTTTTTTTTGTTTCACCTTTCGGTTTTTTTTTTAGTGATCCAAACAGCGAAACTTCAAACGAACACGCGCAAATGTGCTAAAGTTTCCTTCCGTTTCGCGGATGAGTTGCCTCGCTTTCATTGCTATGACTACACACCGTCACGGACATATGGGGGTCGCTGGGCGTCAGACGGGGAAGTTTGGGTTGGATAATAAATAAGGATTGTTATTTTAAACACAGAAGCCGCAAAAAATATGCTGCGTGATTTATTGCCTGGCATATTTCGCTGCATTTCGTCAGGGTCATACTGCAGTTATATATTACATGAAATGAATAAGTAAATAAAATACTTTAGCTGAAACAATTAAAACACATAGCCACAAGTATAAATATTGCTTGGCCAATCAAAGGGGCTGAGTGATCTCGAGGTATGGTGTCCACCTCGAGTGCTGGAGGTCCCGGGTTCAAGCCCCGGTGAGGGCCGGGATTTTGTTCACGTGGACTTCTATAGTATGTCCACATTTGTTTGCCTTCATTCACGATCAATTATTTTGAAAACTGTCTGTTGCATCGTTATGAAATTTTTCCAGCCGTCTTATATTTACCCCCACCCAAGGAACATGTCTTTGATAGGTCCAAAAACAACTTAAATCATTGAAAGCCGCGACATTCCTTTGATGTTTTGCTCAACAACTAGTGATTTCTCGTTAACAAAGTTATTTTTACGGTAATGGGAGACCTGTCAATTCTGATGACACACAAAGGCGTATCCGGATTCGTATGGGAGTGGGTGCAATGAAAGAACTAGCTTAAAATCGACAGGGTCGGCTGCATTGCACCGGGTTTTTATCCCATATGGCTCAGTTTCTTTCCGCAGCGCGGAAAGCGTCGCACAAAGCACGAACTCCGTAGTTCCAGCGACGACCCTCGGGGGTCTCCGAAAAAATGCACTCGTGAAATGAAGGACACGGCCCGGAATCGAACATACAACCTTCGGAGCCCGAGTCAGGCGGCTTGACCACTTCACCACGGAGATTCCCGAGAGGGGTGCAATGTGTAATATTAGTAAAGACAGAGAATTTAGAGGCACAGGGTAAATAATTTGTAAATTAACAGGAAAGTAGAAGGAATATATTTCTTACCTTATTTTTCATTTCCTTCTTGTTTCTTCAGCGGATGCTGATGCTGTAATGTTTAGGGCCTGCAATTCGTCTGAATAGTTGGAGCAAAATATCCCAGTAAGTGTACATAGATTAAGGTCTGCGATCTGCTCAGACCTTAATCTGTGTCGGGCAATTCCAGTAGGTTGATGATTGCTCTCGGTTGCATAAAATTCAATCCATCCTTTCTCCAATAGTCCTCTTCCTCTTTCAACACATGGTCCTGACGTTTTTTCCAGTAACTTTTATCAATATTTAATAGCGCGGACAGACAGACAGACACACTGAAAGGTAGGCAGAAAAGTAGGTGGGTGGCTGGCTGACTGGGTGGGTTGGTCGGTCGGTGGGTTGGCGGGCGGGCGGGCGGGCTGGCAGACAGATAGATAGATAGATAGGTAGATAGATAGATATCGGTCGGTCGGTCGGTCGGTCAATGGGTCGGTCGGCCGGTGGGTGGGTGGGTCTGCCGGCCGGCAGGCAGATAGATAGATAGATAGAGTGATAGATAGATAAATAGATAGATATCGGTGGGTCGGTCGGTCGATGGGTCGATCGGTGTGTCGGTCGGTCGGTGGGTGGGTGGGTCGGCTGGCAGATAGATAGATAGACAGGCAGACAGACAGATAGATAGATAGATAGATAGATAGATAGATAGATAGATAGATAGATAGATAGACAGATAGATAGACAGATCCCCGCCAGAAGCCGGGCCTTTTCAGCTAGTTTATTTATATAATCACGTTTCATGAAAGAACCCCCATTTGGAGACACCTCTGAATCTTCGCGCTGTTTGTTTCAAAACGGAAATCACCGTGAAAATTTTTTAAAAATGCAGGGACATGTCTTGGTGAAGCTGTAATACTGTTAAAATCATGGACGTAATCTCTAAGTCGTAATTAATATACCACCGCATATAAACTAACTTTGAAATCTGCTGTATCCAGAACAAAAAAAATTTTGTTGGGTGGACATAATGTCCAAAAAATCTCATCATTTTCCCTCAGTTGGTTACTGAGATATTGAATTTTATATTGAGGCAGCCAAAAAAAAAACCACTATAGTAACAAAATTTCCCCTGGTCTCTGGGTAGTGAGATCGGACGCCCATATTGTTGCGCACGTAAAAAAAATCCCATGGCAGTTAGAAATCGAAAAAGTGTGGCCTAACGGCGCTGCCCGGGCAAAATTTCGAGTTAAGAATCTACCCAAAGTATTTAAAGATCCTCGCTGGTGCTACAGAGTTCGTGCACTGAGCTGACTTTCTCGACTCAGGCTTGAGTTGGGAGTAGAACAGAGCATTTATGGGTTACACCCGTGATCCGTCGACTAAACTAAAGAGACGTGGATTGGCGGAGCGGGCAGCAGATCACATATATTTATAACACTGTGTGTAATATGTTGTGTACAGATATGTTGTGGATACTCTGTATGTAACATGATGTGAACAGATATGTTTTGGGCACTGTATGTAAGGTGATGAGTACAAGTTGCTTGATTGTTTCTCACAGCTGCACAAGCACAACTACGACACCTCCAAGTCGCTACAGGCTCTGGTCAAGGTCCCCTCCGTCATGTACCGGGAGAAGAAATGGAACGAGGAAGATGTTGTGAGTACACGTTTGTTGTTGTTGTTGTGTATGTAACTTGTCTTGCTGTTCGTTTCTCTGCTATATTGTGCTCTTATGTGGTGTGCTGTGGTCTTCTGTGCTCTGACTTGTCTTTGGTCTGTTGTGTTTTGGCCTGCCTATTGGCCTACTGTACTCTGGTCTCCAGCATGGTATTGATCAAACCACTCGTTGAGTGCTGGTTAGCATATACATATGTATGACCAGCACTGTATACTCTATACACCTCAAGTGCTGGTTTGGCTATAAATATGTGTGGGCAGCACTGTATACTCTATACACCTCAAGTGCTGGTTGGGCTATAAATATGTATGGGCCAGCACTGTATACTCTATACACCTCAAGTGCTGGTTGGGCTATAAATATGTGTGGGCCATCACTGTATACTCTATACATCGTAAGTGCTGGTTGGGCTATAAATATGTGTGGCCAGCACTGTATACTCTATACACCTCAAGTGCTGGTTGTGCTATAAATATGTGTGGCCATCACTGTATACTCTATACATTGTAAGTGCTGGTTGGGCTATAAATATGTGTGGCCAGCACTGTATACTCTATACACCTCAAGTGCTGGTTAGCATATACATATGTATGACCAGCACTGTATACTCTATACACCTCAAGTGCTGGTTTGGCTATAAATATGTGTGGGCAGCACTGTATACTCTATACACCTCAAGTGCTGGTTGGGCTATAAATATGTATGGGCCAGCACTGTATACTCTATACACCTCAAGTGCTGGTTGGGCTATAAATATGTGTGGGCCATCACTGTATACTCTATACATCGTAAGTGCTGGTTGGGCTATAAATATGTGTGGCCAGCACTGTATACTCTATACACCTCAAGTGCTGGTTGTGCTATAAATATGTGTGGCCATCACTGTATACTCTATACATTGTAAGTGCTGGTTGGGCTATAAATATGTGTGGCCAGCACTGTATACTCTATACACCTCAAGTGCTGGTTGTGCTATAAATGTGTGTGGACAGCACTGTATACTCCATACATCTTAAGTGCTGGTTGGGCTATAAATATGTGTGGCCAGCACTGTATACTCTATACATCTTAAGTGCTGATTGGGCTATAAATATGTGTGGCCAGCACTGTATACTCTATACACCTCAAGTGCTGATTGGGCTATAAATATGTGTGGACAGCACTGTATACTCTATACATCTTAAGTGCTGGTTGGGCTATAAATATGTGTGGCCAGCACTGTATACTCTATACACCTCAAGTGCTGGTTGAGCTATAAATATGTGTGGCCAGCACTGTATACTCTATACACCTCAAGTGCTGGTTGGGCTATAAATATGTGTGGGCTAGCACTGTATACTCTATACACCTCAAGTGCTGGTCGGGCTATAAATATATGTGGCCAGCACTGTATACTCTATACATTGTAAGTGCTGGTTGGGCTATAAATATGTGTGGCCAGCACTGTATACTCTATACACCTCAAGTGCTGGTTGGGCTATAAATATGTGTGGCCAGCACTGTATACTCTATACATTGTAAGTGCTGGTTGGGCTATAAATATGTGTGGCCAGCACTGTATACTCTATACATTGTAAGTGCTGGTTGGGCTATAAATATGTGTGGCCAGCACTGTATACTCTATACATTGTAAGTGCTGGTTGGGCTATAAATATGTGTGGCCAGCACTGTATACTCTATACATTGTAAGTGCTGGTTGGGCTATAAATATGTGTGGCCAGCACTGTATACTCTATACATTGTAAGTGCTGGTTGGGCTATAAATATGTGTGGCCAGCACTGTATACTCTATACATCTTAAGTGCTGGTTGGGCTATAAATATGTGTGGCCAGCACTGTATACTCTATACATTGTAAGTGCTGGTTGGGCTATAAATATGTGTGGCCAGCACTGTATACTCTATACACCTCAAGTGCTGATTGGGCTATAAATATATGTGGCCAGCCCTGTATATTCTATACACCTCAAGTGCTGATTTGGCTATAAATATGTGTGGGCTGGCACTGTATAAAATACTCATAACCAATAAGACAGCTTCAGTCAGCAGTGTTGCTCACTCAGTACAGAAGTATCTAGCTGGCTTGTTTTCAGCATATACCAGAGAGAGAGAGACCCAGGAGAGATGGCTTGTTTTCAGCATATACCAGAGAGAGAGACCCAGGAGAGATGGCTTGTTGGGTCATACTCATTGGTAGACAAGTGCGCTATGCTTTACACCACAACTCACTCTTTTTACGCCTAAAACATAAACCTTCGTGTATTTTTATGCTACAAAACATAAATGTATGTGCTGTTGACGCCACAAAACATAAGTTTACACGTTTTGATATTACAAAAAAAAGGTAGATATATGTGCTGTTAATACAACAAATAAGTCATTCTGTCTTTTGATATAATATTCAAGATATATTCGCACATGTGAAGACACACATGTTTTCTGCATATGTTACAACAACAACAAACACAGGAACAAAGGGGGGGGGGGGGGGTGAGATTGTTTAGCTACTTATAGAAGTGGACGAAAGAGGCCGAGACTATAAGACACATTAGACAACATAAGACTTGAAAGCTGTAGTTAGCGACCGCGATTTTCTTGCATTTGTTGCTCTGTCTGTCTAGCTAGTCAAAAGGAGCTACAGAAACTGATCATAAGTAAAGGACTCTTTTACTTGCCTTAATACGCATTGCGTTCGTTAAGTTAGCTACATACATTTGCCATTGCATTCTGAACGACCGGCATTCATACCATTGTATGTAAACCAACGCAAAGCGGCCTGCTTCCAAATCGCCTGCAGCTGATTTCGAACACTGTATGTGAAAATTGCGAGTTGCGTTCGTTACACCTTCGCTACAGACACCGGCGATATAATATAGCATAACAATTTAATATAATATAAATACCCTTGCTTTTCAAGCAATAAAATATATTCATCTAGGAGAAAGCTCAGCAGTACCCTTAGATCTCTCTCAATGATTGCCTCTGGATGTTTTCGATCTTTCAAATGTTATGTAATTCGCTTGTTAGTATGTACACTCTGAATCACACCCATCCACTTGCTTGTCTGTTTCCTTTCATTTATAGGAAACAACTTAAATAATATCGTTTGTATCCGTTACCAGTGTTGCCCCCCTTGTCTGTCAAGTTGCCAGAGTTGTCTCCCGAGGTCGGCCAGACGTTAATAACGTTTCACTTTTTGTGCAGACAACCATGGAGAGACCTGGTGGTTCCTGTAGGGGGGATGTTCTTTGCTTTCAGGCATTCCGTGACACGAGCTGCTCATCTGGCTTCCGGCGTTTTATGTTAGCTCACCGGTGTATGTTTGTCATTACGGTGCCACTTGGGCGAGGGGGTGTGGTGAAGAGAAACAGTTTGGGGAGTGATTGGGTGTGAGGGAGAGAGGGAGACAATGATACTAGCTGGAGTTGCTGCTGCCGTGGCTATTGTTTACATGTGTGTTGGTGTCTTGCAACCACATCATACGCACTCCCATGGCGCACGTGCGTATTCACACATACATACACACCCACAAGGATAGACATACAGAGGCAGGATGTGATATAAGATTTCTGTTTTGCCCATTCATTCTTATCAGAGATAGATAACATAAATGTGAATTATGTCCATCTCTTCTGAAGAGATAAATCAGATAAATGTTTTGTTTCTTCATTCTTACTGAAGAGATAGCTGAAATAAGTTAATGCCTTATTACTTGTCTATTGTTAGTGAAGAGGTAGGATAAGATAAATGTAATGTTTATTATATTTATTATTATTTTATTATATTTATTATATTATATATTTATATAAACGTAATGTTTGTCCGTCGTCACTGAAGAGATGGGATAAGTGTGTTATTTGTCCATCCTTACCAAAGAGATAGGATAAATGCAATGTTTGTCCATCGCCACTGAAGAGATAGGATAAATGTAATGTTTGTCCACCTTACCAAAGAGATAAGATAAATGTAATGTTTATCCATTGCCACTGAAGAGATAGGATAAATGTAATGTTTGTTCATCCTTGCATGGAGGGCAAACATCAGAAATGGAATAAAGTCAAAGGAGAAAATTATTGCAGAAAAGTCACACACTTAGCGTATGAGACATAAGATGGTGCATGATGGTGGAAATGACCACATGTTCACATGCACCCACTGTGAACGGACATTTACAGCGCAAATTGGCCTTATCAGTCACATGCGCTACCGCCATAGGTAAAAGTTATTATGCCTTTTTAAAGCACAAACTATCGTCTGTCAAGACGGCAAGGCAAGGTGCCAATATGTTCATCCTTACCAAAGAGATAAAATAAATGTGTTGTTTGTCCATCTTACCAAAGAGATAGGATAAATGTATTGTTTGTTCATCTTACCAAAGACTTAGGATAACTGTAATGTTTGTCCATCCTTACCAAAGAGATTAGATAAATGTAATGTTTGTCCATTGTCACTGAAGAGATAGGATAAATGTAATGATTGTCCATCCTTACCAAAGACATACGATAAATGTAATGTTTGTCCATCGTCACTGAAGAGATAGGATAAATGTAATGTTTGTCATCCGTACCAAAGAGATAAGATAAATGTAATGTTTGTCCATCCTTACCAAAGAGATAGGATAACTGTAATGTTTGTCTATCCTTACCGAAGACATACCGAAGATAAATGTAATGTTTGTCCATTGCCACTGAAGAGATAGGATAAATGCAATATTTGTTCATCCTTACCAAAGAGATAAAATAAATGTGTTGTTTGCCCATCTTACCAAAGAGATAGGATAAATGTATTGTTTGTCCATCTTACCCAAGAGATAGGATAACTAATGTTTGTCCATCCTTACCAAAGAAATAAGATAAATGTAATGTTTGTTCATCGTCACTGAAGAGATAGGATAAATGTAATGTTTGCCATCCGTACCAAAGAGGTAGGATAAATGTAATGTTTGCCCATCGTCACTGAAGAGATAGGAAAATGTATTGTTTGTCCATTGTTACTAAAGTGATAAGATAAATGTGATCTTTGTTCATCGTTACTGAAGAGATAAAATAAATGTGATCTTTGTTCATCGTTACTGAAGAGATAAGATAAATGTGATCTTTGTTCATCGTTACCGAAGAGATAAAATAAATGTGATTTTTGTTCATCGTTACTGAAGAGATAAGATAAATGTGATCTTTGTTCATCGTTACTGAAGAGATAAGATAAATTTGATCTTTGTTCATCCTTACTGAAGAGATAAAATAAATGTGATCTTTGTTCATCGTTACTGAAGAGATAAGATACATGTGATCTTTGTTCATCGTTACTGAAGAGATAAGATAAATGTGATCTTTGTTCATCGTTACTGAAGAGATAAGATAAATGTGATCTTTGTTCATCCTTACTGAAGAGATAAAATAAATGTGATCTTTGTTCATCGTTACTGAAGAGATAAGATACATGTGATCTTTGTTCATCGTTACTGAAGAGATAAGATAAATGTGATCTTTGTTCATCGTTACTGAAGAGATAAGATAAATGTGATCTTTGTTCATCGTTACTGAAGAGATAAGATAAATGTGATCTTTGCTTATCGTTACTGAGGAGATAAGATAAATGTGATCTTTGTCCATCGTACTTAAGTGATAAGATAGAAGTTTTGTCTGTGCATCCTTACCGAAAAGATCAGATAAATCTCGCCACCAAGAGATGGACGAACATCAGCTACTCTTAGTGTCTAGCCGGGCGAGAGACAGGGAATGGTGGAGATCGATTGCAGCCAACATTCATTGTGGCAACAGCTCCATATTTCTTTATGCATCTATTTATTTCAAACCCAAATGTAACTTTCGGACGTCCCCTTGTAAATAAAACCTGTGCGCTTAACACGGGATCAATTGCAAGTAGGGTTCGTGCTGATTTTATCTCCAGATAGAGTATAATATATTGTTATCTCCACCTGACAATAGTTATTCCCCTTGCCCTGCTCCAATTTCTCCCAGACAATGAGCGAGAACACTGTGTTAGCAAACGAGGAGGTTAAGACGCTGGTTCCGGCAAGTCAATAGCCTGAACTTGATCAATAAACGAGGCAGCTGGTGAGGGCTTATGCTCGTGGGGACGTGGGACAAGTGAGGGCGATCTTCTGAGGAATGTACGTGAAAGTTGACACACTTTCGTCCGCTGCTTTGTTGACTTTATGGGGTGGTGTTGTCGCCTAATACTTTTGGGACAATGACTCAGAGCAGAACTAATGTATTGGGTGGTGAAGGAAGCCCAAGATGCCACGCTCTGGCTGTGAACTATTTGCATACGCTCTCGAGGGCTGCTTTCTGTTGTGGCCCACTGTCGATTCTAAACGACTTGCAATCACTTTTAAGTCAAGATTCTCTTTCAATACGGCAGGGCGGGGTCCAGTGTTGATCCAGAGCCCAGTAGAATGGGGAAGTAGTTCGTAGGGTGGTTGGATGGAGTGTTGAGGTGGAAGTTGAAGTCCCGGCGTGTCCAGGCAAACGGTATTATCAATTGACCTTAAAACACCAGGCCTTATTTATTTGTTCTCTCCGAGATCACGGCTGCCGTGTTCAGAAAGATTATGTGGCGGGTACTCGGTACTGTGTATTTTGGGAACCATGGCAGCGTAGTCACAGAAAATAACAAATGCTTCCATACGACGAGATCTGAATATTGAAGAAGGTTGTCTACTAAAGACGATAAAACAAGAAAATCTAAATATTTTTGTCACTTGAAACGTCATGAAAGTTTGGAGAGAACAATAATGGAGGGGTATATGCCCGGGAAGAGAGGAAGAGGAAAGCCAAAGAGAAGATATGTATATTTCTTGCCCTTATATTCCATTGTGTTTCTTCTTCTTCTTCTTCTTCTTCTTCTTCTTCTTCTTCTTCTTCTTCTTCTTCTTCTTCTGCGTTCTTCTTCTTCTTCTTCTTCTTCTTCTTCTTCTTCTTCTTCTTCTTCTTCTTCTTCTTCTTCTTCTTCTTCTTCTTCTTCTTCTTCTTCTTCTTCTTCTTCTTCTTCAGCATTCCGAGCCATTGAGGTTGAGGTTCTTTGCTGCAAATACAATCCGTCTCCATTCGTCTCTCTGGTTGACCTTCTCTTTGCCAGTCGCTGATTCCAAGTGCTTGTAGGTCTGTATATATATTATCTCTCCACCGTCTTCTTGGTCTACCTCGGGGTCTACGGTCATTTATTTCCTGAGTGTAAGCGAGTTTTGTTTCCCTGTTATCTTCCATTCTTTCTATATGCCCCAGCCATTGTAGTCTATTAGCCTTCACGATACCAGTGATTAGCGGGGACTTAGATCATAAATGTCTTCGTTGCTTCTTTTTTTCCACTCTCCACTTTGTGTATCCCTAATGGGCCCAAAGATGCGTCTTAAGACTTTGTTCTCAAAGGTTTGTAACAAGGCTTCGTCTCCTTTAGTTGTGCATTAGACGTAGAAAGTAAAAATTCTTTGGGCATGTTATGAGAAGAAATTTGGAGAACTTGGTGACGACTGGCAAGATCGAAGGGAACAGACTAAGGGGAAGACCGAGAAGTAAATACAATACTTGGATTACTTTGCTACGTGGCATGTCGAGACAGGAACACGGGGATTATCCACGACTGTCGTGATCTAGTGTGACGGCAAAACATCACCGCTCACGCTTATCGGCATGGCACATGATGGATGGATGTTATTCCATTATTTTTTATCCCCTCTCTTCCATTGTTTGTTTCTCTTGTCTTATCCTTGTAGTACTGTATGCTTCTTAAACCTATATTACTATATGTTTCTTATTCTTGTATTATGGTATATTTCTTATGTCTTACTTATCAAATGTTTCTTATCCTTAATTTATGATACAATGGCTGTTTTTTTTTTTATCTTTGTGTTATGGCATGTTTCTTATGTTAATATTATGTTCTGTTTCTTTTCTTTGTATTATGGCGGGTTTTTCTTTGTATTACAGTACACTTCTTGTCCTTTTATTACAGTGTACTTCATATCCTTATAATCTAGTATGTTTTGTATCCTTGTATTCTGGTATGCTTCTTACCTTTATATTCTGGTATGTTTTGTATTACATTATCACAGTATTATTCTTATACTAATATCACATCATGTATTTATCCTAGTAATACAACATTCTTCTTATCCTTGCAATACACTGCTTCTTGTGAACCTTCACGTGTAATCACCACATCCATACAGCTGCTCCGATGACATTTTGTTTTGCGTTTCTTCTCTCAACAGAAACGCTTCGCCAAGGGATTGCGACATGTAGGCAAGAATTTCTTCAAAATTAGGAAAGAGCATCTACCTCACAAAGAAACGGTATGTTGTTGTTGTTGTTGTTGTTGTTGTTGTTGTTGTTGTTGTTGTTACTGCTGTAGTTGTTGTTACTGCTGTAGTTGTTGCTGCTGCTGCTGTTGTTATTGTTGTTGTTGTTATTGTTACTGCTGCTGTGGTTGTTGTTACTGCTGTTGTTAATCACTTTGCACCACGACGGTTGAAAGTGTCAGAAGAAGGAAGTAGAGACTAGAGACCGCTCTAGACCGGTCAGTAATTATAGCTTTCAGTTTTAAGCTGTCTAGTGTGCCCTCCGCAATGACAAATTTTTCTCGCATATCCTATTTACAGGACAACGCTGTCAACACCAGCATTGTCCTATTTACAGGACAACGCTGTCAACACCAGCATTTACCGTTATTGATTATTGAAAGAGTATTGAAGTGCTACATAGAACCTGTACTTTTATATGGATGTGAAGCGTGGACAATGAGCAGCCAAGCTGAAAAATATGTGATGGCTCTGGGAAATGTGGTGTCTGAGGAAAATGCAAAGAATACCATGGACAGACAGAAACACCAATGAACAAGTCCTTCAAGAAACAAATGGAGATCGTAAACTGATCAGAGACATTAGACGTTGACAGTCAAAATTGTTTGGGCATGTTATGAGAAGAAATGAATTGGAGAACATGGTGACAACTGGCAAGATCGAAGGGAAGCGACCAAGGGGAAGATCAAGAAGTAAATACCTGGATGGCATGGCCACGTTGCATGGTCGAGATGGAAATACGGAGCTGATCCACGACTCTGATGATCGAGTGAGATGGCGAAACATGACCCTCACGCTTATCTGCATGGCACATGATGGATGGATGATTTCTTGGCAAGATTGCGCTCAGTAGTTTGCCATTGCTTTCTAAGGCATCTAAGTGACCGGCTCACATACCCCCGTAAGTAACCAACGCGGCTCGATCCGCTACCGAATCTCGCGCAGCTGCGTTACCCTACGTGGATATACGGGATTCCGGAAAAAGTCGTTAACACCTTCGCCAGAGAGACCGGCAATGGCAAACTACTGAACGCAAAACTTGCTAAGACATCAACAGCAGTTGAAAAATGCTGGTGTTGACTGCAATGTCGTGTAAAAAGGATATGAAAAAAAAAGTGCGCCATTTAGTCTCTACTTCCTTCTTCGATATATCTATGAGCGCCAAACTACTTCTTCTTCTTCTTCTTCTTCTTCTTCTTCTTCTTCTTCTTCTTCTTCTTCTTCTTCTTCTTCTTCTTCTTCATCTTCTTCTTCTTCTTCTTCTTCTTCTTCTTCTTCTTCTTCTTCTTCTTCTTCTTCTTCTTCTTCTTCTTCTTCTTCTTCTTCTTTCGTTCGCTTGAAATATGTCTATAACTGCAATGTTGTCTCTTGTATGAATCTAACAGTCTTTTTTAGTTCACTCAGCGGTCCATAGAGTTTTATCTTCCACTGTTGTCTCTCTAGGCCAGAAGGTTTGCCTGGATATGTTGTAGTTTGGGCAGTCCTGGAGTATGTGCTCTGCTGTCTGCGAGGCCAAACCACATGGCCGAGTCACCAATCTTGAATTTTGTATACATGTGGTTGCGTAATAGCTGTGTATTTATTTATGAACTGTCTTAGTGGTCTGAAAGGGATTCCCCGATTGATATTTCTGTTGAGTTAACTGCTGTCCCGTCCATCCGGGCATTCTGTGGATAAAAAGTGCTTGTGGTGTTCTGTGATTTTAAGGGGAAACACCCCTTTGTGAGGTGTGTAAACACCCCTTTGTGAGGTGTGTAAACCTTGACGTAAACATGTTAGTTGACATCCTCTTAAATTTCGTTCATTCGTTCGTACCTCCATTCATTCTGTGACCAAACCAGCGACAAGGAAAGGCTGTCATTTTGTGGTTCCATGCTGACTAGACAACTCACGCATGTTGTGAGGTGGATGTATGTGCACCTCACTTTTCCCCTCTCCCGCACCCTCTCTCATCCTTCCTCACCTCTCCCATCCTCCCTCACCTCTCCCACATCTGGCTTCTTCTTCTTTCTCTCTCACCCTCCGTCACTTCCCCCCTCTCTCCCCCTCTCTTCTCTTTTACTGTCTCTCTCTCTTCTTCCTTCTCTTTCACTATCTCTCCTTCTTTCTCTTTCATCCTCTCTCCTTCCTTCTCTTTCACTTTCACTCTCTATCTCTCCTTCCTTCGCTTTTATTCTCTCTATTTTCTTCTCTCTCTCTCTCTCTCTCTCTCTCTCTCTCTCTCTCTCTCTCTCTCTCTCTGTCGCCCTCCCTGTCCTCTTCTTTCTCTCCCTCACTTTCCGCTTCTTTCTCTCCCTCGCCTCTCTTTCTCTTCCCTATCTTCTTTCTAACCCCCACACCTTTACCCTTCCTCCCCCCCCCCCAACTCTTCACTTTGACTTACATACCTTGCTCACCTCTGCCGCACCCTCTCTTTCCTATCGTCTCTCTTACCGACCCATTCCTCATTCCTCACGCTTTATCCCTCCTTTCGCCCTGTTCTCTCTTTCTTCCCCTCTACTCTGCACTTTGACTCGCTTCCATAAATTGTTGCTCATCTGTCAGCTGTATCCAGGCCCGGCTGTGTTGGTATTATCTGTCTCCACCATCTCAAGGTTTTCTCTGCGTGCGTCTCTCTCTCTCTCTCTCTCTCTCTCTCTCTCTCTCTCTCTCTCTCTCTCTCTCTCTCTCTCTCTCTCTCTCTCTCCCCCCCCTGTTTCGTGTGTGTTGTCTATGGGGATTTGTGTCTTCTGTTCTGGAGAAGCAAAGAAAACCCTAGCCTGCATAGTTCGCGGCGACTGCACTAGCCAGGCGGTCTTAAATATCATCCTCCTCCTCTTTCTCTCACTCTCTTTATCTTTCCCTCCTCACCTCCTCCCACTCACCCCAACCCCGACATTACACCGCAAGGTACTATAGGCAGTAATGGCAGTTATTTTTACCATTGAAGTCGGACGATGTTAGTGTAAGTGGCACGGGATTAGAAAGCGGACATTCTCACTACATTCGATGCTATACACCATCCACCGGAGTCGTCACTGGAGCTACGGAGTTCGTGCTTTGTGCGGCGCTTTCGGCGGGTCGCCCTGCGGAAAGAGATCGAGCCATGTGGGATAAAACCCGGGTCAATGAAGTAGATTCCATCGTCGCTGAACTGTATTTTTCGTGGAGGACTGTTGTGTTGGCTTTCTGGCGGCGGCATTATGCACAGTGTACCTGTGCGGGCTGTTGGCTTGTCGAGACTCCTGTCTGTTCCACTTTTCACATTGGGCAGTGAAGAGCATTTTGTGTGATATTCACTGGCACAGGAATGGAGCATAATGGGGACGAACCGTTGCCGTGAAGTTGGAACCCGACTAACTAACATTCATGGGAATAGGCGCATAGGCAAACATTGGTCGCAGATTAAGAAGAAAAATAATTATCTGGCTTTCTATTTTCATTCACAGAGAAATATCCGAACTTTCAAAGACACGTTAGTTAGCAGTGTGCTGGCAGTAAAAAGACAGTGTTTATGCACACGGTAAATTTCAACCAGGCATCCGTGCTTTTTTTTTTTAAAACTCGCACTGTGAACACACAACCTTAATTAACGTGTCAGTAGTGTAAACATAAATGTGGGTCTATTTAACACACATGGGTGCCAAGTGGGACGGGGGGATATCTGGGCAAATAGATTGTAGAAAACGTGGTTGACTGGTTGCAAGGGAGACCTGCCGTGTCTGCATTTACCGTAATGGGTCAGATAACAGCGCCTTTGAAAATCGTTTGGCAGTTGGAAAATCGTTTGGCAGTTGTCTGTCTTCATTGGGTGATTGTTAATGTCAACACTTGACGCGGAGAGTGTCGCGTCGTTGCGTTGCGTAAAACCTGGTGTTTGTGCACCTTCTTTGTTGGCAGTTTTCAAACTGTCGGCCATAGAGAAATAATTCTGGAGAATTGCAAAATAGGATTAGGGGAGGGCGGGCAGCGAGAACGGCAGTGTCTGTGTAGACTAGTGTAGTAAGGCATACACGAGAATAAGTCACTGTAGAGAAACAAGGGGGAGGCGGGCAGCGAGAACAGCAGTGTCTGTGTAGAGAATGTCGTACAGGGCATACACGAGAATAAGTCACTGTAGGGAAACAAGGGGGAGGCGGGCAGCGAGAATGGCAGTGTCTGTGTAGAGAATGTCGTACAGGGCATACACGAGAATAAGTCACTGTAGGGAAACAAGGGGGAGGCGGACAGCGAGAATGGCAGTGTCTGTGTAGAGAATGTCGTACAGGGCATACACGAGAATAAGTCACTGTAGGGAAACAAGGGGGAGGCGGGCAGCGAGAATAGTAATGTCTGTGTAGAGAATGTCGTACAGGGCATACACGAGAATAAGTCACTGTAGAGAAACAAGGGGGAGGCGGGCAGCGAGAATGGCAGTGTCTGTGTAGAGAATGTCGTACAGGGCATACACGAGAATAAGTCACTGTAGGGGAAAACAAACGAGAAAGGAGAGGTTGAGGTGTGTGTGTACATTGTAAGCTTCCAAGAGTGTATACATTGTGGGTCTCCAAGAGCGTGTACATCGTAGGCTTCCAATAGTGTGTACATTATAGGCTTCCAATGTAGGACTCAGAATGTGTACGTTGTAAAGTGTTGGCTTCCATTGTAGGGCCTCACACTCGATGGAAAGAGTATCCATTTGTGACATTAGTAGAACATACCCACTGTCCCTGGTTTGTGCGGGGAGCGGCACGTAGCGAACGAAAGGCCCAATACATTGAAGTGAGGAAGTAAAGCAGCCATGGGCAGGACGTGGCGACTCCCTAGGTGAACCCAGCACCAGAGCGCTATGTGTCGGCTGTGCAACTATGGAAGCCTCCCTGGATGGGGAAAATGCCATGGACTGTCCCTGCCTTCCCTTGAGGGTTGATCGTGAAGTATTCGACCGTTCTAACTTTACCAGCTGGGATGTGGACGGCACCACAAAAGTCAGTCCCACAGGAATGCTAACCTGGTCAAAAATGCATGCTAAAGTCGGATGTGTTGGCCTAAGGGTTTCGGCCCAAGGGTGCCTAACCAGACACACCGCAGTTACATCTGAAAAAAACACTCCGGATGAACGCAGAAGAAGAAGAAGAAGAAGAAGAAGAAGAAGAAGAAGAAGAAGAAGAAGAAGAACTTGCCTTCCATGGACATAATTTACCCATGTGTGTGTTGGGTGGGGGTAGGCTGGTGAATGAGAGAGACTTCCACGGATGGTTACTGGTCGCTGCGCCTCTAGCGGCCACCAGCTCCCAGATCCCCCTGCCTGTTTGGTGTATGCCTATCACCGCTCCTATCCCTGGTGTATGGTAGAAGTCTTGCATGGGGTAACGTAAAGCCAGCAAAGACCTACTTGGCGCCCCAGATGAGATACAGGGTTACTTTGTACACAAAAGGGCCTTAACTTTCCCTCATGTCTGTGACCGAAATCACCACCCCGCTTCTTCTTCTTCTTCTTCTTCTTCTTCTTCTTCTTCTTCTTCTTCTTCTTCTTCTTCTTCTTCTTCTTCTTCTTCTTCTTCTTCATCTTCTTCTTCTTCTTCTTCTTCTTCTTCTTCTTCTTCTTCTTCTTCTTCCTCCTCTCTCTTTCTCTCTTCCCACAAGCACGCCCACATTAAACACTCACGTCTTCTTCTTCTTTTATCTCTCTCTCTCTCGCTCTCTCTCTTTATCTCTCTCTCTCCCTCTCCCTCCACACGCACGCCCACATTAAACACTCACGTCTTCTCTCTCTCTCTCTCTCTCTCTCTCTCTCTCTCTCTCTCTCTCTCTCTCTCTCCACACGCACGCCCACATTAAGCTCTCACACACGCAAAGATCCGATGAACTCATCTTCAACGTGTGGTACATATTCACAGTGGCAGCATCATTTGAGCTCTCGGGCTTCCGAATTCCAGCTGTGCCCGTGCCTATCTCTTCCACTGCATGTGTATATTGATACGTCTGCGTCGTGTGTAAAGCCCGCTCATAAATAACAGCGCGCAGTATCGTTTCACAACTGCCATACATCTGCTACTCATCTGCGCTGCAGCCCCAGCGATCGATAGTGGGGCTATAAATTATAGAGAGGTGTCAATGAAACGGTGCAGATATTGAATGGCAAGCTGTAAATGAGTGTAGTGGCAAATGCTTTCCTCAGAACATTTCATCGTAGTTGTTCTGTGAAAGCGCACACGTCAATAGCCAAAACGCGAAGCACAATAACACGAACACGCAGAACAATGGCAGGGAATGAAATGGAATTAGAACGATATAGCAGCCTTTTTCTTTCTTTTCCGTATTACGTGCATCCATTTTGTAAATTCGTTCTTCATTTTCTCATAGATTTAACTGTATTGTAATCACTGTTTATGGGGACGTATACATTTTTATTTAATCTCGTATGGATTTGTTTGTGTAGAATTTGGTTTCAGCTACCATTTTATTCCTTTCAGATTATAGCTGTTGTTTTGATTAATGGGAAAAGTTTGTTTTCACGTCTTTCGTAAATAGATG
The DNA here is from genome assembly GCA_963921405.1 of Cepaea hortensis. NCBI lineage: Eukaryota > Metazoa > Mollusca > Gastropoda > Stylommatophora > Helicidae > Cepaea > Cepaea hortensis. The sequence goes on from OY992896.1 coordinate 46,332,358, forward strand.
TGCCTAATATTTGTTGCATATTCTTTCTTTTGTAGGCAGGTGTCAGCTACTTGTTTTATTTAACCATTTAATCATTGTCCTGGATATGCCTCTGTGAAATGTTGACCCAAAAAAATATGGTTTCGTTTGTATGTGTCTGTCAGTTATATGTTTAATCCTCCAGTCATTGTTCTTCTATGTAGAGTACAGTCAGATGTCTAAGCCAATCCACAAATCGTTGCTCTTCTATATATAGTTCTGTCAGCTGTGTAAGTGAATCCCCCCCCCCCATTCGGTGCTCTTCTATATAAATGTTCTATCACCTGTGTAATTGAATCCCCTAATCGCTGCTCTTCTGTATATAATGTCAGCTGTGTAAGTGAATCCCCCATTCGGTGCTCTTCTATTTAGAGTTCTATCAGCTGTGTAAGTGAATCCTCCAATCGTTGCTCTTCTATATATAATGTCAGCTGTGTAAGTGAATCCCCCATTCGGTGCTCTTCTATTTAGAGTTCTATCAGCTGTGTAAGTGAATCCCCCATTATGTGCTCTTCTATATAGAGTTCTATCAGTTGTGTAAATGAATCCCCCAATCGTTTCTCTTCTATATAGAGTTCTATCAGTTGTGTAAGTGAATCCCCCAATCGTTGCTCTTCTATATAGAGTTCTATCAGTTGTGTAAGTGAATCCTCCAATCGTTGCTCTTCTATATAGAGTTCTATCAGTTGTGTAAGTGAATCCCCCAATCGTTGCTCTTCTATATAGAGTTCTATCAGTTGTGTAAGTGAATCCCCCAATCGTTGCTCTTCTATATAGAGTTCTATCAGTTGTGTAAGTGAATCCCCCAATCGTTTCTCTTCTATATAGAGTTCTATCAGTTGTGTAAGTGAATCCCCCATTCGGTGCTCTTCTATTTAGAGTTCTATCAGCTGTGTAAGTGAATCCTCCAATCGTTGCTCTTCTATATATAATGTCAGCTGTGTAAGTGAATCCCCCATTCGGTGCTCTTCTATTTAGAGTTCTATCAGCTGTGTAAGTGAATCCCCCATTATGTGCTCTTCTATATAGAGTTCTATCAGTTGTGTAAATGAATCCCCCAATCGTTTCTCTTCTATATAGAGTTCTATCAGTTGTGTAAGTGAATCCCCCAATCGTTGCTCTTCTATATAGAGTTCTATCAGTTGTGTAAGTGAATCCTCCAATCGTTGCTCTTCTATATAGAGTTCTATCAGTTGTGTAAGTGAATCCCCCAATCGTTGCTCTTCTATATAGAGTTCTATCAGTTGTGTAAGTGAATCCCCCAATCGTTGCTCTTCTATATAGAGTTCTATCAGTTGTGTAAGTGAATCCCCCAATCGTTTCTCTTCTATATAGAGTTCTATCAGTTGTGTAAGTGAATCCCCCATTCGGTGCTCTTCTATTTAGAGTTCTATCAGCTGTGTAAGTGAATCCTCCAATCGTTGCTCTTCTATATATAATGTCAGCTGTGTAAGTGAATCCCCCATTCGGTGCTCTTCTATTTAGAGTTCTATCAGCTGTGTAAGTGAATCCCCCATTATGTGCTCTTCTATATAGAGTTCTATCAGTTGTGTAAATGAATCCCCCAATCGTTTCTCTTCTATATAGAGTTCTATCAGTTGTGTAAGTGAATCCCCCAATCGTTGCTCTTCTATATAGAGTTCTATCAGTTGTGTAAGTGAATCCTCCAATCGTTGCTCTTCTATATAGAGTTCTATCAGTTGTGTAAGTGAATCCCCCAATCGTTGCTCTTCTATATAGAGTTCTATCAGTTGTGTAAGTGAATCCCCCAATCGTTTCTCTTCTATATAGAGTTCTATCAGTTGTGTAAGTGAATCCTCCAATCGTTGCTCTTCTATATATATAATGTCAGCTGTGTAAGTGAATCCTCCAATCGTTGCTCTTCTATATAGAGTTCTATCAGCTGTGTAAGTGAATCCTCCAATCGTTGTTCTTCTATATATAGTTATTTCAGCTGTGTAAGTGAATCGCCCAATCGTTGCGGTACTTTGATCATGTAAAAAAGACAGCCCTTCGTACCTACAAAATGATGTGCTGGTGAGGAAAAGTGGAGGTGAAGTGTGCAAGAGGAAGACAACGCTACATGTAGGCGGACAACGTCATGCTTTGGGCTGGAAGAAATGTGCATTAATGCACCTTGAAGACACAACGAAATCGTGCCGTAGACTCATTACAGACATGTTTCGATGCGGAGATGACACTTGATGAAGTCAAAGAAGAACGCTTCAAGAGCCACTTGTAGCAGCTGTTATTTTTGTGTTAACTACCTGCCACTTGAGGTGGCATACAACATTCTAAGAGTTAATTTGGCTTGTAAAGAACGTGGCGATTTGCAAGGCTTATTGCGTGATTCCACATACTGAGGTGTACACTTTATCTGCAGTTGTCCTCTAAATGTGTATTGATTGAATAACATGTTAAAATGTGTTGCATTCCATTTACAGTACGTCACAATCAGTCCCAGCATTTATTGACTGTTTGTTATGTAGTTGTTTCAGTAGTTTGCCTTTATGAACGACCGGATCACTTATCCCCGAAATTAACGCAAAGCGATCTGCTCGCAAATCGCCTTCTGCCAATTTCTAACCTTCGACTCTGTATGCCGAGGCATTGTGAGACTCCGTTCATTAATCCACAAGGCACAGAATACCGCGTTATGAATGTATTTAAAAATTAGAACCAGGACAAGACGGAAGAAAAGGTTTCGTACAGTTTATCGGCACAAATAGTCTTCGTCAATTTATATTACGAGTTAGTTCCCGGTTCTGGACTGTAATCAGAAACTGCTCTTTATCACAGATGTGGAAACATAAAACCTTGGTGTGTTTATCTTCCCCGATATTTGAGGAAAAGTCTCAAACATCGCATATGTCAAGTATGTATTTAATTCGCGTCAGGTATAGGGGAGGTCGCCTGGTACTCCCGCAGCGCCTTGGTTCCGAAGTGGGGAATCATTCACACGCTCAGAATTCCAGCACGTTGCTTGAACATCCACCATAGACTGAGCTAGTCTTTGTGACGCTGGCTCGTCTGTCAAGATTCAGCTTTGAAGATTCGTAGGCTGTTTCGTTTGGAGCTGAATTTTCCGGCCATTCCATTGTTGTGTTTACCCATCAACAACATCGTTATTGTGGCGGTGCATCTTTGAAAGTAACGGCGAATTATGCTGGCTGCGCATCAGTTCGTATTAGTCACGGACAGATGTGAGATGTGAGTGGACACCCAGCATTGACCCTTCCTCCTTACAGTGTGAGATATGTGTGGACACATAGCGCTGACCCTTCCTCCTTACACTGTGAGATATGAGTTGAGTCAAGAACCGACATCACTGCACTCAGGACATTCCCATACGTGCTCAGTCCCCTCGTTCAACAGCCAGCGAAGAGTCATACTACTAATCGTTCCCACCGCTATCTAATTAAAAGTTCTCCTGGTCTTCCCTCTCAGTTTTGAGATTCTTCCAGAACCCCTGCCGATCCCCCGCAATCTCATTCTTTCCACATATGGGTTCTCAATCTGTTCCTCCGCCTTCTCCACCTGGTCCCAAAAGCGTACGACCCCCCCCCCCCCTTGTCCATAGGGAATCTGCCACCAAGAGGTGCATTCCCTGCTAGCCTGTATCAGCCTGTTCATTCCCACGCACCCCCACATGGCCAGGACTAAATATCCATACAATTCTCACAATCTGTGACCTCTGAAGCGACGAGAGCCATTCCACACGAAACATTCCTTTCTCCACCTTGCTAAGCATATTCTTTGAATCCGTAAAGATATGAGTGGACACCGAGAATTGACCCTTCCTTGCGGGGGATCGGCAGGGGTTCTGGAAGAAAATCAAAACTGAGAGGGAAGACCAGGAGAACTTTTAATCAGATAGCGGTGGGAACGATTAGTAGTATGACTCTTCGCTGGCTGTTGAACGAGGGGACGGAGCACGTATGGGAATGTCCTGAGTGCAGTGATGTCGGTTCTTGACTCAACTCAACTCAACTCTGAAAATGGTAAACCACTGAATCTAACATTGCCTCGAAAAATCACAAACACCCAAGAAATGCTGGTCTAGAGTGTGACGTTCCGTAAAGGACATGCAACTATTGTTTTCTGTTGCCTCTTGTGGTTTGCCCATGTCTATCATTTCTGATACCGACATTCCTACATGCCATGATTTCATAATATCCAGCATCTTCTCTCTTGGTTTCCACTGCGTCTCTTCCCCTCCAACCTTCCCGTTGTGCGGACTTACGCTAGCCCACCTCCAACCTCTTCTCACGACATGCCCAGAGAGAGAGAGAGAGAGAGAGAGAGAGAGAGAGAGAGAGAGAGAGAGAGAGAGAGAGAAGGGGGGGGGGGAGACAGAGAGAGAGAGAGAGAGAACAGCAGATTTACTCAACAGGAAATCAACTTTGAAGAATGTTGGTTTTGAAAACAAATAAATTGGGGAAATTACAATATTTCAATTATTTGGGGCCTTTAAAAACACGTGAATCTGGGAGAGAGAATTATGGAGGGAGCTGTACCAGGGAAGTGGAGAATTGGATGGCTACAAACTAGATTAACCCGGGTTGTGGTAGATAAAATACACATGGCAGCAACAAGCAGGACACCCTGCTTATGGAAGAGAGGTATTTCGAAAGACTTATGGAAACAAAGTTTGGCACAGGATAAGCCACTGAATGGTGATCTAAGCGCGGAAGCCTGGGCATTGAACAAGCAACTAGAAAGTCGAATAGAGGCCATGGGCATGTGGATATACAGAAGAATGTGCCGTATTTCATGGAAACAGAAACAGTCACATACATGTACAGAGGTTCTAGAAAAATTGGGAATGAAAGGAGAGTTGATGAAAGAAATAAAAAAGAGGCAAGGGAAATATTTCGGCCACGTTAAAAGACATCATAAAATACTCGCTTGTTAAAGTTTGCAGAAGCAATTATGATCAATCAACGCAAGCCAGATTTGTGCAAACAGAAAGACATGTTTGTCAGCTTAAAATTACCGTGGTAGACAATTGACATTACTGTGCGAATATGTGTATATTTCAGCTTGAAGAATTTATCTAGTTAATTTACTTTACGTTGTGTGATTTCTGCAGTATGTACCTGACGAGATGCAGCGAAATATGCCAGGCAATAAATCGTGCAATCTATTGTTTGTGTCTCCTTTATTCAAAAAGACATCATACTCTTATAAAAACCATACTGAAGGGCAAGGTTCAGGTCAAGCGAGCAGAAGTGGACAACGATACAAGCGGGAAGATAACATTAAGAGATGGACGAACATCAATATGACATAATGTATAGTCAGGACGAGTGTTGGAGACCCATTGCAGCCAACCTGCATTGTGGAGACGGCACCTGATTGATTGATTTGATGATCTAAGACGAGAGTATCTGCAGAAGGCTGTGACAAAAGGGAAGGCGTTGGATACAAAAGGAGAAAATGCTAGATGAGTTGGTAATATATTAAGACGAACAGCAGTCGAACTGTATCAATAACACATCAGACAGATGGAGGAACATGATCGTCTGCGCCGCCCGGGAGGACACATGATGATTAAACCTCCACATGCAGTGGCATGCATACACTAAGATTTCACACCCGTAGCAGCATATTTACGGTAGCACAGCTCGGAATTCGCCTTTAAAAGAACAGACGCTCCCCTTCTCGCACTAACCAACCCCCCATTCATCTGGCCATGCCTTTCCGCAAAGGCTTTACGACGGCAAGGCTAGAATGTTGGTTGTTGGCCTGGCCTTGTTCGCTGGGGACGCCATCTTGAATGATCCACCCCGCCGGGCCGCCGCCGATAGCGAAGCTGGGAGAGCATGTAGTGTGTTGTTGAGTGGAGCCGTTCGGCCGTGTTCAGCGTTTGTTGTGTCCGTGTCCCTGTGTTTCTTCTTGGAGCTGGCGAAGAGGACAGTAAATGTCAAGACTTGTGGTTTATAGTTCTGTATTAGGGTTTGGCCTGTTGTAAATGTATACATGACATGTCGGTGTCGGGGTGACGGTGTTGAATCGTCAGGATTTAGGTTGTGAGAAACGGTTTTTCACGCGTTATTGGTTTCAGGGGAAAGTTATTGTTATTGCTATCACTAGAGACAGCCAGTGGTAGCTTGTTGTAGATTGACGGCGTCGCCGACTTTCGTCTCGTAGCGGATTTCCTATTCCAGTGCTGTGGTCATGAACGGTACGTACAAAACATGAAGAGTCGGATAATTAGATGAAAATGGCAGGACTCAAAAATGATAACGATTTCATTGTGGTAGTTTATAGCTTTGAGTTAAGACTCTAACGCAATTATTTGTATCCGTAGTGTTGCTTCATTACGGTGATGACTTCATCATTGTGTGTACGACAGCATTTTACAGATGTGTCTATAGTTAGTGAGTTAGTCCGGCCTACTTTCTCAAAAAGACATTTTCTTCAGAAAGGCTTGTCAAATTGTTCATATAAATAATGACACTTGTAATGTAATACTTGTATAGTAACACGTTTGTTCTAGCTAGGACACGTAAAACAGATGATTGCAGAAGTGGGATAGAGATCAAGAAGAGAATAAGTATAAGGATGGCCAAGCATATTTTCAACAAATCTTTATACTATAAACTATAAAGTTATGGGTTTCCTCCAATAATAAAATAAATAATTCAATATGCAACAAGGCAGCTAAAAGGGGTCAACAATTGTTACTCCATGTTAGGTGATATAATAAAAAATATTAAACCACTACAAACTAAAATATAGAACTGAGAAAATCGAAATACGTACCAATAATATTTGACAGTTATATGTGGAAATATGTACCTACAATAAATAATTTGGTACTGTTATTTATTATGTACAGTTATTTGAGTGTGTGTGGTGGGCTGCTAGACCGATCCATTGATGCAATAAAAGATTTTGGACCCAGGGCGCCCCCCCCCCCCCCCCCCCACTGTTGTCGGAGTGTATACCTATCAGTTATGTGTAGAAATATGTACGTACAAGATATAGATATACACTCTGACGACAGTGAGGGCCCTCCGGGCCAGGAAACATTTATTACATTCATCGATCGATCTAGCAGTTCACATCATATTGGACCGGAAGTGATTGACACCATGACCTAATGAGGCCCTGTAAGGGATACTTTTTATACTAAATAATTTGAGACCGTTATTCGGAATAGTGCTGCTAGTTCTATTGCCTGCTAGCCTTGTGATTCACGATTCACATTTCCCTAGAGGCAGGTATTTCAAAATGTGATTATATGTCCCCAGGTTTGCTCTTTTTTTTCTTTGCATATCTTTTACAGGACATTGCAGTCAACACCAGCATTTTTTAGCTGCTGTTGATGTCTTGGCAAGTTTTACATTCAGTAGTTTGCCATTGCTTTCTGAACGACCGGCTCACATACCTACGTAAGTAACCAGCACGATGCGATTCGCTGCTGAATCTCGCACAGCTGTGTTTCATATGTGGATATACAGGATTACGAACATCCTAAAACCCTTCGCCAGGGAGCCCAGCCAGGTTTACTTAGCCTCAACAAATTTCTTGCCAGGTAAAGCAAGGAACTGTATGATTCTGACCACATCACCCATGGAGTGCCTTTTGATTGCAGAAATATAGCTGAAGCATCATATATCTGATATGCCACAACAGCAAAGTAGAAAGTAAAAACAGAGATCAAGATCAGATTCTCATCTGCTATGGCGAGACTTACTTAATGTAATCTGGTAGCAATATCAAACAGTGCAAGCCTTCCATCTTTGATCTCTTGCCTATTTTCTTATTCTTCTCACTTTTGTTCTTTAACCCTTTACCGGGCAGACGTTTTGTCTGTTTTGTAGCCCTGAACGGGCAAGAAGAATTTTGAGGTGCGGTAAAATGTTGGGTTATGTTAGTAAAAATATCACATATAAGTTGTTAGTCAACAGATTTTAGTCAAATAAACAGCAAAAGGAAGGGAAAAGCATGCAGAATATTTTACTCACATGAATGATGCCACTAATCCACACATGAACACAAATATTTACAAAATACAACATATTGTTTGTGATTGTCAGTCATCTATACAGCAATTTACAAACACATTTTCCGAATCATAATCACTTTCTTTAAAGTCCGACTCAGACTGCTAACACAAAGTAATGCTGATCACTGATATCTAGCTCCGATTAATAGTCAATTTCATGCCTTTCAATGTCACTTAAATTGAACCCAGAGAAATCTCCGCTAGCACTTGAAGAATCGTCGAAATCCATTTTGAAATACAAAGTGTAAAACCCACAAAAACTATTTTAAAATTCCGTTTAAATTAAAAGTATATGCTTGCAAATGGCGGCCACGTTGTCAAGCTATCGACGAAACCGAAAGTAGACAATTGGAAGTCTCGGAAAGCCTAGAGATCAAGTGTTTACAATGCATAAAGTCATGGGCGCTTTGAGACGGGTTGCCCATTCGGGAGTAGAAACATTCCCGGGCGCTTTGCCTGCTAAAGGGTTAATGTTTACATGGGCAAATAAGTTCTCTTGATGCTTTAACAGTGTTTTAGAGCTCATCTTTTGTACCATAGTTTGAATGCAGTGCCCACTTACTAGGCCAGAATTCCCTTCTTATTTGGGTGTACTGAGAGAAATCCTAAAAAACATACTCTCTCTCTTGTCTTAGCTATAATTCTATTAACTGTCATTTACTGCTGTATGAGAGTTAGTTGCGGGTCCTTTAAGGGCATCATAAACCCCAGCATTTATTGACTATTGTTTGTTTTCTAAGCAATTGTACAAGAAGTAACAATTTTAGTTTGCCATTGCTTTCTGAATGATGACGTTCATATTACTGTGAAAATAGATGGAAAATTATCTGCTTCCAAGTTGCCCATGGCTGAGTTTGATTCCTGTTCGTAAGAAATATGGAACCGCATTCACTACTCCTAGGTCACAGATACCGGCATTGCTTTATGAATACTGGTGTTTAGACCATATTCTTGTGACACATTGAGGGGAGTATTTTTGTGACACGTTGAGGGAAGTTGATATTTTTGTGACATGTTGAGGGGAGTTGATACTTTTGTGACACGTTGAGGGGAGTTAATATTTCTGTGACACATTGAGGGGAGTTGATATTTTTTTTTTTCCTAAAACCAAAAACTTATCACCTGGGCTGGATTTAGCTTGTGTAGTGTTAGCTTTATAAAAGCTGCCTGACTTTAGGACAGGACGTCAGGTACACAAACTGGTTCAGCTTGCTCTCACAGAATGTCTGATGACACACAAAGAAATGGCAAAACATGGTGTAGGTGATCAAACATTCTTCCTCTTGCACACCATGTTGTTTAGAGATGTCATCATGCACTCCCAGGCCTGGCATCCACCACTCTGATGGTGTGTATATCGGGGATTATCTGACCTCCCAACCTGGGCAGAATGTGGATCAATTCTCCTATCACCAAGGAAAAAACTTAATATGCCAAACAGGCGTTAATGGAGTTTCTATCTTTTCCTGCGGTGTGATCGCGACATCCAGTCCAGCACTCAAGCACTTATTAAGATTTCTGCCCTGTTGCTAACAGTTTATATCATTGATCTTTCTTGTCTTTCTGTCCATTGATAGCAACTGTTAGGGCAGCAGGTTTTCATATGAAGTCCCCAGTCCTATACTTTAGTTTCCCTCATCTTGCGTTTGCTAGCGCCTCTCGCTTTGCTCGGCCTCTTGCTTTGCTCGGCCTCTTGCTTTGCTCGGCCTCTTATGTCAACTAACCTGTGTGTCATGGATCCCAGGTGAGCCTTTGATCAGGTATATGACAGCCTTACTCTTTATTTAATGTTGTCTCTTATTGTGCAGGTTATTAACTCTTATCTGTTATCTGTGTGGAATATGACATATATCGAGAGCTTTTTCAATTGTAGACATGAAGCAGTGGCTGATGGGGCTTCATGCTTATAAGATATTGATTTCCTCTGGGCATTGGGTTGGAACCTGCGGAGAGTTTACATGCAAAACATGTGCGGAGGACACATTCCCTTGCCTATTGCTGTTTACCTGAGTCATGTAGCCTCCCTTTCTAGTCATGTCTACCTTGCTCATCTAACCTCCTGGCCTGGTCAGGCCAATGTCTACTGAAATTTGTTGTGTTTTTTGGTTTGTTTGTTTTTTCCCCGCTCGCTTGCTTTGAACTCAAGCGTAGTCCGTACACACTACTTCTAGTAGTGCTGGACTGAATTTTGCGTGTGGATTAGCTTTCCCTATAACACGGCATCATCACACTGGATATTTAAGCACACATTTTCTTATCCATTCGGCCATGCTGACCTCCTCTAATGAAATAAAAAGGTATGTTTGGATTCTGCTGAAAAACAGTAAAATCAAAGTACATACCTGACAAGGATCTCAGGCAGGGTAAATGTAAACAGAGTGTTGAAGGGACAGTTGATGAAAATAAGATAATTAAAGCTATGACAGGTATAAATAAAGCAAGTATAAATAAATAAAATTATACCTTTTCAAGAGCAATACAAACATAAATATTTTAAAAGCAATAGGAAATTAAAATACACAATAAATGTACATTAGAAATCATTGTAATGTTTATCTATATATATAAAAGAGAATCTCTGTCTGTCTGTATGTCCTTTATGCATTCACGAACAGTCCATCCGATTGAGATGAAATTTTCGACACGTCTTCCTCTCATTCCCGTGCTGCCAGCTGTCATAGTTTGTTAGTGTAAAAACGGTTATTTACTTAATATTATTTAATATTTCAATTTACATTATAATGTATATATAGCGAGGGGACATAACTTCTAATAGCATTGCTATATATGTAAAATTGTTGCATATTTCTCAAATAGGTGGACCCTTTCGCTACAGTTATCTACAGGCATAAGCGTTATACTCCTCCACCTAAATCCTCCTCCTCCTCTCTCCTCCTCCCTCTCCCTGCTCCTCCTTCTCCCTGCTCCTCCTCCACCCTTCTCCCTCCTCCTCCCTCCTCCTCCCTCTCCCTGCTCCTCCCTCCGCCTAATCCTCCCCTCCTCCTCCTCCCTCCTCCTAATCCCTCCTCCCTCCTCCCTCTTCCTCCCCCTCCCTCCTACTCCACTTCCTCCCTCCTCCTCTCTCCTCCTCCTCCCTCTTCCTCCCCCTCGCTCTTCCTCCCTCCTCCTCCTTCCTACTCCTCCCTCTCCTACTCCTCCTCCTCCTTCCTCCTCCCTCCTCCTCCTTCCTGCTCCTCTCTCCTCCTCCTCCCTCCTCCTCCTTCCTGCTCCTCTCTCCTGCTCATCCCTCCTCCTTCCTCCTCCTTTTTCTTCTTCTGCTGCCACTCCATTTACTCAAGTTAATTGTTGGGGAAAGATGTAAAGATCTTTCAAGTGCTCTTTCTAATGCTTTTTGTAAGTTGGTCTTCATTTATCTAAGGTTGTTCTAACTGCAACCAATAAATTATTAGACAGACAGTCGGGAACGGGAGCTTACAGACTACTTATATGAATTAAAGGAGATGCTCCCCACGAGGGGCTGGGCGAAGTCGGGTCGGGTCGGGTCAGACAGATAGCCGGGAACAGGAACGGGAGCTTATGTGACTACTTATGTGAATTAAATGAGATGCTCCACACCGGGGACTGGGCAAAGCCGGGCCAGGTCAGACAGACAGACAGTCGGGAACGGGAACTTATATGACTACTTATATGAACTAAATTAGATGCTCCCCATCAGGGACTGGGCGAAGCCGGTCCGGGACAGACAGACAGATCCCCTCCAGTGTAGTGTAATATAAAAGGGAATGTCTGCCGTCGTCATCTGGCTTTATCTAGTCCTGCCTGCCTGTATGGTGCAGATGTTTTTTGAACATCCATCTTTTTACCATTGAATTGTGACTTTCAATATTGTTAGTAATAGACTTTCATGACCAGGGTTACAGATATCCGGGTACCCGTGTGTCATGGCTCCTGAACATTTTTACCTGGCGCCTCAATGTTCAAATTCAGTTCTAAATTGTTTTCCATAATTTAAGCCTCCTTTGAGAAATATCTATCACTTGTTTTTAAAATGAATACAGTTTTTGTTGTTGTTTATGTGTTGTCTGTTCCATGTATCGTGAAATTAAAATAATACAAATGTCATTATACATTTATTCGTCATAGCAAGCTGACTTGTGATCTCTTAATGTTAATAGTTGAAGCCATTTAACTCATATGGCAAGCTCATATGCTTTAATGGCATATTTCAAAATATGCTTTATCTGTGTTTTGTTCATGGTTTTCTTAGCTCACATTTTAACACACTGTAGTCTATGTGGTGAATTGGTCAAGCTTCTGCCTCTGGCTCAAAAGGTTTTGGGTTCGAATCCGGGTCGTGTCCTTCGGTTCATGAGTGCATTTATTTCTGAGACTCTTGTGGGTCGTCGCTGGAGCTACGGAGTTCGTGCTTTGCGCTGCGCTTTCCACTGGAAAGCGACTGAGCCATATACGATAACAACCCGGTGCAATGAAGTCGACCCTGTCAACTTTTAAGCGACTTTTTTTTTCACATTTTAAAAAAATTTCCTGTCTCCTGAATCATTTTTGATTTTTCTATCTCTGTCCATGACTCATATTGCAACCAAACAAAGACAGCCTCAGTGTGCAAATTTATATTTGTTAATACTTACATATATATTCTTGTATGTTAAGATTTTTATTGTCAAACTTGTATATTTTCTTCTATACCATTAAGATCTTGTTTATGTGCATTTTTTCTCTTATATATTTTCTTCTCTATCTTCAAGATCTTGTTGGTGTGATCTTTTTTTTTCCTGTCTGATATATTTTCTTCTATATCATGTTCAATCTGTTTTCTGTCCAGACTCTTTGCGTCCTGTAATAACACATCTCAAAAGCTTCTAAGTTATAGTTTTATCTCAAACATCACACAGAAACAATCATCATAATTTGGGCAAATGTTGAAAGAAGAAGACAAAATATGCAGCAGTTGACACAAGATTAGCTGAGCAGAAGATTAATATTCAGGCAGTTATGCCTTAGGAAATTGCAGCAGAATTCGCATAAACCCTGTAGGCCAGGTTTTATGGAGAGGCATGATTGTCAACGCCAACTGGCATACCACATCAAAAAACATCTAATTAAAGAAGTTGTATTTTATGGGAAGTTTTTGTTCTTTGTTGTTTTCGGCATATAAGCTGCATATTGGTGAAAATGATAATTGTGTAGACATTTTTAACGTTCGTTCACTATTCCAATGAAAGAAATTGCATACAGTTCCATTTTTCACCACTCCCAATCGTTTCCTGGCTCAGGATGATTGTTTCAGACTTGTCATTGCATTCCTTTTCTAAAAGCTTTGAGTTGGCTTCCATCTTTTGGAAATGTATTATTGTTATGTTAGAATAAATACTGTTTTGTGTCTTATGTTGGAACAGTAGTTAATAAAAGAATGGTTATTTCTAAAATAATGTACAGAGAGATAGATGATCATATAAATATTGATGCAATATCACTGCCACTCTCCGGGGATATGATAGTAATTGGTGTGTGTTATTTTGTGAGCCAGCTTCCTGGCCTAGAGGTTAGCGACTTTTCTCCGTAATCTCGTATACTCTCGTAAGTAACGTGACAACGGTGAGAATCAGCAGTGGTTCGAATCGCCTCGGTAACTTACAGGGTATGTGAGCCGGCCGCTCAGAAAGCAATGGCAAACTACTGAGCATAATCTTGCCAAGAAATCAACAATCAGCTGAAAGATGCTGATGTTGACAGCGATGTCCTGTAAAGGATATGCAAACATTTTTTTTTATTTTGTGAAACTAGCGGTTCAGATAAGTTTGGTTGCTAATTAAATAATCCAAGGCTAGTTTGTTTTTATTAAATGACACTTGCAGTGATTAAAAATCGCCCCAACTTCCATTTGAGTGGCTCCAGTAGTTGAGACTTGGCCTGACTGGACTGACTTGTAGAATAAGAAATAAAAACAAAAACTTTGACCTCATTCAACTGGCTGTTGTTGCCTAGGTTATATTTGAGATTAGTCGTCTTTGCGGTTTTCTTGATAACATATCCTTCTGTGTGGATAACTATTTTCTCTGTTGTAGCAGATTTACTACTTGTGTCATATAGGAGTTTGGCTGGCCCAGTGATATTTGTGTTGTCTTGCTGTGTCTCTAACGCCCATTGATGGCTCGTTGCATATATTGTAGTGTTGTGTTAATTTTTGTTTGCCTCCAGATGTAATCTGAATAAGGACTAGTGCTCAAAAGCTTTCTGGGCTGCCTTCTTTTTATACATTGCATACCTTTATCTTATAATCAGTTCTGTCTCTTTTTCATTAAATCTTGGGATATTTTTTTTTCTGCCATAAATTTATTTGTGGTGACTTTTTGTGTGTCTTGATTCTTGCTGCACTTTTGTGATATGCTGCTGGCTTCTGCTTGTGGTTTTTTAACCTTATCCACCTTGTTTGTAAATTGTTCTCTTTCTGCCTTTCTGGCTTTTAGTATTTCCTTTCTTTCTAAGTTTATTTGTGTTATGCATATCACTTCTGGCCGGATGTGTTGTATTTCTTTCAACTCGTCCAGCATGCTAGAAGACTTATCAGCATTTCCACCGGTGGCTGGTTCTTGGATATTGCTAGTTGGCTTGTCTACCTCAGTTGTTTTCTCGCTTGAGCTATCAGGAATTGAAGCAGCATCTTTTCAAATGGTGATATTTCTGTGGCTGCCCCACAGTTCTGTCGCACCTCCTTAAATGATATATATGTAGCTATGAAGATTTTCAAAGCATCTCTGGAGGTACGGGCAGCCAATGTGTCTGGCTCCATGATTGCCGAGACAGCTGGCACATTTCCTGTTTTCATTCAGTTTATGGAAATCCTCTATTTTGGCCAATAGGCATTCACTGAAGGAGTGTTCTTTTGCACAGTAATGGTAAAATCTTCTTCATCTTCTCTTTATTCTTCTATAGAACATAGACCCTTAGGCTTCTCATGCCAAGCTGTTCTATCTTTTTCCATCTCCGCCTACACCTCCATTCCCTCTCTATATTATCCATCGCTAATA
This sequence comes from Cepaea hortensis, assembly GCA_963921405.1. Classification (NCBI taxonomy): domain Eukaryota; kingdom Metazoa; phylum Mollusca; class Gastropoda; order Stylommatophora; family Helicidae; genus Cepaea; species Cepaea hortensis. The sequence goes on from OY992896.1 coordinate 46,347,403, forward strand.
ACTCTCTAACTCATGTGGTTTAGGTCTGATCCCCATGTTGTTTGCTCTGTGGGTTTTAGTAAAAGGACTTTCAGCTGACACTATCATCAGGTTTTCTCAATGTGCATCCTATCCAGTGCCATCAACTTTTCGTCACCTCTTGATTTTCTAGACCCTGTCTAGTTCTGCCCCAAAGCTCTGCATCAGTGATTCTATCATGCCGTGCTAGTCCTTCTATTCTGCACGGTCACATTTGATGTTTGTAGTTTATAAGTGGTTAAGTTTTCCAAGAGCTAACACGTACCTGGGTTTATTTTCCAGAGTGAGCTGGTGGAGTTCTATTACTTCTGGAAGAAGTCACCCGCTGCCAACAACTCGCGCCCCACATACAGGCGGCACAGACGGCAGCTGAAGAGGCAGAGTCCCAGAAACAGCCAGCCAGATAACGAGGGTGAGTAGGAGCAGTGTTTGTGTCACTGGGTGTTGATGTTATTTCCCCTTCCTGTTATCTTCTCATATGTCTTCCTGGGATTCTGCAGGTTGTTTTTCTTGTCTCCAGCCTCCTGTCATCAATGCTGTCTTTTATTATCTTCTTGCTGTTGGGTCATATTACTTGCAGGCTAACCACCAAGAGTGTCTGCCCTTTAGCTCTGTGTCTCATTCATGGAATTAGCCCACCAAAGGCGTTTTGTTTATCCATTTTCGCTCTCCTCTTTTTAATTTCTTCCTCTTCTTACTTTTTGTGACTCTGTCTCTGCCTGCATGTCTTGTCTTTTTGTCTGTATATCATCTCTACTGTCGTCTCACTCTGTATTGTCTATTGGTTGTCTCTATCTCTGTTGTCACTTAATTCTCTCTCTCTCTCTCTCTCTCTCTCTCTCTCTCTCTCTCTCTCTCTCTCTCTCTCTCTCTCTCTCTCTCTCTCCCTCTCTCTCTCTCTCTCTCTCTCTCTCTCTCTCTCTCTCTCTCTCTCTCTCTTCTCTCTCTCTCTCTCTCTCTCTCTCTCTCTCTCTCTCTCTCTCACCCCCTCTCTCTCTTTCTGTGTGTGTCACGCACACACACACGCACACACATACATTTTCATTCAGACTTCTTTTAACTTGAAATCATTTTCCTAGAGTGCTGGGAAGTCCTTTATTTAATGAATTATATTTGCCTCATACTTCTATCCACCCCCATTTCGAAGGTATTAATTCTTTTCTAGTAGAGAAGTTGCTGCAGCAATGCCTGAATAACCCATGGAGAGCACACAACAGCAATTGTATAGTTGTGTGCGCTTGCTAGTTTCCTAGGATTAAGTATACATAGCTTTGGCTCTGATGTCCCTGCTAGGGTGGATCAGTGGATTGAAAGGAACGTGTGAATAGATACCAAGAGCTTGTTCCATTCTTAGTGTACTGTATTTTTATTCTACCTTGTTTACTAGGCTGTTTTAAGCATTTTATTTTGTGAGAGATTTAAAGGCACTGTGTGAAACTTAAAATATCATAGCTTAAGCTTGCGTACTAAGTGGTTCATTGGGCATAACTGGGAAAGCCATGACCGGTTTAGATTAAGTCGACCTTAATGAATGCTTTCAGAGAGTTTGCCGCAATGTAAGCTTTTAACAAAAGAATTAATACCAGTAGTTAGGTTACAAAAGGTCCGGTTGAATATTTGAGTCAGCCAGACAAGACAGCAGGTTCAAACTGATATTTTAGACATGTAACAATCATAGTGTGCCGATGGGTTTATTACAGGTAAGAGAAACTGAATATCTATGGACCAGAGTGTTTTGATCATAATCAGAGAGAGAGAACGCAATTTCTGAGGAGGTGAGAAGAAATAAATTGTTTCATACAGATCCAGACCACCAATGAGAGCTCACGGATAGAACTAGACAGATACCAGTGCATCAGGAGGGAAGAAATGATGCTAGCATTGGATAGGACATACGTTGAGAAATCCTGGCAATAATTGTTAATGACTGGGGTTTTTGAAAATATTGCCATTCCAAGTTTTGTATTCACCCTCCAACATAAAAGGTAAATACAAAACTTGCAGGAACGGCAATATTTTCAAACACTGCGCAGTCATTAAAAATACACCCTACATAACTAGAAGGGCCTTTGTCTGGAATCCACAGGGCAAAATAAGCAGAGGAAAACCCTGAAACATGTGGGGGACAAGTAGAGGCAGAAATATGGGGGGGGGGGGGGGGGACAAGTAGAGGCAGAAACGGGGAGGACATGGGTGGAGCTGCATGGGATGGCTACAGTTCAGAGGTCATGGAGTGAGGTGGTTGAGTGTCTGTGCTCTAATGAGGGATCAAGGGCGAAAGAAGAAGGACCCAGAATATGAGAAAGTTGTTGGCATATTTCTGACACACTTTCGGGATCGTCTTAATCTATGGCTTCTCAACATGTTACTTAACCATCAGTTATACAACACTTTTACAATGAAAATGATGGTATGACTGTAAATCATACATACAATCATATGTCTTATATAGCAAGAAAAGAAAATGAAATGCAGGAATCGATGTCCGCCGAAAGCGAAAAATAAGTCTAAAGTGAAACACAAAAGCAAAAGTTATGGTCACAACCCCAGAACGTACAGTGTCAGTAAACAGGATAATACTGAAACTAGAAAGGAGATTAAGTTATCTAGGGTAAATGATCCAAAATATAGATAAAGTAACCTGTGGAAAAGAAAAAAAGTAAAATAGTAAAGAAGCCTTGTATAAGCCTTTAGGTGCATTGAGCATCTGGTGCTAGGCCCCTTGTTTATACACCTATTGACACTGTGATGAGGTCAGTATCAGGTGCTAGGCCCAGTGTCTATACACCAATCAACACTGTGGATGATGTCACTATCAGGTGCTAGGCCCAGTGTCTATACACCAATCGACACTGTGGATGATGAGGTCAGTATCAGGTGCTAGGCCCAGTGTCTATACACCAATCAACACTGTGGATGATGATGTCAGTATCAGGTGCTAGGCCCAGTGTCTATACACCAATCAACACTGTGGATGATGTCAGTATCAGGTGCTAGGCCCAGTGTCTATACACCAATCAACACTGTGGATGATGTCAGTATCAGGTGCTAGGCCCAGTGTCTATACACCAATCAAAACTGTTTGTGATGAGGTCAGTATCAGGTGCTAGGTCCAGTGTCTATACACCAATCAACACTGTGGATGATGTCAGTATCAGGTGCTAGGCCCAGTGTCTATACACCAATCAACACTGTGGATGATGTCAGTATCAGGTGCTAGGCCCAGTGTCTATACACCAATCAACACTGTTTGTGATGAGGTCAGTATCAGGTGCTAGGTCCAGTGTCTATACACCAATCAACACTGTGGATGATGAGGTCAGTATCAGGTGCTAGGCCCAGTGTCTATACACCAATCAACACTGTTTGTGATGAGGTCAGTATCAGGTGCTAGGCCCAGTGTCTATACACCAATCAACACTGTTTGTGATGAGGTCAGTATCAGGTGCTAGGCCCAGTGTCTATACACCAATCGGCACTGTGGATGATGTCACTATCAGGTGCTAGGCCCAGTGTCTATACACCAATCAACACTGTGGATGATGTCACTATCAGGTGCTAGGCCCAGTGTCTATACACCAATCAACACTGTTTGTGATGTCAGTATCAGGTGCTAGGTCCAGTGTCTATACACCAATCAACACTGTTTGTGATGTCAGTATCAGGTGCTAGGCCCAGTGTCTATACACCAATCAACACTGTTTGTGATGTCAGTATCAGGTGCTAGGCCCAGTGTCTATACACCAATCAACACTGTGGATGATGAGGTCAGTATCAGGTGCTAGGCCCAGTGTCTATACACCAATCAACACTGTGGATGATGAGGTCAGTATCAGGTGCTAGGCCCAGTGTCTATACACCAATCAACACTGTGGATGATGTCACTATCAGGTGCTAGGCCCAGTGTCTATACACCAATCAACACTGTGGATGATGTCAGTATCAGGTGCTAGGCCCAGTGTCTATACACCAATCGACACTGTGGATGATGTCACTATCAGGTGCTAGGCCCAGTGTCTATACACCAATCAACACTGTGGATGATGAGGTCAGTATCAGGTGCTAGGCCCAGTGTCTATACACCAATCAACACTGTGGATGATGTCACTATCAGGTGCTAGGCCCAGTGTCTATACACCAATCAACACTGGATGATGTCAGTATCAGGTGCTAGGCCCAGTGTCTATACACCAATCAACACTGTGGATGATGTCAGTATCAGGTGCTAGGCCCAGTGTCTATACACCAATCAACACTGTTTGTGATGAGGTCAGTATCAGGTGCTAGGCCCAGTGTCTATACACCAATCAACACTGTTTGTGATGATGTCAGTATCAGGTGCTAGGCCCAGTGTCTATACACCAATCAACACTGTGGATGATGTCAGTATCAGGTGCTAGGCCCAGTGTCTATACACCAATCAACACTGTTTGTGATGAGGTCAGTATCAGGTGCTAGGCCCAGTGTCTATACACCAATCAACACTGTTTGTGATGAGGTCAGTATCAGGTGCTAGGCCCAGTGTCTATACACCAATCAACACTGTTTGTGATGATGTCAGTATCAGGTGCTAGGCCCAGTGTCTATACACCAATCAACACTGTGGATGATGTCAGTATCAGGTGCTAGGCCCAGTGTCTATACACCAATCAACACTGTTTGTGATGAGGTCAGTATCAGGTGCTAGGCCCAGTGTCTATACACCAATCAACACTGTTTGTGATGATGTCAGTATCAGGTGCTAGGCCCAGTGTCTATACACCAATCAACACTGTGGATGATGTCAGTATCAGGTGCTAGGCCCAGTGTCTATACACCAATCAACACTGTGGATGATGTCAGTATCAGGTGCTAGGCCCAGTGTCTATACACCAATCAACACTGTTTGTGATGATGTCAGTATCAGGTGCTAGGCCCAGTGTCTATACACCAATCGGCACTGTGGATGATGTCACTATCAGGTGCTAGGCCCAGTGTCTATACACCAATCAACACTGTGGATGATGAGGTCAGTATCAGGTGCTAGGCCCAGTGTCTATACACCAATCGACACTGTGGATGATGTCACTATCAGGTGCTAGGCCCAGTGTCTATACACCAATCGACACTGTGGATGATGAGGTCAGTATCAGGTGCTAGGCCCAGTGTCTATACACCAATCGACACTGTGGATGATGTCACTATCAGGTGCTAGGCCCAGTGTCTATACACCAATCGACACTGTGGATGATGTCAGTATCAGGTGCTAGGCCCAGTGTCTATACACCAATCGACACTGTGGATGATGAGGTCAGTATCAGGTGCTAGGCCCAGTGTCTATACACCAATCAACACTGTGGATGATGAGGTCAGTATCAGGTGCTAGGTCCAGTGTCTATACACCAATCGACACTGTGGATGATGTCACTATCAGGTGCTAGGTCCAGTGTCTATACACCAATCAACACTGTGGATGATGTCACTATCAGGTGCTAGGCCCAGTGTCTATACACCAATCGACACTGTGGATGATGAGGTCAGTATCAGGTGCTAGGCCCAGTGTCTATACACCAATCGACACTGTGGATGATGTCACTATCAGGTGCTAGGCCCAGTGTCTATACACCAATCGACACTGTGGATGATGAGGTCAGTATCAGGTGCTAGGCCCAGTGTCTATACACCAATCGACACTGTGGATGATGTCACTATCAGGTGCTAGGCCCAGTGTCTATACACCAATCGACACTGTGGATGATGAGGTCAGTATCAGGTGCTAGGCCCAGTGTCTATACACCAATCGACACTGTGGATGATGAGGTCAGTATCAGGTGCTAGGCCCAGTGTCTATACACCAATCAACACTGTGGATGATGTCAGTATCAGGTGCTAGGCCCAGTGTCTATACACCAATCAACACTGTGGATGAGGTCAGTATCAGGTGCTAGGCCCAGTGTCTATACACCAATCAACACTGTGGATGATGAGGTCAGTATCAGGTGCTAGGCCCAGTGTCTATACACCAATCGACACTGTTTGTGATGATGTCAGTATCAGGTGCTAGGCCCAGTGTCTATACACCAATCGACACTGTGGATGATGTCAGTATCAGGTGCTAGGCCCAGTGTCTATACACCAATCAACACTGTGGATGATGTCAGTATCAGGTGCTAGGCCCAGTGTCTATACACCAATCAACACTGTGGATGATGTCAGTATCAGGTGCTAGGCCCAGTGTCTATACACCAATCAACACTGTTTGTGATGATGTCAGTATCAGGTGCTAGGCCCAGTGTCTATACACCAATCAACACTGTTTGTGATGAGGTCAGTATCAGGTGCTAGGCCCAGTGTCTATACACCAATCAACACTGTTTGTGATGATGTCAGTATCAGGTGCTAGGCCCAGTGTCTATACACCAATCAACACTGTGGATGATGTCAGTATCAGGTGCTAGGCCCAGTGTCTATACACCGATCAACACTGTTTGTGATGAGGTCAGTATCAGGTGCTAGGCTCAGTGTCTATACACCAATCAACACTGTTTGTGATGATGTCAGTATCAGGTGCTAGGCCCAGTGTCTATACACCAATCAACACTGTGGATGATGATGTCAGTATCAGGTGCTAGGCCCAGTGTCTATACACCAATCAACACTGTGGATGATGTCAGTATCAGGTGCTAGGCCCAGTGTCTATACACCAATCAACACTGTTTGTGATGATGTCAGTATCAGGTGCTAGGCCCAGTGTCTATACACCAATCAACACTGTGGATGATGTCAGTATCAGGTGCTAGGCCCAGTGTCTATACACCAATCAACACTGTTTGTGATGAGGTCAGTATCAGGTGCTAGGCCCAGTGTCTATACACCAATCAACACTGTTTGTGATGATGTCAGTATCAGGTGCTAGGCCCAGTGTCTATACACCAATCAACACTGTGGATGATGTCAGTATCAGGTGCTAGGCCCAGTGTCTATACACCAATCAACACTGTTTGTGATGAGGTCAGTATCAGGTGCTAGGCCCAGTGTCTATACACCAATCAACACTGTTTGTGATGAGGTCAGTATCAGGTGCTAGGCCCAGTGTCTATACACCAATCAACACTGTTTGTGATGAGGTCAGTATCAGGTGCTAGGCCCAGTGTCTATACACCAATCAACACTGTTTGTGATGAGGTCAGTATCAGGTGCTAGGCCCAGTGTCTATACACCAATCAACACTGTTTGTGATGAGGTCAGTATCAGGTGCTAGGCCCAGTGTCTATACACCAATCAACACTGTGGATGATGTCAGTATCAGGTGCTAGGCCCAGTGTCTATACACCAATCAACACTGGATGATGTCAGTATCAGGTGCTAGGCCCAGTGTCTATACACCAATCAACACTGTTTGTGATGATGTCAGTATCAGGTGCTAGGCCCAGTGTCTATACACCAATCCACACTGTGATGAGGTCAGTATCAGGTGCTAGGCCCAGTGTCTATACACCAATCCACACTGTTTGTGATGAGGTCAGTATCAGGTGCTAGGCCCAGTGTCTATACACCAATCAACACTGTTTGTGATGATGTCAGTATCAGGTGCTAGGCCCAGTGTCTATACACCAATCAACACTGTGGATGATGTCAGTATCAGGTGCTAGGCCCAGTGTCTATACACCAATCAACACTGTGGATGATGTCAGTATCAGGTGCTAGGCCCAGTGTCTATACACCAATCAACACTGTTTGTGATGAGGTCAGTATCAGGTGCTAGGCCCAGTGTCTATACACCAATCAACACTGTTTGTGATGATGTCAGTATCAGGTGCTAGGCCCAGTGTCTATACACCAATCAACACTGTGGATGATGTCAGTATCAGGTGCTAGGCCCAGTGTCTATACACCAATCAACACTGTGGATGATGTCAGTATCAGGTGCTAGGCCCAGTGTCTATACACCAATCAACACTGTTTGTGATGATGTCAGTATCAGGTGCTAGGCCCAGTGTCTATACACCAATCGGCACTGTGGATGATGTCACTATCAGGTGCTAGGCCCAGTGTCTATACACCAATCAACACTGTGGATGATGAGGTCAGTATCAGGTGCTAGGCCCAGTGTCTATACACCAATCGACACTGTGGATGATGTCACTATCAGGTGCTAGGCCCAGTGTCTATACACCAATCGACACTGTGGATGATGAGGTCAGTATCAGGGGCTAGGCCCAGTGTCTATACACCAATCGACACTGTTTGTGATGAGGTCAGTATCAGGTGCTAGGCCCAGTGTCTATACACCAATCAACACTGTTTGTGATGATGTCAGTATCAGGTGCTAGGCCCAGTGTCTATACACCAATCAACACTGTGGATGATGTCAGTATCAGGTGCTAGGCCCAGTGTCTATACACCAATCAACACTGTGGATGATGTCAGTATCAGGTGCTAGGCCCAGTGTCTATACACCAATCGACACTGTTTGTGATGTCAGTATCAGGTGCTAGGCCCAGTGTCTATACACCAATCAACACTGTTTGTGATGATGTCAGTATCAGGTGCTAGGCCCAGTGTCTATACACCAATCCACACTGTGACGAGGTCAGTATCAGGTGCTAGGCCCAGTGTCTATACACCAATCAACACTGTTTGTGATGAGGTCAGTATCAGGTGCTAGGCCCAGTGTCTATACACCAATCAACACTGTTTGTGATGATGTCAGTATCAGGTGCTAGGCCCAGTGTCTATACACCAATCAACACTGTGGATGATGTCAGTATCAGGTGCTAGGCCCAGTGTCTATACACCAATCAACACTGTGGATGATGTCAGTATCAGGTGCTAGGCCCAGTGTCTATACACCAATCAACACTGTTTGTGATGAGGTCAGTATCAGGTGCTAGGCCCAGTGTCTATACACCAATCAACACTGTTTGTGATGATGTCAGTATCAGGTGCTAGGCCCAGTGTCTATACACCAATCAACACTGTGGATGATGTCAGTATCAGGTGCTAGGCCCAGTGTCTATACACCAATCAACACTGTGGATGATGTCAGTATCAGGTGCTAGGCCCAGTGTCTATACACCAATCAACACTGTTTGTGATGATGTCAGTATCAGGTGCTAGGCCCAGTGTCTATACACCAATCGGCACTGTGGATGATGTCACTATCAGGTGCTAGGCCCAGTGTCTATACACCAATCAACACTGTGGATGATGAGGTCAGTATCAGGTGCTAGGCCCAGTGTCTATACACCAATCGACACTGTGGATGATGTCACTATCAGGTGCTAGGCCCAGTGTCTATACACCAATCGACACTGTGGATGATGAGGTCAGTATCAGGGGCTAGGCCCAGTGTCTATACACCAATCGACACTGTGGATGATGTCACTATCAGGTGCTAGGCCCAGTGTCTATACACCAATCGACACTGTGGATGATGAGGTCAGTATCAGGTGCTAGGCCCAGTGTCTATACACCAATCAACACTGTGGATGATGAGGTCAGTATCAGGTGCTAGGTCCAGTGTCTATACACCAATCGACACTGTGGATGATGAGGTCAGTATCAGGTGCTAGGTCCAGTGTCTATACACCAATCAACACTGTGGATGATGTCACTATCAGGTGCTAGGCCCAGTGTCTATACACCAATCGACACTGTGGATGATGAGGTCAGTATCAGGTGCTAGGCCCAGTATCTATACACCAATCGACACTGTGGATGATGTCACTATCAGGTGCTAGGCCCAGTGTCTATACACCAATCGACACTGTGGATGATGAGGTCAGTATCAGGTGCTAGGCCCAGTGTCTATACACCAATCGACACTGTGGATGATGAGGTCAGTATCAGGTGCTAGGCCCAGTGTCTATACACCAATCGACACTGTGGATGATGATGTCAGTATCAGGTGCTAGGCCCAGTGTCTATACACCAATCAACACTGTGGATGATGAGGTCAGTATCAGGTGCTAGGCCCAGTGTCTATACACCAATCGACACTGTGGATGATGTCACTATCAGGTGCTAGGCCCAGTGTCTATACACCAATCGACACTGTGGATGATGAGGTCAGTATCAGGTGCTAGGCCCAGTGTCTATACACCAATCGACACTGTGGATGATGAGGTCAGTATCAGGTGCTAGGCCCAGTGTCTATACACCAATCAACACTGTTTGTGATGAGGTCAGTATCAGGTGCTAGGTCCAGTGTCTATACACCAATCGACACTGTGGATGATGAGGTCAGTATCAGGTGCTAGGTCCAGTGTCTATACACCAATCGACACTGTTTGTGATGAGGTCAGTATCACACCAGCTGTCTTTACTTCCTAAGATATTTCTTGGTACCTATTCTAGGCTGGGTTAACCTGGGAGCCTAGGTGAGTTTTAAAAATCAAAATCCGTCCTGATACAGATCAAACCCGTGGCCACTGGCCCTGTGGTAGTGTCTAGTCACTACTCTACTGTGGCTCCCTCATTGAGTGTGTCAGATAGTATCACGGATCATCATCGGCTAAGTAACACTTGTGTATGTTTTATATTTTACCGTGGTAGACAACTGACATTACTGTACGTACATGTGTATATTTCAGCTTGAAGGATTTATCTAGTTATTTTACCTTATGTGTGATTTCTGCAGTATGTACCTGACAAGACGCAGCGAAATATGCCAGGCAATAAATCGTGCAATCTATTGTTGGTGTCTTTGTCATTCAAATTATATAGTTGTGTTATTTGTGTAGTTTTCATAGAAATAGAAAGAAGTAGTTGTTAATGCTGCTGTTCCTCTAGTTGTGTTGTATTTTTGTGTCATCACTGCCTTCTATGGGTATCTGCTTCACAATCTCAACATCTTCCATACATGTATTTTCTCTGCAAACAACATTTGACAGGAGCAGCATAAATTATGTGCGATTTTATGTATTCCTAGTATTACCCCTGCCGGTCTGCTGGTTGAACAAGTTGTGTCCCAGTTTCTTTTCAGTATCCTGGTGTATATTTAATGCTGATGTATCTTTGCCATTTCTTCCAAAACATTTCCTATCCTTACAGCCACAGCAATTTTAATAAAACCCAACATGGCCATTTTTATATCTTCACATGTTTCATTCCATCACCACTCAATCATCAATTTTTTGATTTCTTTTCCCTGCATTTCTGTGCAGCAGAATAATGACTTGACCTTGGATGTATTGAGTTCATGGGCGTCTGAAGACATGGAAAGCATGGCGTTTGGGTGGGGGTCAGTGTCACCTCGACCTTGTGTCAAGTGCTGGCTTCAGATATACAGGGCAGTGTTAGGCAGACGTCCAAGGGCCAGAACTCTGATCATTGTTGCTTGTGTGTTTATCTGAGAGTGAGAGAGCCATGGTGGCATAGCGGTTTGTGCACTTGCTTACCAAGACAATTGGTTAAATCCCCAACAGTGGCAGTATTCTGTTTTCTTTTTCCCTTTTTCGTCCAGTCTTGACTCTTGGGGTAGACCCAGCCTCCAATATGGGTATGGGGAACTGATCACCCCAACTCTTTATGTTGTGGCTGTCAATATGTGAGGGTTTAACACTGCAGATTTAACTGGAAAGTTCTAGTTCTATAACCCACTTTATCAATGAAAGACAGGTAGACCTTAAAAACAAAAACATATGGAGAATAGAATTAAAGACAGGTTAATAATATGGGGAGGATATGGAGGGAGTTGAAAGAGATAGCAAAGGATCGGATGGCTTGATGCATCTTGGTTCAGTTATGGTATGTGCTCCAATGGGTGGATGCAGAGCAGAAGAACAACACTTTCACACCCACTGGTGATATCTGCCATCCCATACATTAAAATGTAAAGGGGATCTGAGTGGTCTCGGGGTATAGTGTCCGCATCGAGTGCTGGGGGTCCCGGGTTCAAGCCCCGGTGAGGGCCAGGATTTTTTCATGTGGACTTCTAGTAACAAAAAATCGAAATTGGAAATCGAAAAAGAGTAGCCTAACGATTCTGCCCGGGCAAAATTTTGAGTTAAAAATCTACCCAATGTATTTCAGGATCCTCGCCGGTGCTACAGAGTTCGTGCATTTAGCTGAGATTCTCCGGACTAAGGCTTGAGTTAGGAGTAGAAGGGAGCACTTATGAGTTACATCCGTTTGCCATTATGTTTATCTGTTGACTAAACTAAACATTAAAATGTGTGTTGTGTGTTTGTTTAATATAGGTACATATAACTACCTAGCAGCAATAAATTGTGACACCTGTCCTGCCTGTTCTCATTATCTTGAGCCAAATGATAATATTTTACACATTATTCTAACATTTAAGTGATGTGGAAGTGTAAGATAGGTAGCAACTATGTTCACAACATGGATAGTCACTTTACTGCAATACATTGCCCACCTATAAAGGCATAGCAACAAATCCAGAAACGATGACCTATAGACGGCAGTCCCTTTCAAATTAATATCCGAAATGTGGCTGATTCATGATTATTAATGTGAGGCTGGGATGGGCTGTAATTAATTATAATTTCTTTTCTGAGGTTGAACTGGGTAGAGGTAATAGAAAAATGAAATACCGGAAATTAATTAAACAATTCTTCGCACAACTGAGATTTGTACATGATGATAAAACAGTGCAAGAATATTGTATCAAGCGGTTAAATACGAGGGTGAGTCAATAAGTTAGTCACAGTTCTGTGGGATGGCAGGTAAATGTAGTTGGTGTTTTCTACAGGTGTCATTGGGTGACAGCAACATCGAACTTTATATTCCCATTCGTCAGGTGGCGCTAGGTGTCTCATGCGCATGCGCTGCGCATAAACAAAAATGACGACTGTACTTACGGAGTGTACAACCAAAGAGCAATGTGCTGTTGTGCGTTTTTTATGGGCAAAAGGACTGCCTGCAAAGGACATTCATAAGGAAATGCTTCCTGTTTATGCTGACTACCAGCCCGAATCAAAGCATTTTAGTTTTAGTCGTTTTGGTTTTGGATCAACATCACGGCACACGGTTTAACCCATAAGTGCTCCGTTTTCCTCCTAACTCAAACCTAAGTTTGGAGAAACTCAGCTCAATGCACGAACTCTGTTGCATTGGCGAGGATCCTGAAATGCTTACAGAATCAAAGCGTGCTTCAATGCAATAGAAACATCCTTCTTCGCCTTGTGTCCAAAAATTCAAGGTTAAAAAATCTGCAGAGAAGGTTATGCTGACAAGTGTTCTGGGATTGTCAAGGAGTGCTTTTAACCAATTTCAGGTAGAAAGGTGACAATGTGAATTCTGAATCGTACTGTGAAGTTCTATTGATGCTTCATAATGCAGTTCGAAGAAAATGTCCAGGACTGCTGACAAGAGGCGTGTTGCTTCTTCATGACAATGCCAGACCACATACGGCTCGATTAACTCAGGAGAAAATTAACCAACCAAGGTGGGAAGTTCTAGAACATCCACCTTACAGCCCCAACTTAGCCTGTAGCGATTTCCACCTTTTTTGGTCCACTGAAAACCCACCTTGGTGGGAGACATTGCGCGAATGATGCCGAAGTTGAATGTGAAGTGAAAACGTTGTTTAGAAAACAGAGCATGCAGTTGTATGCAGCCGGTTTGGGAGGACTAATAAAACGATGGGATAAGTGCATCAGTGTTGGTGGAAATTATGTTGAGAAATAAAGGGACAGTGTATGTATAAAAATAAACTGGTTTCAAGTTGTTACCATATTTTAGTTATATTTCTACAGCCATGTGTGACTTACTTATTGACTTCCCCTCGTAATTCAGAATTTGGAAATATTTATAGAACTACTAATAAAACTTGTCTGGGTGCAAGAAATGTCTAAAATAAACGTCATAAACCTTAAACAAAATAAGCCATTTTCTTTGCTTACAAAGTGTTTCCAAAAATAATTCAAGTATTGCTCAAGCAGCATGTAATAAAAAACAATGCAAGAATTACTTAAGCAGCATGTCACAAAATATATTCAAGTATTACTCAAGTAGCATGTCACAAAAAACTATTCAAGTGTTACTATGCAGCGTGTAGCAAAAATCAATTCAAGCATTACTATACATCGTGTAACAAAAAACAATTCAAGTATTACTATGCAGCATGTAACAAAAAACAATTCAAGTGTTACTATGCAGCATGTAACAAAAACCAATTCAAGTGTTACTATGCAGCGTGTAACAAAATAACAATTCAAGTGTTACAACATCTACTATCTGCATTCTCCAATGCTTGTTCTGAATTTGGTTTAACAATTAACAAAAAGAAGACACAGATTATGTCACAAGGTGCACATGGTGTACCATCAATCTTTATTGACGACGCCGAACTAGAGATGGTAGACCATTTTACATATCTAGGATCAGTGGTAAATAGCAAATTATCCCTCGATCAGGAAATCATCAGGATTGGCAAGGCAGCAACAACAATGAACATGTTAGCAAAAAGAGTCTGGGAGAACAGGAAGCTTACTGCCAAAACAAAAGTCCTTGTCTACCAAGCCTGTGTCCTTAGTACTCTTCTTTATGGCAGTGAAACCTGGACAACTTACTCACGCCAAGAGAAACGTTTAAACAGCTTTCATATGAAGTATTGGAAAGATCAGGTTGTGTGACGGTGTATTCCATGCTCAGTCTTCGTAGACTTAGATGGATAGGACACGTTAGGAGGATGGATGATGGTAGAATACCAAAGGACATCTTTTTTGGTGAATTACAGACGGGTAGGAGATCTCAGGGTCGGCCTCTACTACGACACAAAGATGTATGTAAGCGGGACATGATTGATAATGCACATTGGGAGCACGTTGCCGCTGAACGTGTTGCATGGAGGGCAACTATCAGAAACGGAATAAAGACAAAGGAGAACATGATTGCAGATAAAGCACACACAGAGCGTGAGAGACGTAAGATGGTGCAAAATGGTGGAAATGACCATGTTTTCACATGCACCTACTGTGGGCAAACATTTGCAGCAAGTATTGGCCTTACCAGCCACACTCGCCACCGCCATGGATCGTAGTTATTAAGCCTTTAGCACAATGTACCAAACTATCGTCTGTCAAGACGGAAAGGTGCCAATGAATGATGAGGTAGAGGGAGCCGTGGTATCGTAGTGCCTACAACTGCAGGCTCAGTGGTCATAGGTATGTCCTGCGTCAGGCAGATTCACATTTTTTATAATGGACTTGAGCTCCCTATCTCGGCCCAACCTAGAATGGGTACCAGAAAATATCTTTGGAAGTAAAGGTGGTCAGAAATATACTGACCACTTGAGTGCCCATTGGTCTCAAATAATATGGGCCTAGCACTGTATGCCCAGTGTGTGTCTTAGGGCATGAAATAGTGTTCTTTACTTTACTTTACTTTACTTATGGGACCGTTGATGGTTAAAGAAGCAACTTTTACTGGGTGTATTATTCATGGACTTTACTTCCCAGAAAATGTTCTGATACCTATTTTATGATTCTGGGCCATGTGATCTTGAGACAGATTTCATTGTGAAAAATAATTTAATCTAGGAGCGCCGGGCTATTGGACAGGAGCACTAGCCATTTCATACCCATGGCTCCTGGCATCATCATGACATATATTTTTTAAAATATGAAACATCCTATGAAAATAAAGAACACATTAAAAGATAAATTACTTATACATCAAATATATAAAAATGATATTTTTAAAAATACAATTCCTCAATTATAACTTCACATTAAAAGGCTTAGCGGAGTGGAGTGTACCTTTCAATAAAGGGAGAATGTGTGTGTGTGTGTGAGAGAGAGAGAGATTTGGAGGGAGGGGGTTGGGTTGACAACAAGGGAAAGAAAACGCAGACAAATGGATGCCAACGTTTCAGGAATGATTTAACACTCAATCAATTGAAGCCTTCTTTCTGTTAACAGGATTTCCTGTTTCCACGAGTGAGTTTTGTTTCTCCTTCACTTGGGTGTTGATGTAAAAATTGGCCGAGAATTAATCCTCTTGCACAAATGCAGCTCAATGGCAACTTTGGGTGGGGGGAAAAAGGGTACATTGATTTATTTTACTGCCTGATAATTCAAAGCTTTCATGCATTGGAGTGGTAAATACTTTAAAAAGCTGTCCATTTCCCGTTGCCAGCCATTTTGTTCAGTCTTTAGCAGAAAGAAAACTGAAATTCTGTCAAGGAGATTTTTATATGTCCGAAATAGTTGTCACATGCTGTACACCTGCATATTATTTTTAATGTATATGCCAGCTAGGGGAGTTGCAATGATTAGTCTGCTTGCTTAGCAGGACAGTGGTCTGGGTTCAACAATGTTCTCGTTTGATCTTACATTAAGTTTTCTTTCTTATTGTCTCAATGTGAAAGTGTCATTATTCCCATAAAATTGTTTTTCTGTTTGTCTCATATAAAGAATCTCCCTCTTATCTCACTGTGAAATTGTCTTACTATGAAATTCTCTCTTATTGTCTCATAGTAAAATTGTTTCTCATTGTCTGACTGAAAGTGTGTCAGTTGTCTAACATTAAATAATGTCTCGTTGTTTCACAATAAAATTGTCTTACTGTGAGATCCTGTCTCATGATTGTCGCACCATGAAATTGTCTCTTCTGGTCCCACAGTGAGCTCAGGCAGTGAGTCAGGTGAAGAGTCCGAGGAAAGTGACGGAAGCAGGGATGTGGCTAGCACATGTCAACGCTGCCTAACAACCAGTGAGTTCTAATGTTCAGTGTAAGAATGCCTTGGCCATGATTAGAGTGTGGTAAATTACATGATGCTTTGAAACACATGAAGATTGTTTTTTAAATTTACCTGCTGGCCAGACTGGGCTATAAAGACTGTTTTTAATTTACCCTGGGCCAGACTCGGCTATAGAGAATGTTATTAAACTGATTAAATCCGCAGAAGTCTGATGTGTCGGCCTAACGGCGCAAGAACGCAGCTCTGCTGTAAACAGGCACAGCGCAGTCACATCCGGAAAAAAAAATCCGGATGAACGCAGAAGAAGAAGAAGAAACTGATTAACAACATAGTTAGTTGCTTAACGTTTACAGGACGTGGAAATCAACCCCAGCGTTTTTTGGCTGTTAGTGATTTCTTGGCAAGTTTTTCGTTCAGTAGTTTGCCATTGATTTCTGAAGGATTGGCACTCATATTTTTTTATGGAAACCAACGCAAGGCGGCCTGCTCCAAAATCACATGCAGCTGTGTTTTGAATACGGGATTGCAAATTGCATTCGTAACTCTTTCGCCACAGAGCCGATTAGCAACATGTATCAAAGATAATTAGCAGAAGTGTTTCTGTAGCATTGAGGATAAAGGAAGCTTGTGAGAAATCGTTCCGGCATTTGTTAAATATAGAAATGTATTGATTACTCTTTCTCAAGCAGGTTTTTTAATTTTATTTTTTGGTTTTGTTTGTTTTTCAATTCTGTTTTCATCTAGCACACTCTTATATGCTAATTCTACATTGTATGGCTTATCTTTATATTTGCGTACCCTGACTTTCTCGGAGCTATGGCAGCGCAGTGGCCAGAACGCCTGCTCTTTCAAGCAATAGCCGCATTTCAGAAAATTAAAAGTAACTTATGCAATAAGCTACTATCATTGAATGTAAGAAAGAGAGTGCTGAAGTGCTATATAGAACCAGTTTTGCTTTATGGCATTGAATCTTGGAATGTAAATGAACAAGTTAGGAAGAACTTAGAAGCAACAAAGAAGTGGTTCCAAAGACGAATGTTGCGAATTCCTTGGACTGCCAGAGTAAATAACTATTGCCTGAAAGAGGCTAAGGAAACTAGAACCCAATATACAATAGTAAGAAGAGACAAACAGCTTTCTTTGGTCATGTGATGAGAAGTGAGGCATTGGAGAACATCATGATGATTGGAAAGATCAGGGGGAAGAGAGAAGGGCAGACCAAGGGAAATGATGCTGGATGGTTTGAGACGGTGGCATGGAGGAATATCAGCAGCAGAGTTGATCCAGAACACCAAAGACAGAGATACGTGAAGAGACATAAATTCTTATGCCAGCTGGAATGGCACTTGATGATGATGTTGAACCCTGACTTAATCTTGCACAATGAGTTTATTCATTATTGTAAATATATGTTTCTGTTGTGTTTCATGTCTAACGTTGTAATTGTTTGCATTGAAAGTTTTTATTTATAAAAATGTCATAAGTTCTGTTTTTGTTCCACTAGCTTCAAAAGACTGGCACAATGGTAAGGACGGCGAAGTCTTGTGCACCAAATGTCGCCTGTCATACAAGAAGTACGGGGAGGAGTCTGGGATAGAGACACCTCCCAACTCCAGCCCCAGCCAGTATCTTTTCAAGCCTGTCCCAGAGGACGAGGAGGCCACGCCCTCCAAGCACAATATGCGCACGCGGCGCAGTAATAATACAGTGAGTTTTGTATGCCAGTTTGAATTTGTGGGCGCGGGTTTGGTAATTGTCAAGTGATAAAAAAATTTTTTTTTGCTGCTTTGAACTCGAGCTTAGTCGCACACTTGCTACTAGTTCACTGGACTAATTATTTTTGTGAATTTGGGCTTTCCCAATGTAGGAATACAAGCAAACAGATTGGTGTTTGCATCTGCAACATTTACAAATACTATTGTTTAAAGTTGTTGATTAAATTTGTAAATTAGAAGACCCTCTAAACCATAAGGAAATGAAATTTACGAGGATTATCAAGAGATTAGTTGGGATAGAGAAATTAGCATTATAGAGTGAAAATCTAGGCAAGGGAGGCAGAGGACGACAAGGATGGGAAAGCTGAAACAGCTGGATAACAAACACCAACTTTTTTCAAATGTCACTAGACAGAGAGGATTGAAGCATCATGGTCACTGATATCTGCTGCAGGGAAAAGCACCTGAAGGATGAGAAACTAAGATGGTATGACCAGTTGGTTAGTTTGTGAATCCTTTGGATCACATAAGTTGAAATTAAAGTCCGATTATTGGCTTTCATGTTATTTGAGCCCTGAAAAGAACCTGCCTCTGTTGTACCGTCTCTTAGGGAACTGTGTTATAGAACACACCTTCCCTTCTCCAGTCCCAAAACATTAGGTTGCGCAAAACCGGCACTTGTACTTCAGATTTCCCTAGATACAAGTTAGGATATAATCTGATTATTATTATGCCTTATTTATTTCTGCCATGCCCAGTCTAGGTTTTCGGTAAATGGTTAGACATATGTGGATATTGGTCTCGATGTTTCATTTTTGTGCACTGTAAACTAAGTTGTTACATCTTTCAAACTTTCACATGTGTGCAAGTAAGCATGCCCAAAGAAAAGGTTAGAAATGTCCTCAAACTGCAACTAACATAGTTCAGCTTGTTTGTATCTTGAATGGCCATGGTTCTCCAATGACAAATATGTTTAACATTGTGTTACTTATACCGTAAATAATCCTTTATAATATCATCATTTTGGAATGAATATAGTTTTGACTAATATATTTTTAATCTAGACATCAACAAACGGAAAGAAGAAAGAACGAAACAGTGTCAGCAGCCCAGATCTGGAGGCTACCCCAGTCATTACCATCAGCAGCACCACTACCACAACCACACCCAGCGCCAGTAAAAGTGGTCGGAAATCACCCAGCAGCATCACGGACAAGGACGATAAAAAACCTGTCCAGGTATCTTGACATATTATTTAAGTACCGTGTGATACATGTTTATTGATATTTCATTGTTGTTAATCCTGTGTCCCAAGTTATAGTGTTGATATTGCAATCCTATGAATCCTGTGTCCTAAGTTCTAGTGATATTTTAGTCTTGTTAATCCTGTGGTTAAAGTTGTAGTGTGGATATTTTAGTTTTCTCATTTCTGTGTCCAAGTTTTAGTGCTTTTTATTTTTTTTTCCATTTTTGTTAAACTTGTGTCTAGGTTTTAGGGGTTAGTTATTTCAGTTTTGTTAATCCTGTGTCCAAAGTTTTAGTGTCCCAAAGGATTCTTGATCTTCGCTAGTTTCCCTGCTTTATTTATTTAATGTCCACTGAGTCTTCAGTGTCTGGTGTCCTCATACTAGACTACACCTGCATTTTTTGTCTTCCAGGAACTGTACATTCTGTCGCTGTTCTTTCCAAACCATTCTGCTGTTTAATAAGATCACAGTATTTCCAGTTTCTGAGACATAAACTAGTTGTCTTTGATGTTCACATCTTGTAAATCGTCGGCATGTGTCTTCTTGGCCCTCGGTATTGTCAGAATTGTTCAGCTAACATTTGCGCATTATAAACCCTGATTTTCTTCTTTCATGGCTGCGAAAATGGTTCAATGACTCCCATCTTTAAGTTGCCACAGGAAAGATACGTTTTCTAAGAAAATATGTGACTGTAATTTCTTTGCTGGTGTTGTGCTATAACCTCTTAATAAAGTTTTAATTCTGCGTTACTTTGACCAGTCTATATCTGACTGCTTGTGATCAAATGTCTAAAACTGTGAAGATCATTAGCCCTTTATTGTTTGTGTGTGTCACATGTAATGTTTGTATATCTGATTTCTGCTGGTTATTTTATAATTCTTGGTTATGATTACAGCTGTGTTACGAGTCCATGTGTATCTTTATGATGGAACGTCTTAACTGTTGAAAGTATGATGCCCTGATAATCATATTTTAGAAATTGCGATGAATAAATGCAACAAAGTTATTTTCTTTTATATAAGTACCCTTTCTTATTGTCAGTTGATTTGTTTACTACAGAAATCAAAAGAATCTAACCCCACAAAAGCAAAGAAGAGAAGACTTGTCTCCGAGGAAGACACAAAGGTTGTCAAGAAGAAAAAGGTGGGTGCTTATGACAGTAAGCTTGGTCTGAGATGTCCACCGGCTGCTTTTATTCACCAGATCAAACATATACTATTGTGTTAAATGTATTCTTGTTTATGAAATAGCAAGAGATTGGGACATTTTTTGAAGGGTCATGATGAGAACCACATTCGGCACGAGATCAGCTACATAATGATCTGTTTTGCCTCCCAGTATCAATTTATGGCATGCGCCTTATATTCTGTCAGTATGTTTGTGGGAGTGTTCTCTTGCCCTCTTTCCATTGTCGCAGTACTACAGCTCTCTGTAGGCACAGTCTTGTGTTAATCTTGTTACATTACCAAGCCATCTGGCGTTCCTTTGTTTTATAACGCAGCCTAGTCTGGTGATTCTTCTGGTGTAACAGCACTTTTTGTTACTATGGAACAGACATAGTTTGGTATGTTGAAAAATGCTTCCATCTTTCAGATTACTGCCCCCCCCCCCCCCCCCCCCCCCAAAAAAATAGGGGGGGGGGGTTTACAAATAATTGCATGAAGTAAACCTCAGAAAGCCCAAAGTAACACCTCAGAAAGCCCAAAGTAACACCTCAGAAAGCCCAGTGAATTATTTGACACCAACCTAGTTGAAAATAAGCTGACAATATTCTTGAAGTTTAGCATCCTCTAAGCCAATTCCTGATTGAAAGTTATAATGTTATTGCTACTGGTCCAACAAAGATAAGTTGCTCAGTTCCAAACTTGTGCGCAGAAATATGTTTTTTTAAATGTAAATGGAATATTCTGTTGTACTCTGTTCAGAGCCAAAAATTGATTAGGTCTCTTTCACATAGTTGGTAACAAGTGCATTGATATAACTTGAAGTGACAAGCAGATTAACGCAGAACTCATCGATTTGCTGTGAGAAAATCATTGACACAGGGAATTGAAAAGTTGAGTGGTATAGAAGAGAATGATTTCATATTTCTGTAACAGAAACATTTAACAATTGAATATTGTTGTATTATAGAACTAATGCAGTGTGTCCAATATTTCGTATCGGAAAGACAGCTGACTGACCTGAGCAATACAAATAAAACATTGCATGTCCATCTCAGGACGTTGCAGTCAACTCCAGCTCCTTTTGGCTGTTAATAATGTACTAGGTCATTTTACATTCTGTAGTTTGCCAGTACTTTCTTCTTCTTCTTCTTTCGTTCGCTTGAAATATGTCTATATCTGCAATGTCGTCTCTTGCATGAATTGAACTGTTTTTTTCAGTTCACACAGTGGTCCATAGAGTTTATCTTCCACCGTCGTCTCTCTAGGCCAGAAGGTTTGCCTAGATATGTTATATTTTGGGCAGTCTTGGAGTATGTGCTCTGCTGTCTGCGACGCCAATCCACATGTGCACATGGCTGTTTCACCAATCTTGAATTTTGTATACATGTGGTTGCGTAATCTATTGTGTCCTGTTCTGAGGCGCAGAATAATGACTTGTTCTGGTCTGTCCATAATGTGGTAGTCATCTTGAGCAGGTTTTGGTGGCTTTCTGACTGATTTGATCATTCTTTTCTTTTGGTGGTATGTAACGGGCACATCAGGCTGTTCCTCTTTGGCTCCTTCCTTAGCCAATTGATCAGCTCTGTCGTTTCCGGGTACTCCACAGTGGGATGGTATCCACTGTATGGTGACTTTATGCTGACTGCTAAGTTCAGAAAGTAGTGTCCTTAGTACTGGCAATTTCCCAGAGAGGAGCGCCTCGAGTACTGATTTTGCATCTGTTAGTAGCACCACAGGTTGTGTACCATTGCTGTTATTTAGTAATTTCTCTGTTGCTATCTTGATTGCCTCAATTTCGGCATCATAGTTATGGCAGTACTTTCCTGTCGGTACTCTGGCTGTGTCCCTAGTATTATTTGGGTATTCTATGTACACTCCCGCTCCTCCATTTCGAACAGCATTTTGTGCTGACCCATCTGTGTAGACTCGGATCCAGAGGTCCTGTGGGTATTCTTCATCAAGGAAGCTGAGAGTGGCTGTTCTGCGCTGCACACTGTTCTGTTCTTCCTTGTCAAATATTCCTCTCACTTTTGTCTGGATTTGTAATGATAGTCTATGCTCATCTTTCCATGGAGTTCGCTCTGGAATAGTTGTTAGGGGGATACAAACTGTGGGCAGATCAGTGGTTTCTCTGCAGAGTCGTTTGGCCTGGTGGATAAAACTACTTCTTTTCAACCGCCCCATAGCTAGGTTTTCAAATCTGTTCTTCATAGGGTGGCCTGGCAAGCTGAGGAACTTTTCTGCTTGTATTAGCGTTTTCGTATCTCTGCGCTCACTCAGTGCCTGTGTCCTCCCCATCTTCTCCATTTCCACTATAGGGGTTGATCTCATCCCTCCTGTGGTGACTCTAAGTGCTTGATTTTGCACCTTGTCCAGCTCTTGTAGTGTGGTATTTGATGCTGAACACCACGCAGTTGACCCATATTCCAGGTGTGGTCGTATGCTCTGTTGGTAAACTTTGCTAAGTATTTTCGTACTGGCTCCCCATGTGGTTCCACTTAGCTTTCTCAGGATGGCTATTTTCCTTCTGGCTTTTGCTACTGCTTTGTTAATGTGCTTTCTCCATGTCAGCTTGCCATCAAATGTTACTCCAAGGTATGTTGGTTCTTTATCTTCTCTTAGGGGTGTTCCATTTATCTGGATGATCCCTGCCTTTTGTTTTGGAGAGAGGGTAAATAGGGTGGTGCTGCACTTGTCAGTGTTTATGCTGACACACCATCTATTTGCCCATGCAGCAAATGTATCTACAGCTCTTTGTAGCAATCTGGTGGCCACTGATGCATATTCATTTGTGCTCCATAGAACCAGGTCATCGGCGTACATTGCCGCTTTAATTCCATGCGGTAGGTGAGCAACAAGATCATTGATGAAGATTAGAAAAAGTGTGGGGGACAAGACTCCGCCCTGGGGGACACCGTGACGCAGTAGTACTTTCTTGCTCTTGAGTCCGTCTATCTGTACTCGGGCTCTTCTGTTGTGCAAGTATGCTTTCACCCATTTGTACATTCTTCCATTGACTTTGCAGTTTCTCAGTTTCTTCATCAGACCTTCTTTC
This sequence comes from Cepaea hortensis, assembly GCA_963921405.1. Taxonomy (NCBI): domain Eukaryota; kingdom Metazoa; phylum Mollusca; class Gastropoda; order Stylommatophora; family Helicidae; genus Cepaea; species Cepaea hortensis. The sequence goes on from OY992896.1 coordinate 46,371,255, forward strand.
CAGACTTTGTCAAAGGCTTTCTTCAGATCTATCCATGCCGCAAGCACCAGCTTCTTCTCTTGGAATGCATCCTCAATTTCTTGAGAGAGGTAGGTTGTCTGATCTTCCGTAGAGTAGCACTGCCTAAAGCCAGCCTGCTGTGGCACAAGGATGTTTTTACTTTCAATGTACCACTGCAGTCTGTGATTGATGATGCGCTCCAGTGTTTTGCAGAGACAGCTGGTGAGGCTAATTGGTCTGTAGCTAGAGGCAATGGAACCATCTTTCCCTGATTTTAGGAGGGGTATCATGATTGCTTCTCTCCAGGCTTGTGGAACACTGCCTAAGGTCCAGCTGTTATTGAAGATCTGCAACAGCTTTGTTTTGGCCTCTGTTCCTAGGTTCCTGATCATTTCATTGGAGATACCATCAGCTCCTGGTGACTTTCTCATTTTCAGTTTTGATATGGCTAGCTCCAGTTCGCTGATTGTGATGGGTGCCTCCAGAACCTCATGTACTATTTCCTTCTGTCCTGTATGTTGTCGTTTCTCTCGAATCTCTTGTTGATTCTCTGGACTAATTTTGATATTGCTATCTTGTGCGAACGAGTCCGCAAAATGGTCAGCTGCTTGCTTTCTTGTTAAGATTTTTCCATCTTTATGTAGTGCAATTTTGGAGTTTCTCCCTGTGCCCTCGTCATTAAGCTGTTTTATTAGCTTCCACAATTTCCTTGTGTCTCTTTCAAAGTTCAGAGACTCCGTTTTCTCCTGCCAGCTTTTCCGTCTAGCCTGCAGCTTGGCCCTTTGAAATTTGGCTTTTGCATGCTGGAATTTATTGTGGTGCTCTTGGCTGGGTGTGGCCTCTGCTTGCTTTCTACACACTTCAACATCATTATGCAACTGTTCCAGTTCACTACTCCAGTAGGGTTTATATTGTTTACGGGCTCCTCTTGGTACTGTTTCTCGCGCTGCCTGTAGTATGCATTTCCCAAACTCTTCAACTGCTTTATTTATGTCTTTCTCAGTGTTCAGGTTTCTAACCAGTATGCTGGTGCGATGCTTGTACATTGCCCAGTCTGCTTTCTTGTAGTTCCACCTCGAGAGGGTGCTGCTTTCACTTACAAGCTCATTTTCTACGGTTAGAAAGACTGGCCGATGGTCACTGCCACCAAGTTGTTTCCCAACAGTTCGTGTAATGTTCCACTCCAGGTCTGGTGAATGAAAAGCCAGGTCAGGTGTAGTTGAAGAGTGCCATGATCTCGAGTAGAAAGTATGTGGGTCGGACGGCTTGTTAATCAACATGAATCTATTCTCATCTTGCCAGTCTTCCAGTCTCTCTCCTCTCTGGTCCATGTGATCATAGCCCCAGCTCTGCGAGTGGCTGTTGAAATCGCCACACACAATCATTTTTTCTTTTAGTGGTAGAGTGTCCAGTGCCTGTGGGCGGTCACTTGGACAGTAGTAATTGATCAGATGTAGATCTGTATTACCTGTCTTAAGTTTAAGTGTCTGATACTCAGCCCCTTCCATGTAGACTTTGATTTGGGAAGCCATGATGTTATTTCTTACAAGGGTCAGTATCCCACCTTTTCGCCTGTTCTTTCGGTCAGATCGGTAACACTGGTAGCCTCTGATTTTAAAGGCTATATTTTCGTTGAGGTGAGTTTCTTGCAAGCAACATATGCTTACTTTCTCTTTGTCCAGGATGTTTTCTAATTCAACTTTTTTGTTGCTGACTCCCTCCGCATTCCAGTGCATTATTTTAAGTCTTAGTTTAGTATGGCCAGTCGTCCTATTCTCATGTCCCCTGGCTCCACAGGACATCTGAGAAGGACCTCCAGTAGTTGGGGTTGGACCCTTTCGAGACATAGGGCCCGGCACTGCACCTGCCTGGGGGTCCAAAGCAGGGCGAGCACCATAACGATTAGCAGTAGTCGACATATTCCATTTTGCGTGATTGCGTGGCATCCTGATTTCTGTGGTGCGCCTCTTGGCTGGTTGCCTCCGTCTTCAGCACCTTTCTTTGCTAGAGCAGACTGTGGTCTCACTCGAGTGTAGATGTGTACGCGCGCACACGCCTGTCTGCGCATGCATGTACGTGCATACACATCTAGAGCATACTGGTTATTTTCCGGCGCCAGAGACTCGCCGTCGCCCCTTCTCCTGTTAGTTTAAACAGGCCCGCCACGTGAAGGCCAGGAGTTGGACTTTTGCTGCATAGGTTATGTATTCACGAGCCATTGAGGTATTTGAGCAATGTTGGGCGCTCACCCCAACACCGCGCCTCGGCTACATACAGCAACATTTGGAACCCTCCAGTACTTTCTGAATGAGAAGTCAGCTGACCGGCATGTGGAATGAACCCACTATCTGCTGCTAGAAGAGAAAGTTTAAGCGAGTTAATATTAGAAATGATTGTCTCATATTGCCTGTATTCCTGACATTCTTATCTATCCATCTGTGAAATGATTGTCTCATATTGCCTTATTCCTGACATTCTTATCTATTCATCTGTGAAATGATTGTCTCATATTGCCTTATTCCTGACATTCTTATCTATCCATCTGCTTTATCCAGGAGAGATCCGATTCCGAGTCTGGAACTGAAAGCAGCTGTGCATCGGGTCCTGAGGATATTGGCAACGAGGTGGACTCTGATGATAACAATCAGGTTAGTTGTAGTGGTGCATCTGTTGTCTGTGTGGATCTTACATTCAATACTTTCTGGTCACACTTAATAGAGCTTGCCTGGGAGATCAAGTGGTCGGCTCATGTAACAGGCAGCTACTAGTTCTAACTGGTTGTATCTCATGAGAGTAACGGGAATATGCACAGAAGAAATTGATAAATTTGCAATTGGCCATATATATAAAATTGATAATTTTGAAAGTGGCCATGTATACATTGGCACCTTTCCGTCTTGACAGACGATAGTTTGGTACATTGTGCTTCAAAAAGGCTTAATAACTACGATCCATGGCGGTGGCGAGTGTGGCTGGTAAGGCCAATTCTTGCTGCAAATGTTTGCCCACAGTAGGTGCATGTGAAAACATGGTCACATCCACCATTTTGCACCATCTTACGTCTCTCACGCTCTGTGTGTGCTTTATCTGCAATCATTTTCTCCTTTGTCTTTATTCCATTTCTGATAGTTGCCCTCCATGCAACATGTTCAGCGGCGACGTGCTCCCAATGTGCATTATCAATGCCTGTATCAATCATGTCCCGCTTACACACATCTTTGTATCGTAGTAGAGGCCGACCCTGAGATCTCCTACCCGTCTGTAATTCACCAAAAAAGATGTCCTTTGGTATTCTACCATCATCCATCCTCCTAACGTGTCCTATCCATCTAAGTCTACGAAGACTGAGCATGGAATACACCGTCACACAACCTGATCTTTCCAATACTTCAGTATTTGTGATTTTGTCTTGCCACTTAATACCAAGTATTCTTCGTAGACACCGCATATGAAAGCTGTTTTCTCTGTTTTTAAACGTTTCTCTTGGCGTGAGTAAGTTGTCCAGGTGTCACTGCCATAAAGAAGAGTACTAAGGACACAGGCTTGGTAGGCGAGGACTTTTGTTTCGGCAGTAAGCTTCCTGTTCTCCCAGACTCTTTTTGCTAACATGTTCATTGTTGTTGCTGCCTTGCCAATCCTGATGTTGATTTCCTGATCTAGGGATAATTTGCTATTTACCACTGATCCTAGATATGTAAAATGGTCTACTATCTCCAGTTCGGCGTCGTCAATAAAGATTGATGGTACAGCATGTGCACCTTGTGACATAATCTGTGTCTTCTTTTTGTTAATTGTTAAACCAAATTCAGAACAAGCATTGGAGAATGCAGATAGTAGATGTTGTAATTCTTCCTCAGAGTGGGTCGTAATCGCAGCATCATCCGCAAAAAGCAACTCTCTGATTAGTACCCTGCTAATTTTGGTCTTGGCCTTCAATCTCTGAGCATTATAGAGGCCACCATCTGAGCGTGAGTGAATGTATATACCGTCATCCTGATCACGAAAGGCATATTTCAGTAGAAGTGAAAAGTATATCCCAAAGAGAGTGGGGGCTAGTACACAACCTTGCTTAACTCCACTCTTGATTTCAAACTCTTCTGAAGTTGAGCCATCAAACTTGATTATACCCTTCAAGCCTGTGTGGAACGATTCCACAATGGACAGAAGAGTTGGTGGGCAGCCAATCTTCTTTAGTGCTTTGAACAGACCCTCACGACTGACCAAATCAAATGCCTTTGTGAGGTCAATGAAGGCAATAAACAGTGGCTGATTTTGTTCCCGGCATTTTTCTTGCATCTGTCGCAATGAGAATATCATATCAATGCTAGACCGGTTCTGACGGAAGCCGCACTGTGATTCAGGGTAGACTTGATCTCCCAGGACTTGAAGTCTGTGCAGGACAATTCTGGCAAATACTTTCCCAACAATACACAGATGTGAGATACCCCTATAGTTGTTACAGTCACTCCGATCTCCCTTGTTCTTGTACAGCGTTATGATGTTTGAATCTTTGAAATCCTGTGGGACTTGTCCTTCTCGCCAGCATAGCTCTATTAGCTGGTGGATCTGTAGAGTGAGTGTGTCTTGCCCACTCCTGATTACCTCTATTGGAATCCAATCCTTACCTGGAGCCTTGCCAGATGCAAGCTCATTTATAGCACACTTAACTTCTGTTATAGTGGGAAGTGTGTCCAGGTGGTCAAGAGTTGGCAGGGCCTCTATGGCGTTGAGGGCATCATCCGCTAGCTTGGTCGCACTTGAATAAAGCTCTTAATAGTGCTCGACCCATCTATCCATCTGCTGTTTCTTATCAGTGATGATTTCTCCAGTCAAGGTTTTTAGCGGTCCACTTCTTTTGATCATTGGACCACAGGCTTTCTTTATTCCTTCATACATGCTTCTGATGTTTCCCTTATCACTTGCGATTTGAATGGACTCACATAACTTGATCCAATAGTCATTCGCACACTGCCTGGCAGCCTTTTGTACATCCTTCCTCGCTTGCTTCAGCTCACTCAGAGTGTTACGTGTTGGTCTTTCCTTGTTTCTTAAGAGAGCTATCTTCTTTTTATCAATCAAGGGCTGCAGTATCTGGCTGTTTGCCGCAAACCAGTCCTGCCTCTTATGATCCACAGTGCCGTAAGCCCCTACCGCTGTTTTATAAATAGTTTCCTTAAGTTTACTCCATTTATCATTTACTATACAATTTTCTGATGTATCATTGAAAGCGTCTTCAAGTTGCTGTTGAAATTCAAAGCACTTTCCAGGATCGTGAGTGTTAGTAATATTAATCCTGGGGCTAGACTTGTGTTTAGCTGTGTAGATTCTCTTTGGTCTCAGTCTAACCCTTGCAACAACCAAAGAATGATCTGTATCACAGTCAGCACTGTGGTAACTTCGAGTTAATGATGTATGGTTCAGATGTTGTCTCCGTGTGATAATGAAGTCCAGCTGATGCCAATGGCTGGATCTTGGATGTTTCCATGTGACCTTATGCATCTCTTTTGTTTTAAAAAAGGTGTTTGTAATACATAGGTCATTTCTAGTGCAATGCTCCAGCAGCCTTTGCCCATTATCATTCATGCGACCGATGTTGTATTTTCCAAGGCACACTGGCCATGAACTTGAGTCCTTGCCCACACGAGCATTGAAATCACAGAGCATATAAATGTAGTCGGATTTTGGAACTGCCTTGATCGCAGAGTCTAGCTGCTCATAGAACGTATCCTTCACATCATCAGAGGAAGCGAGTGTTGGTGCATATGCAGTGAGAATGGTGGCAAATCCACAAGAGGTTGCCAAGCGCAGTGATAATAATCTTTCATTACCTCCAGCTGGGATATCAATCATTCCCATTAGCGAATTCTTCACTGCAAAGCCTACACCATGTTGCCTTTTTTCTGCCTGCCCTCTTCCCTTCCAAAAAAAGGTGTAATTGTTTTCCCTGAGTGACCCTTCCTCAGCGAGGCGAGTCTCCTGCAGGCCAGCAATATCAATGTTAAGACGATCGAGTTCAGCATCAATCACAGCCGTTTTTCTCACATCGTCAATATTTGTCAAGTCAATGGAAAGTCCTGGACACATGGTTCTCACGTTCCAGGTTGCAAGCCGTAGCTTGAGGTTTCTATTCTTTTTATTAGTACCTGGTGCATTGGTTTTACAGCCTGCGATTCGGATTTTGTCCTAGCCCCAAGCACCCATTGAAGCAGGCAGGCTGTGGCGGATCAGCACCCAATTGGCTGGGGGCTGCCCAGCTTGAGGCGGGCGGTAGCTGATCAGTGATCAAGGACTTATAACCCGTAACAGTTGCCTCTCGCTTTGATTCCGAGACCGGTTAAGACCAGGGATGGAGTTATTGCCTCCTCCATAGCACAAAGCCTGGGCTAAAATAAAGAAACCATGTGTTGCCCATGCAGCATGATCCCTCTCTCGACCTGCCTAGTTCACTCCAGAGGAAAGTTGACACCTATAATCTGGAACAAGACAAGCTGCAGAGCAGAAGCTGCCGGATCAGCAAAGCAATGCTCTGTCTACCTGTCGGAGCTTCGATCCTAGACCAGCTGCCAACCAAGGCTTAGGGCCTGGTCTGCCCTGCCATGACTTATTTTGTCTTTGGGTTGCATTTCCTCGCACCAGGATAAGGCTAGTACCGGCACAATGTGGGGTGTCAGGTTTGGTAAGCGCCGCCCAACATTCGGCGCTGACAGAAAGCAGGTAGTACCGTCTACTGTCATACGGTAGCTCAGTCATGTCTGACTAAGACCTGACTCACACTGAAAGTGGCCATGTATACAAAATTGATAAATATGTATACACATGTAAAGTTAAACTGCTGGACAAGGGATATATCCCAGATACAAGATTGTTGGTTATTTATCCCTGTACATTACAGGAACTCCCATGGGGTTTTACATTACTGGAAACTCCCATGGGGGGAGGGGGGATCAGTTTGATAACATCTGCTCATACTGTCAGTATAATTTAGGGCTAGTGGTCTAGATTGCCACATGATGGCTGATGGGATTATGAGGGCAACAGGTGCTGCCACCTGATGGTCGGTGGGATCCTGACAGAAGTAGACTGCCAAATAATAGTTGGTGCCGCACGAGAGCGACAGGTCAATTTTGACAGCCAAATAATTCAAACTTATGGGACAAACATTGCCAACCTAGACCAGATCCCAGCCAGTCCATGTGCTGAATTATGATCTGATGACATCCTAATATGCCACTCCATGGATGTGAGGCTCTGGTACTGGCCTTGGACACCCCACTGGTGTCTGAGCTTGGAGAGGGGAATGGGACCTCTGCAACACAGTTCTACCGGGCCAGCTGAAAAATTTCAGTTCCTGCCTGACTGCAGCGCATGCAAGCCTTTTTGTTTTATGTAGTGTCCAAATGGTCTGAATGCCAATACATCAGACTAAAGAATTAAAGCTCAGTCTTTCAAAGAGTACACAATAAACTAACCAAAGTAAATTACTGAATGTTTCAGTGACTTTGAGATTAATCAGTTCTGTAATTATACAACAGGTTAAGATTAATCAGTTCTTTAATTAAACGATAGGTTGAGATAATCAGTTCTGTAATTATGCAACAGGCTGAGATTAATCAGTTCTTTAATTGTACATTACAACAGGAGGAGCTCAGCAGCAGTTCCAGACCTTCAAGTCCCAGTTCTGTAGAGCGTGGGTTCAAACCCTTACAACCACAGCCACCCACACCCGGAATCCAACAAGTTGTACCAACAACCGGTGCTCCAGTTGGAAAGACTCCCCCAGCCCAGGAGGTCACCAGCGCCAGTACCGCAACGACCAGTTCCCCCAGCACTTACGTAACCAGCACATCATCAGAGGGCGTACCTAGTCAACCGGCTCTGACGTCTGCACAGTATCAGCAACAGTATTTGAGCACACCTTCAACGCCTCCAGCGCTGACATCATCCGGGCTGGTTGTAACATCATCACCAGCGCTATCTACTTCAGCACTGTCCTCTTCTTCTAGAAGTAGCCCTCACCTGAGGTTGCAGCAGCAGCAGCATCCGTCATCATTGCCAGTGTTTAAACCTGGCATTGGGCAAGCCGGGATTATTTCAGGTATTGGAACTATAACAAGTAAGAACCACAGTGGACTTGTGCCAAGTTCTGGTAGTCTGTCATCACCCTTGGTGATACCAACACCAAACCTTAGTCGAGCCTCATCCAGTGGGACATTTATACCACATACAGAGCTGGCAGTTCCTGCCAGCATAGCCAACACGCCAGTGAGCATCAATAACCTTTCCACCAGCAAGACCGCATCAGGAGTGACATCCGCCGACTCCATCATATCAGTAGCAGCATTAACTAGCCGTACCTCGACAGCAGCACCTTCAGCTGTTAGCACCAGCAGTGGCAGCAATAGTAGTAGCAGTGCAATTGTCAACTCTCAAAACAGGATGCAGGATCAGCCTGAGAAGCAAGATAAGAAGCCGGTTGTACCTCAACCAGGGACATTCTTACCTCCTTCAGTTGGAGTACCTTTTCCTTACCACCATCCTTATTACTACTCCCACTCTGGAGCCGCACATCTTCCGCCACACCTGCATCCTTCTGTTGCCATGTCGGTAGCCTCGTCTGTAGGAGGTAGCCCGCACCAGCCCCCTCCTCCAGTTCCAAGCCTGATACCCATTAAGAAGGAGCCGCATTCTCCTCCACCGCTACTCAAGCCATCAGACAAAGCCACAGATTTATCTTCATCCTCTGGCTCATCGCAATCAGCTCATCGCCCACACTCGGAGAACCCACCTAAGCTTCCACATGGGTTCAGCCACTCAGGCTTGCCATTAACGGCCCCATTGCCTCCACCACCCCTTACCGTCATCGACCACAGGGACGGAGCAAAGTCAGACGAACTGTCAAAAGCAGAAACATATACCAAAGATAATCCTAGGGGTCGTCCTCCGTCACCCCATCGCCCTGACAGCCACCCGATGACATTACACAGAGAATCTCGGTTGGATAGCAACTTGAGTGTACTGAGGGAATCACGAGAAATCGGACTAGTCGGAGGACTCAATCCCACACAGCCAGGGCAACAGCTACCACTGTCTTCTATCAAGGAAGAACCAAGATCCTTATCAGCAGCATTCCAGCCTTACTCTCATCATCCGCACTCATCTTCCTCTTCATCTGCATCAGTTCTTCCTACTCATCATTCAGCAGCTTCTGTCCTGCAAGTACCCCAGCCTCACTTATCCTTGGACCAATCACACGGCTCGGCGTCAATGATGTCGTCTCAGTCCATTATTTCTGACTCCTCCCAGACAATCAGCCGCCCTGCTGCAAATTCTGACATTGAAAATCTGATTAAGAAAGAACCAATAACAGTGGAGGATATAGATGTCGATGAAGACGACGACGACATGAGAGGTGGAACCACAACTCCTGGCCCCACTCCAACAGTGTGCAACAGAGAAATATACAAGAGCAACTCTGCAATGTAAGAAAACAAGTGTTGTTTTGTTCTTGTCAATTACTGCATTGCTTTTGTATGTTTAACACTTGTATATTTTGTGGACATTTCATTATTTGTTAGCTAGGTTATTTTAGTATGTATAGGCATTCATTGTCTCTATGCAGTCAAGTACACATTCCAGTCTGTGTGAAAATATATTCTTGTCAACTGTCATAATTTTGGTCATACTGGGTAGTTTTGATTCCTCTGCTTTGAGTATTTGATTATTTGGGTCTTTTCTGTGTCTGTTCACTACATGAAGAGAAGTAGAATGAGACATGAATAATATGGGGAAGACACAACAAGGACAGAGCTGCATGGTATAAATAAGTATAGGATGGCTGGGAGTGAGTTGGTTGAGGGACTGTGCCTCATTGGGGAAAATAGGGTGAAAGAAGGAAGTAGATCATCTGTTCATTGGGGAAAATAGGGTGAAAGAAGGAAGTAGATTATCTGTTAATTGGGGAAAATAGGGTGAAAGAAGGAAGTAGATCATCTGTTAATTGGGGAAAATAGGGTGAAAGAAGGAAGGAGATCATCTGTTAATTGGGGAAAATAGGGTGAAAGAAGGAAGGAGATCATCTGTTAATTGGGGAAAATAGGGTGAAAGAAGGAAGTAGATCATCTGTTAATTGGGGAAAATAGGGTGAAAGAAGGAAGTAGATCATCTGTTAACTAGAGAAAATAGGGTGAAAGAAGGAAGGAGATCATCTGTTCATTGGGGAAAATAGGGTGAAAGAAGGAAGAAGATCATCTGTTAATTGGGGAAAATAGGGTGAAAGAAGGAAGTAGATCATCTGTTAATTGGGGAAAATAGGGTGAAAGAAGGAAGTAGATCATCTGTTAATTGGGGAAAATAGGGTGAAAGAAGGAAGGAGATCATCTGTTAATTGGGGAAAATAGGGTGAAAGAAGGAAGGAGATCACCTGTTAATTGGGGAAAATAGGGTGAAAGAAGGAAGTAGATCATCTGTTCATTGGGGAAAATAGGGTGAAAGAAGGAAGTAGATCATCTGTTAATTGGGGAAAATAGGGTGAAAGAAGGAAGGAGATCATCTGTTAATTGGGGAAAATAGGTTGAAAGAAGAAAGGAGATCATCTGTTAATTGGGGAAAATAGGGTGAAAGAAGGAAGTAGATCATCTGTTCATTGGAGAAAATAGGGTGAAAGAAGGAAGGAGATCATCTGTTCATTGGGGAAAATAGGGTGAAAGAAGGAAGAAGATCATCTGTTAATTGGGGAAAATAGGGTGAAAGAAGGAAGTAGATATCTGTTAATTAGGGAAAATAGGGTGAAAGAAGGAAGGAGATCATCTGTTAATTGGGGAAAATAGGTTGAAAGAAGGAAGGAGATCATCTGTTAATTGGGGAAAATAGGGTGAAAGAAGGAAGTAGATTATCTGTTAATTGTTAGGAGTGTTATATTACATTTAGCTTTCTGTTCTCTACTAATTATGTATACATTTGCACCTGATAATGTTGAATAGTGCTCAATAAATTTACTTAATTGTTTAATGCCGCCAATGTGTTGAGATGTAGGCTTAGTTTAGTGCTGAAACTTTGTCCTGTTCAATTGGGCTTCAGTCTAGTGCAATGATGTTCGTTCTTGAAGGCGAGTCCAAATCTAGTTTTATCAGGAGCTGTATGTGTGCAGTGGCTGGCATGCCAGCCATCCGGATCGGTTGTTATATATTTGAATTCCCTTTTATCTACTGACCTGGGCTATTGGCTCGACCCAGCATAACAGTAACCGAGAAATTTCTTGGGTAGTAAAAACAGTCTAAATGGTAACTGAGAAATTTCTTGGGTAGTAAAAACAGCCTAAAATGGTGGCCGAGAAATTTCTTGGGTAGTAAAAACAGCCTAAAACGGTAACCGAGAAATTTCTTGGGTAGTAAAAACAGCCTAAAACGGTAACCGAGAAATTTCTTGGGTAGTAAAAACAGCCTAAAATGGTAACATAAATTTCTTGGGTAGTAAAACAGCTGGTGTGGTATCAACCACATCACCCACCAAAATGAAAACATGGTGCTAGTACTATCTTCTAATATGTCTCAAGGTATATAGAAGGGATCTTTTCTGTATTGACCACACACCCAGTGTAAAGGGATTACCACATACATGGTCAAGTAATACTTAACTCACTTTTATTGGTTCTGTGTGAGGTTATAAACAAATGGGTTGTAGTCTAGTACTATACCTTATGGGAGCCGTAGTGGCTAGATGCTTGCCTGGCGGTCTTAGGTGTGAATCTGCGTCAAACCTTGTTTTGAAAATTGACCTGGTCTTCCAGGTCGGCCTGGCCGAAAATGGGAACCTGAAAATGTCTTGAGAAGTAAACGGAACAAATATGGTACTGACCATATTAAGCAGTGAGCACTGATTGGACTGTAAAATTATGGGTTTTGTGCTGTTTGAACAATGCTCTTCAAGGCGTGTTAAATTGTCCTTTGTGTGTTTACTTGCTATAATTTATATCTACAAATGGGCTTAAGTCAAGTGCTGTAGTATATGTGCCCTAGAAATGGGCTGATGTGGTAGATATTGTTCATGTAGAAACTGAAGTTGATTGGCAGTATTTTCCTGTGAGACCAGGTTTCTTGTTTGGAGAATGTATATTTAGCTAAGATTGAATGAGAAAGGGAAAAATGGAGTATGTCGTCACAGTGGGGTAGAGAGGGGGAGGGACAAAGAGAGAAGATATCGAGACATGTAGGAGCGTGGATGTCAGAACTTACTGGAAGCACAAGAGACTAGCGTCTTTGGACAAACATGATCATCAGTGCCATCAATGCTCTGTTGTATGGGTGTAGCACGCTGATTCAGCAGGAGCATGTGGAATAGAAACATTAATTGAGATGACCAACTCAGTAAATTAGGAGCAGACATTGCAATGGATTAATTACATTGTGAAATTGTATATGTGTCAATCTAAACATCCCCCCCCCTCTCTCTCTCTCTCTCTCTCTCTCTCTCTCTCTCTCTCTCTCTCTCTCTCTCTCTCTCTCTCTCTCTCTCTCTCTCTCGCTCTCGCTTGCTTGCTTGTGTTCGTTGGCTTGAGCTCCAACGCAAAGTCCTGTATGTAGGATGAAGGCATCCTGTTGTCCAACATCAGTGTGATGTCATACAGGACCTGAGTTGTGCGTGAGTATCCGTTGTCCCATGTCTGGCTTATTGGTGTGCAGACTGGTGGTTCCTCGCCGTACAGGCAGACACTCTCCGACTTCGGAGGAATCGGCGATCCTACTGACTTTAGCCAGGACCCCGAAGGGACCTGTTGCCCAGGACGCTCGACGAGGACGCGTCAATAGGTCTTGGCCAGTATATAACCCGGCCCTGGTGCCTTGGAAACACCTCTGCGTCCCTCTCTCTCTCTCTCTCTCTCTCTCTCGCTCTCTCTCTCTCTCTCTCTCTCTCTCTCTCTCTCTCTCTCTCTCTCTCTCTCTCTCTCTCTCTCTCTCTCTCTCCCTCTCTCATTCGTTATAAAGGATCCTTTGCAACACCTCACCTCAAGGCAAAATTAGCATATTTAGCTGGAGGATTATTTTTATAAACCAAATAATGAACACTCCAGGGGTGATTGGTCAATATCACACCGGCTGCCATTATTTCTCTTGACATTTTCAAGGTGATAGGTTATGCTATATGTGCAGTCTTGTTGCCAGGGTGAAGTGGTGATTGGTTATGCTATATGTGCAGTCTTGTTGCCAGGGTGAAGTGGTGATTGGTTATGCTATATGTGCAGTCTTGTTGCCAGTGTGAAGTCCATTATCTTCCCCAGATCAATGCAAAATGTTTGTTTACATGATGTTGCAATTAACCCCAGCATGTTTTGGCTGTTCATGATTTATTGGCTAGTTTACATTCAGTAGTTTGCCATTGCTTTCTGAATTACTGGCCCTCATATCTTTGTATGGGAAACCAACACAAGGCAGTATGCAGGATTACAAATTGCACCAATAACCCCTTTGCCACTGAGCCAGCTAGATCAGTGCAGGAAGCCCCATAACTTCTTCTCAGCACTGCCTCTGACAATGCAGATCTCTGTCAGTTGGGCAGTCTCCAAGGATTCTGAACTCCTGCTCCACGTGGACATTCTTCTGTATGAGAGACTTGGATGCAGTATAAAGGGCCAGAAGGTAGTCTGCAGTGGCTAATTCCTTAGCAAAAGAAAGTAATTTGCTGTTGCCACTGGAGTTGGTGTATTGAGTTAGATCTGTTGTCCTTGTCTATAGGATTCTTCCACTGACAGCTGAATGATAGTTTTGCTTTCCATACATGACAATGGATAGATGAACTGTTCCATTCTGCTGCCAATTTTAGACAAGTTTCATTTTGCTGCCAGTTTTAGACAAGGTATCCTTCTGCTTTTAATGTTAAACAAGGTATCGGCCACTTTAGGGCAACAGTTAAGCATCTTCAGAACTGAGCTCTGATCTTAATTCATAGAGTAGCTGATCTTTTCTGTTTTGCACTGCCTGCTGGAGAGATCTGTAGTCAGTAAAGAGCCCTACCTTTACCTGAGGCGTTTGGTCAGATGTTGTGAAGATTTTTTTTTTTTCAGGTAGATTCTTCTCAAAATTTTGTTGGTGTCCTTCCAGCGGTAATGTCTAGACACTTGCCTTCATTGGTTGAAATCCTCATCGAGATGTTTAAATTTATTAGGGCTCCCAAATATACTGAGCCTCAAGCTCAGCTAAACTGCAAAGCAATTCACTTGAGGTCACATTTTCTCTTCAGCTAGCACTGTTAACTGCAGGAAGTTGTATTCATCTGTCCACCTATCCCTGGGATTTCTGTGTAGAAAAGCAATGTTGGCATTAGCCAAGTTCTTTACAATCTACTAGCATGTCTAGTTATGTAGGTTTGTCACATCTGTATGCCTCTAATGCAGGCTGTTTGACATATGGATGAAACAGTTTCTTTTCCATCTGTTTTTAACTAGATTTTGCAGTATGGCGTGTTTAGAAAGGTATGGCACGTGCAGAAGCTTCTCCCTGTCAACAAGCATCTTTTGCTGTCTACCGTCACGAAGAGAAGGCATCTTGACGTTGCCTGGATTGTAGCGGCCTTCAGACCTCCCGTGATTATATTCAGCATCTTGTACTTTAGTCTGTCTGTTTTAGAGACTGAGGTCCAAGCTGTGATGTACTTCTTCTAGATGTCGGCCTACATATATTTAAAGAAAGCAGCTGTCAAATTAAGAGTTTTAAATTAATCTCCATAGAGTGTGTCCTCAAATGAAACAGGTGTTGGCCATAGTAATTTTCTCTATTCTGCATATGTTGAATGATCTTACAGCAGATGTTTAGCCTTCATTTATCTATTCCACAATTCATCAGTGTCTCCTATCTTTAGTTTATTGAACAAGTGGTATTTCAGCCTGTTATATCCTGTGTGGGGTATGCTGATTACTACTTGTTTGCTTTGATCCAGTTGGTAATATGAATCATCTGCCTGGTAGCCTGGATGCTCAGACTGTTTTTTAATTGCTTATTACAAACTTGTTGGCTCTGTCATAGGTTATATCCATGCCACGCTGAGGTAGTCTTCTACCTTCCCTTGCCAATTTGTCAGCCTCTTCACTTTCTGGTACATTGCAATATGACAACATCCATTGTATTACCAGCCTTCTGGATTTCTGACATTGTCCATGGAGTTCTGCTAGTTTTGGCTCTTCAGAATTAAAAGTACCATAGGACAATACAGCCTTGCATTGCTAGTAGACTTTTTTTTCTTCAGGATGATTCTGTTTCAGGTAGTTTTTATCAGGGTGAGCTGCCTGGTTGCCTTTTTCTCTAATTATTTCCTTTTTTGTCTAACATGAGTTTTTTCTTATTTGATTTGTAGATTTGTGAAAGTGTTTGACAGAGGAGAGAGGAATCAGTGCTCCCGCACAGACTTTATCTTCCGACCATTACCGGAATCCAATCTGGCCAAGAAGAGGGAGGAACGAATGAGAAAGCCTTCCCATAGTTCCATGAATATCAAGGAAGAGAAAGTGAGGACTTTTGTAGTGATGTGTGCTTGTTTTGTTGTGTTGGAGTGTAGTTGGTTTGCTGTGGAGATTTCATTAAGCTTCACTTAGGTAGGCTAGATAAGTAGGGAACAGGAAGTCAAATAATAGACTGGACAATACATGGATCAATGGGATGGATAGGAAGTAAGATAGGTAGGTAGGAGTGATTTAGACAGGTCGGGCAGTCGATCAGTGGTTGGATAGTTGAATGGATGGATGGATCGATAGACAGGTAGATTATTAACAGACAGATCATCAGTTAGATCATCAATATATGGATATGTAGGCCAGTTGATCAGTTGGATAAATGGATGGATAGGCAGATAGACAAATACATAATTATATTCTTTTACGAATGCATGCCATTGCTTGTGATCAATGCCTTTTTTTTTTTTTTTTTTTTTTTTTTTTTTTAAGTAGCAAGTTCCCTTTGTAACCGTTATCTATTAGAACATCCACACTTGTAATCATCTGTAATTGAGACATTTCTTTGGCTTCATGACTTTATCTGCTTGTTCATCAGTGGCACATGGCTCACATCCATACATTGTATAATACTTAACTGATTCAGTTCCAAACAAAAAGTAGTTTTGGACCAGACATGGTACACAATAAAAAATAACAGATGTTACAACATAAATCTTCATTCACTGTGTATTGAAATTGTAGAATACACAAAAAAAAAAAAAAAATAACAGGATGTCCCTTGTAAGGTGATATATCATCCTTTTGTCCAAATAGGTCACATTTAACAATATATTATCCCTTGACATTGAATCAGTTAAGAATAATTGCAGTCTCTACTTCCTCTAACCAGGATTTATATCACTGGGCAGTCCTCTTTTTACTCCAGTAACCAGGATTTCTGTCACTGGACAGTCCTCCATCGTCAGGCACCTGGTCTGAAGTAGATGTTGGAGATCCTAGCTCTCCAGTCCCCTCTGTTCTCTGATATTTTGATGTTGCTGATGTTGTTATTTGTTCACCAGCTGTATATATGCAGGATATGCTTTCCATGTACATTGTCTGTTACAACAGTATCGGACCAGTGGCTGAGGAAAATACCTTTACTTACCTGGAGGTTTGAAATCTCCTTCAAAGTAATCTCCCATGGACTGTACACATTCTTGTTGGAAGCACTTCAGAAAGACCAATTTGAGAATAGAGTACATCGTGGCCATTGCGTTTCATATAAAGCTTTCTTGTGACTCAAACAGGTCCTTTTCAGCATCATTTTCAGTTGGGCAGTTAAAAATCACACAGAGCCATGTTGGGAGAGCAGTAAGGAACCAAAGGAATATTGTGTTTGGCCCAGAAAATCTGAATCGGATGTGAACCAATCATGTGAACAAGTGAACAGAGGGTTTGACGTCAGTTGGTTAAGGACCTATACTCTATTCAGAGATGAAAGACAGAAGAAGAATGTCCCATGTTATTGTCATTGCTACTAGCTGCTGGGGCTTTCTAATTGTTAACCAGTGTGAGATAATTTCTTACCTTAGCATTGTTGTCAAGATCTACCTTTGTTTATGTTTTATGTAAACCCTGTAACTATTTTTCAATGTCTGTTTGTGTATTTTTGCTTAATAAATGTGTTAACTTAATTTCCCAGAAAAGAGTGGAAACTCCTCCCAGGGCCACGTCTGCTTCTGAAGGCCAGAAATCTGCCAGCAACAGCAGCCTCGGCAACAGTAACAGTCACCAGTCTCATGGTATTAGTGTTGGTAACGGTGGGGGATACCAAGAGAGGCATACCCCCCGGCCGTTCGCAGACACACCAGCCCTTCGACAGCTGCACGAGTATGCCAGGCCGCATGTATATGGTATGCAGTGTGAATTTGTTCGGAGGACTTTAGAAAATTACACAAGTTGGTGTGACTTTTTATTCTTTATGTGTGAGAAATCTGGTATATACAGTCACAATATAAAAATGTAAATGTTTGTGCATACATTTGCGTGAAGTTGCTGTCATTGTAGTCAGGTATGAATGCACAAATCATCATCATCATGCAACAGATACTTTACAGAATGTAACATCTGGTGATGGCCTGCCTGAAAGTCTCTCTGCTTCTGGCCACTTATCCAGCCTGTTTACAGCAGACCTGCCATATTTGCACTTTTCTCCTGGCACTTCTAAATTCTTGCCAGCATTTGTTGATCGTGTTAGTCGTCCTAGGTCTACTGAGTACATTTCTGGCAGACTTGCTGTGCCTGCTGTGCACCGCTAATTGACAACCCCGAGACAGATTCATGAAATAGCCTGTGGCTGAGTGATTTGCATAGTCTTTTGAACCTAGATGCTGGTTGAAATCTCCTGTGTGGCAAAGGGATTATCTGTCGGAAGTAGGGAAAATAACCTGGCCTCTACTCTGTGTGGGAAGTTTTCAGAGCAAATGGTTTTTATATCTCACAGAGTAGGAGTCTCCGTGGCGAAGTGGTCAAGCTGTCTGACTCAGGCTCCGAAGGTTGTGGGTTCGGTTTTGGAGACTGCATCCTTTAGTTCATGAGTGCATTTTTTCAGAGACTTCTGAGAGTCGTCACTGGGGCTGCGGAGTTCTTGCTTTGTGCAACGCTTTCGGCAGTTCGCTGCGGAAAGAGACTGAGCCATATGGGATACAAACTTGGTGCAATGAGATCGACCCTGCCAACTTTTAAGTGACTTTTTATATCTCACAGAGTGCTCTTGGTATCTCTGCCCAAGATTTATAAATAGGTCACTGTGAAGTGTTACGAATATGAAGACCACTGATGTGAGGGGGTGTGGTGGTTTAGGGATAGTTTTTAATTTTATAAATTAAACAAAAAAGGTAACAGGACATTTTACTCACCGTTGAGCATTCTTGGTATGTGATCTTTCTGCTTCTTTTACATTTGAAGATTCCAAGATGGAGTGTAGGCCCACAGGCACACAAGCTCAGCCCTGTTTAACCAGTTCATGCTTGGTTAGATATTGGTTGATTTCTTTATTTTTGTGTCTATGGTGTGAGGTAACCAGAGTCGGATCAACCCTCTTTAGTATGCTTGTACCACATGTACAGTGTCTGTTCTTTATTTCCCCTTTCATCAACATGTGCCATGCTGATAAGCATGGGCGGTCATGTTTCGCCATCTCACACGATCACCAGAGTCATGGATCAGCTCAGTGTTCTTGTCTTGACCATACCAAGTGGGTAAGCCTTCCAGGTATATACTTCTCTGCTTTCCCTATGTTCTTTCCCCCCTCAATCTTGTCAGTTGTCACCAAGTTCTCCAATTTATTTCTTCTCATAATGTGTCCAAAAAATGATGACTGTCTATGTCTAATTTCTGTAATCAGTTTACTGTTTTCATTTGTTTCTTGTAGGACTTGGTCAATGGTTTTTCTGTCTGTCCATGGCATACTTTGCTTTTCTTCAGAAACCACATTTTCACAGCCATCAGATGTTTTTCATCGTGTCTGCTCATTATCCACGGTTCACATCCATACAAAAAGTAAAGGCTCTTTGTAGCACTTCAACACTCTTTTTCTTGTTACAAATGACATCTTTTTATTGGTCAGTATGTTTTCCATCTTGCAAGAGGCTACCTTCGCCATGACGATTCTTGTTCTAATCTCATCAAGGCATCTCCCATTAGATGTTGTGACTGTTTCGAGATAATTGTACCGATTCACTTGTTTAAGAATATTCCCATTTACTTGTATATTTCATTGTGGTATTCCCTTCTTCCTACTGACTACCATAATCTACATCTTCTTACAATTTATTTCTAACCCTAATTGCTCAGTGTGTGCAACAACTGCAGCTTCTAAATGTTGCAGATCCTGCTCATTGTCTGCAATCAATACTGTATCATCCGCATATCTAATGTTATTGATGTTACGCCCCCAATGGTGATTCCTTTCATATCTTCTACATTTCTGAAAATATTTTCACTGTATCGGGGGGAAAAGATTCCCCGACCCCAGTGATGGTATACAAGTGCTATAACCATTACCCGGGTAATAAAAGGGTGTGGTATATGGTGCTAGCCCCATACTTCTTTAGACCCATCAGCACTTGATGGGTTGTGTGGTCAGTCAGCCTCATGCCGGCCGCCTTTACATTTTAGAATATATTTGGTACCAATTTTAGGCAGAGTCGACTTGGGGTCCAGATCAATGTTTTTTGTTTAATTGCAGTCTTGATGGTGATTGGATGATATGACCACTGGGCTGGCAAGCAAGCATGCTAGCCATTGAGTTACCATGACCTCCCTGGAGATTTAGTGTCTGCCTCTAAATTGAGAAATGCTGGGACTAAGTCCAGTGTGGGAAGTTACACACAACAAGAGACACTAGGATGTTACATTCTTCCTTGGTCTCACAACTGGGGCTGAGATGAGGGGCTGGAGATTGTTAACTCTTCCAAGTGCTTTCACTAGTACATGAGATTAGGGGCTTGAGGATTATATACTCTTCTGTGGTCTCAGAATTAGGGATGATATCAGGGAAACATGTGCGTTACACTTGTCTCCGGACTTTGAATAATGGAAGAGATACCTAGTCTGCTCGTACAAAGGTAGATTACAGGACATTCCATGTGCAAACCGTTATTCGTGATAATTTGCTAGAACAAAATAATATATAATTTGTAAAGAAGTATTTTGTATTCCTTGTGGAATAATTTGTCTGATGTTTGCCATGACACAAGAAGAAAATTTTTGTGTGGTTTTTTTGTTTATTCCCCAGCAGCTGCCAGTCTGGATGATATGTCATTGCTTCGCTTTGCAGGCCAAGATCTTTCACGGCCGCATTATTCTATAGCAGGGTTGCACCATCATCCTTCCATGGACCCTCTGATGAGTTACCGGCTGGGCATGTATCCCCCAGGCTCCAGGGAGAGGCTGGAAATGGAGCTGGAGAGGGACAAGAGGGAGCGGGATGCCAGAGAGCGGGAGTTGAGAGAAAGGGAGTTGCGGGACATGGAGCTCCGAGAGAAGATGAAACAGGATATGGAGCTCAAGCCAGGTGGGTTACCTAGATGGGTTTAACTGTTGTGTGTTTGTGTGATGTTAGTTAGTTGCATATCCTCTACAGAACATCGCAGTCAACCCCAGCATTTTTTGGCTGTTTGTGATCTCTTGGCAAGTTTACGTTTAGTAGTCTGCCATTGCTTTCTGAACAACCGGTACTCATACCATGTTATAAAAAACCAACGCATGCGGTCTGTTTGTGTGCTGTACATGTGTGTAATTCTGGTACAGTTTCATCAGGCTTATGGTTCAGCCTGCCAGATTTGCACAAACAAAACTTCACATTGGAAAACATTGCATTAGCCTGAACTTTATAATTTGTATTATGCTCATTGGAACTACTTTTTACTCGTTTGTTTTGAAAATTAAGTTAAGCTAAATGCTGGGACATAAATGGGAGCCAGTTGAAGAAATAAAACAGGCAAACTGAGCAAGAAGTGGGCAGCGATTCAAGTGGGAAGGTAACCACAAGAGATAGACAAAGAATAGTCTGTCATCAAACCTCCATACGAGTCAGGGACAGAAAGTGTTGCACCCCTGTACAATCAACTTCATTGAGCAGACGGCACTTGATTGTAAATTTTCTGGAAGAGTTCCAACTCTGATAAATCGGTGTTCAAGTCATCTTAGCCCTGAAAAGGGCTTGCTCCTATCAAAGTGAGGTTGGCATAGACTGTTCTCCCAGCCAGGGTTATTACAGTATCATCTTTACAGAGACCGTTGCAGTGTTATCCTTCATCTCACCAAGCCCAGAAACCAGGTGTGCATGACCAACCCTGGAGCTTTATATCTGTGGAAATGCTTAGGATGTCACATGTCATGGTTCAGTGCGGCAGGTGCAGACTGGCGGAGATTAGTGCTTGGTTGGTAGTTTAGGTATTTCCTTTACGACAGACTGGAACCTGGTGCCCAGGGGGATGATTGGCAGGTCATATAACAAACGCTGCTGTGTGGGTGTGAAGTGATAGGCATTGATGTGTACAATAGGACATGGCTTAGTCAGTTGAGATGACCAGCTGTATTGCTTACTGCCTTTCACCCCGAGAAATGGTTAAAAAATACCATTTGCCTAATTGACAAGGTTGTGTGCCTTTTTAAACTATACCAGTCTTGGGGAAACAGTCGAATCCTGCCTTTACTGGGCATTGAACCCCGACCCCAGTGCTATAACCATTACCCTATCATGGCTGGTGAGCTGTTGCACGACTTAAACACTGATGCCAGCATGCAGCATAGGTTTGACGTATTCTAGGTCACCCTATGAACGGCTGAATGAACTGAGGGTGATGATGTCATACATTCTGCTGCTGGTGTCTTTCTGGGTGTCATTCTTAAGTCGTAAGTCACTCTTTTTTCCGCCCTGGTGGACTGTGGTAACACAACAGCATCTGAACCTCTATAAGAACAGGAATGTCTGTATATAATGCCTGGCCTGTGCGCCTACAGTAACTGGGAGGGTCAGTATGTGTATCCATGCTGACACCAACAGTGACAAAAAATGCCTTAATCCAATTTTGTTTTATTTGGTTGTTTCGGGATTTAAGGTTTGATGATTGAGCACAACTGACAAAGCTGATCATATTCTGGTACGACTACCGAACCTTGGGCCTTGTCCACATCAGACTGGAAACACTAGACTCGAGTTTCGCCCTCGTTAGAGCTCGCCAGTAGTGCATATCCCTGACTGGACCTAGGATTGAACTCCAGATCACTGGCATGTGAGGCGAGTGTGTAACTAGTTGACCATGCGGCTCACTCTAGTCGCGACCAAATTATCATACTAGAATATCACGTCATTGATTGTAGGCTATAGCTCAAAGTTTGCCCGAACGCCGCGACTGACATCCGCCAATCAATGTGGCCCCGAATGATCAGGTCTTCTCGATCTGGCAAGGCACACCAGACAACTAAAAGTCCAGCGAGCAGTGATCAAATTGTAATCCTATTTTTGTTTTGTTTTGTTGGTTAACAACATTCTTGTTGCCTTTTCAGGTTTAGAACGTCTGTTGCCTCCAGGAGCAGCCAGTCAGCTGACAGACCCTAGCTGGCTGGATCTACAGAGACGGATGGGATTCCCCCCTGGTGCAGGCAGCCACTTGCTGCCTCACGGGGCACCCGGTGTCAGCGCTTCTGGGGCCCACCTCCCTGGGGTGTACCCGCCGGTCAGTCTGGCAAGTGACTTGCTGGCCAGGGAAAGGGAAAAACTGGACAGACTAGGTCAGTACTTTATTGTCATTGTGTGTTCATCCCGCAAGTGACCATTTGATCTGCATAAATGTTAACAATGGAAATTGCCCTACATGACATGCTGCTAACATGTTTTTGACCTTTACTGTGGGATTAAATGTTGACTTCCCGTTAAGAAAGCAGTGGTAAAATACTGACAGTAAAATTGACTAGAAAGTCAACCTGGGGTTGATCACAATCCCTCAGGCTCAAGACGACCCCTCCCCAGCCCCCGCCCGGTTGCCCTCCACAGCAAGGTACTATAAGCAGTAGGTGATGGTTGATAATGGTGTTCTGCAAACGACGTGCAACATTGTTTTTAAATCATCCCAGTTAGCTTTTACTTAAAAATCACTATCTGACTTTACAGGACCTAAAGTAATAGCTGTCAGGGATAAATAGTTAAAATTAAGTTCAATCTAGGACAGCATCAAAGTAACAAATGCTGTTGAATATAAATTTCACAGGAGAGTTAAAAATTCATTACATGGAAAGAAGAAAGGACAGATTTATCCAACAAGAACTGCGTATTGAAGAGGATTGGTTATTCATCTAGCTTATGATAGAATGCTGAAAATTAAACGGACAGCCAAATTGAGCAATAAGAGCGTTTTAAGTGAAGCTGAGTAGCAAAGACAACTTATCACAAACATCAGAAAGAGGCAGTTATTGTAATTTTGCCACGTTATGAGAAGACAAAAGCAGGAACATGTAACAACCAGAAAGATTTGCGAAAAGAGAGATAGAGGAGGACAGTGAAAAAATTCTTTGCGGTCTTGTGTTATGGCACGGAAGGGGGACAACAGACGAATTGATCCATGATGTCGGAGATCGTAATTTATGGAGATGCATGATTGCACACGCTAGCCTGCAAGGCACTGGATGATGATGATAGTAGACATTTAAAAAAAATGTTATTGGGGGAAGTTCTGCACAAGAAAGCAATGGATGGTGATGATGCAAAGAGAAGAGGCAGATTCTGCAGGCGATAGCTCAAGGGAATCTGAATGGAGGCACAGACAGAGTACCTATAGTATGGAGCTGAAGGAAATCATTGGCTGTTGGTTGACAGAAGAGATGTCACAGAGCACCTATACGTATGGAGCTGAAGGACATCAATGGCTGTTGGTTGACAGAAGAGATGTCACAGAGCACCTATATGTATGGAGCTGAAAGACATCAGTGGCTGTTGGTTGACAGAAGAGATGTCACAGAGCACCTATACGTATGGAGCTGAAGGACATCAATGGTTGTTGGTTGACAGAAGAGATGTCACAGAGCACCTATATGTATGGAGCTGAAGGACATCAGTGGCTGTTGGTTGACAGAAGAGATGTCACAGAGCACCTATATGTATGGAGCTGAAGGACATCAATGGTTGTTGGTTGACAGAAGAGATGTCACAGAGCACCTATATGTATGGAGCTGAAGGACATCAATGGTTGTTGGTTGACAGAAGAGATGTCACAGAGCACCTATATGTATGGAGCTGAAGGACATCAGTGGCTGTTGATTGACAGAAGAGATGTCACAGAGCACCTATATGTATGGAGCTGAAAGACATCAGTGGCTGTTGGTTGACAGAAGAGATGTCACAGAGCACCTATACGTATGGAGCTGAAGGACATCAGTGGCTGTTGGTTGACAGAAGAGATGTCACAAGGACATCAGTGTCTGTTGGTTGACAGAAGAGATGTCACAAGGACATCAGTGGTTGTTGGTTGACAGAAGAGATGTCACAAGGACATCAGTAGCTGTTGGTTGGCAGAAGAGACATCACAGAGCACCTTTAGTATGGAACTGAAGGACATCAGTGGTTGTTGGTTGACAGAAGAGATGTCACAGAGCACCTATACGTATGGAGCTGAAGGACATCATTGTCTGTTCATTGACAGAAGAGATGTCACAGAGCACCTATAGTATGGAGCTGAAGGACATCAGTGGCTGTTGGTTGACAGAAGAGATGTCACAAGGACATCAATGTCTGTTGGTTGACAGAAGAAATGTCACAGCACTCAGGACATGGCTGTAAGTGCTCCACCTTCCAGATGTCAAAATGAATGGAAGCCAGCTCCACCATCACACTCTGACTTAATAACATTAATTAATTATTTATTAATTTTTATATTTAAAAACAAAAAAGACCCATTTTCATGCCTAAGGTACATTGAGCATATGAAACTAGACTCATATTTGTATAAACCAACCCCCACTTTGTGGCTGATGTGGTGGGTATCTTGCCGGCCACCTTCATTTCCCAAGACATTTCCTGGTATCCATATAAGGCTGCATTGTCTACAGAGCCCACATCAATTTAGTCATTCGAAACCGCCCTGGTGCGGGCCAAACGCAAGACCACTGGTACGGCAGGCGAGAGTCTGGCCGCTGTGCTATATCTCCCAATCTTGTTGATGTAACAGAACTGTAGTATTTCTGGATCTTAGCATGTGTGTGCAAGAGAACAAGACAGTTGTGATATTGTTAATATAACTAAACTAGGTCGGGCATCAACACCAAGAAGAAAAAGAAATAGAATCAGCAGGAAGATGCGACATGAAGCCTGGATACAGCAGGAAGAAAGAAGAACAGAACTAGGTTCTATTATTTTGTTAATATAACTGAACTAAATTTTCATGTTTTGTTTTAATTATAACTGAACTAGATGAATTCATGTTTTTAATCTAACAGAACTATACGGTTTTGTGTTCTTATTACTGTATCTGGCTAGGATGGTTTTATGATTTCGTTAATATATTTTGAACTAAACTCATTTGTTTGTTATAATAATTGAATTAGGGAGTTACATTTGTTTGTTAATATAACTGAACTAGATGGTTTTATGCTCTTGTTACTATAATTAAACTATATCTTATTCTTGTTAATATAGTTTAACTAAAAGCTGTTATAGTTTTGTAAATAACATAACTGGAGCAGAAATAGTCTTGTTAATAATGAAACGAGATGTTATATGCTCGTTAATAATATAACTGAACAGGAGGATGTTATGTTCTTATTAATAATATAATGGAACTAGATGTTGTATATTTATTATTTTTTTTTAAATATAACTGGGCCAGATCTCATATCCTTGTTATTATACCTAAACTAGGTGTCACAGGGAAGTATTGTTAAACAAAATTACCCTTACCTTGCAGGTTAAACCCAGACCATCTAGTCATTAAGCTAAGGTTTTATTATCATCACATGCCACCTCTGCATTGAAGGTCCACTGTATTGTCTCTAACATTGTCCTTGGTCAAAGCTGAGGTATAGTGTTTGACAATTTATGTCATCATCATCATCAAGTGCCCGGCCAGCTGGCGTAGGCGTTCGTGTCTCTCCACAGATCTCGGTCTCTGATGTTCTGGATCAACTCTGCCGCTGATATTCCTCTATACCACCGTCTCAATCCATCCAGCATAATTTCTCTTAGTCAGCCTATGCCTCTCTTCCCCTCGATCTTTCCAGTTGTCACGAGGTTCTCCAATGTCTCTCTTCTTTTTATGTTCTAGTTCCATTAGCCTCTTTCAGGCAATCGTCGTTAGCTACTCTGGCAGTCCCAGGAATTCGCAACATTTGTCTCAGGAACCACATCTCCGTTGCTTACAATCTATGTACAAAACACAAATATTGCATGTCCTGTGTGGGAATTTGCAACATTTGTCTCAGGAACCACATCTCCGTTGCTTACAATCTATGTACAAAACACAACTGTTGCGTGTCCTCTGCAGGAAACAGCAATCAACCCAAACCCCAGATGAATTTTCTAGGCCAGGTTATGTTCAGTAGCTTGCCATTACTTTCTGAGTCATTGTTGAAGGCCAATTGACCAGTGTAGGGGTTGAACCCCTCCATCACCACACCGGAAGTTTAATTAAGCAGAAGAGTATTTAGCCCCGCAGCCAGGGTACATAATTTTATATGAAGGCTGTGGTTTCTATATACAGAGTGTATTTGTAATGACTGTACAGTGTTTGAAAATATTGCCAGTCCAAGTTTTGTATTTATCTATTATGTTGCATGAACTTTACAGAGGGTGAATACAAAACTTGGACCGGCAATATTTTCAAACACTGCACAGTCATTAAAAATACACTCTGTATATAGTCCCATGGCAGATGTTGCTGTTGGGGTGTGAAGTGAAGGTCTTCACATATTGTAGTTCATGGCATATGAGGGTTGGGCTGACCAGTTCCCTTCCTCATTACCTTTTCTACTGAGATGAATCTGGGTAAAAATGGTATCCTGGCTCAAATGCAGAACTATTTGGATCAGAGAAAAACATGATCTTACCCCTGCTGGGGATTGAACTGTCTCTGCAAGCAAGCATGCTGGCGACTGTATCTCTCCTCTCTCTCTCTCTCTCTCTCTCTCTCTCTCTCTCTCTCTCTCTCTCTCTCTCTCTCTCTCTCTCTCTCTCTCTCTCTCCCCCACTTCTCTCTCCCCCCCCCCCCACTTCTCTCTCTCTCTCTCTCTCTCCCCCTTTCTCTCTCTCCCCCCCCCCCACTTCTCTCTCTCTCTCTCTCTCTCTCTATCTCTCTCTCTCTCTCTCTCTCGCTCTCTTTCAATTCAGAGGTGGCACTTGATGATAAGTAATGTATTGCTTATAGAGTGAATGAGCAAACATATTACTATGAACTTTCATAGGTGATATTTGTGTTTGTGTGCCATTGCACTTTTTCTCACAGTGTTGTTGTTACTTGTACTTCATGCTAACAGTGTTTGCTTGATTGTGATTGAACCACACACAGGGATAGCTGCCAACCTGCCACAGCTGGCTGCAGACATATCATATGCCAACGCCGTCGAGCGTCTGTCCCAGGAACGGCAGGCCGCTGAACGACAAGCGGCGGCGGAGCGGGAACGTGACCGCGAGCGGCTGGCTGCCTTAGCCAATGACCCTGTGGCTCGGCTGCAGCTGGCTGGGGCTGCTGCTGCGGCAGCTGCGGCCACACAGCAACGCCCACACTCACACGCATGCTCACTCCCACACACACCTGCATCTCCACCAACAAGAGGTGGCTCATGCCCAAGCTGTGGCCCATGCCCAGGCACACGGCCTGGCTCCACCGTTTTTCCTCATGGTTTAGCCACTCACGCCCAGCACTTGTACCAACCGCACCCACTCGCTGGGGTCCCAGGTACAGTAATCGTGTAGTCTTCCAAACTTTGGAGTGCAACATTCTATGGCAAGCATTATTTAAGAGATACGGGTTTGTTTGTTTTTTTTCTCTCAAACAAATCTAAGTGCATTGCGTTCCATTGTTGCCTGTTATTAAATGTATTTTTTTGTATTAACATAAAAGGTTTATCTTTCCTAGTTTAAGAATCTCATGGTAAGCTCCTGTTTTAATGTTGGCATAGTTTAATAAACAAAGAGGTCTCTTTTCCCTAGTTTGAGAGCTGTGTTTGAGTGTCCAGTCATGCCTGACCTAGTGTTTCTAGAATGTGAACAGTTTCTCCTTTTATTCCCCCCTGCGTGTGTTTTGTTTCATCCTTTTTTTTAAAAATTATTACGGGGCAAAATTTGTTGTTTCTACCTGAAGAGGTGAGATATTTAGTCGCTTCATATTTTGTTGCTCAAAAGACATGCATTATGAAACAATCAAAATTTTATCAGTCCAAAAATCCTGCAAGTTGTATATTTTTGTTCTGCTCAATGTTATTGTCCCCATCAGTTTCTTATGTGACTTGTTATTGTTAATGCATGGAGTGTGGTAATTCACACTCAGTCATGTTATTGTCACCATCAGTTTCTCGTGTGACGTGTTATTGTTAATGCATGGAGTGTGGTAGATCTCGTTAGTTACTATTCATCTTCATTAACCGGAAACACCAGTAAAAGTAATGTTTAGGATAGTCAGAATAAACAATACAAGCTCACTAGATTTTATATGTAAGAAGCTAAAGCCAAGTTTGCAACAAGGTAGAAGTAAAATATTGCCCCATGTTTTAGGGTTTGGTTATATGAGTCAATGATGAGTCCAATGTGGAGAGAGAGGACTACGTTACATTAAGTGGTCACTTGCTCCGTACTTTACTGCTTGTCCCTCTCAGAACTCTATTATACATTCTAAAAGCTTGGATCTGTCATGTGATCAGGAACAAGTTTCTCCTAATCTGATCTAGGCCCACACTTTTATGCTGGTAAATTTCCCTGTCCTACCTTTGCTTCAAGGAAAAACCAACGTGTGGACCTAAGTCTGTAGCAGCTGGATCAGTAGATGGCCTGAAGTTGCACCTCCGTGGCTCCAGAAACATCATCAAGTGCCCTCCAAAGTGGTGTAATTGTTCATGTTGTCTCTCCACATATCTCAGCCCTGGGTAGATCAGTTCTACAGGTGATATTCCGCCATGCCATTGTCTGAACATGATTGTGAAGTATAATTTCTTATTGCTTGCCTCTTCTATCACTGATCTTTCTAGCCCCTCTTATTACATGATGAAAGAATACTGTCTCTTTATTCTAGACTTCACATATAGAAGTGCGATATTGTGGGATATTTTGTGATAATTTAAAACCATTATTGAAAATGTGTTCCCACATTCATTGATGTTCATTTCCTTCCTCTGGTTGTGTCTGTTGTTCAGTTGCTTCTGTCTGGTACTGTTTTAGTTCCAGATAACAGTTGCAAATCCCCGGTCAGTCTCAATTTAATGTTCCCCCGGTGAATCTGTTGTTGATTACATGCAACCTGTTTAGTATTGGTTGTGCCACTGCCTTGTTACAAGGGAATAGTTCCCATCACTGTTTGACAATCTATGTATAAATGAACATTTCCAGGACTTCAGGGCAGGCGTCGATATACAAAACTCGTTCATATTAAGACACTGAAGGTTTTTAATTCTCGTTAAACATTTGCTGCCTGAACGCGGGCAGCTGGCGAGGTACAAGGCAGTTGTCTCCCCTGCTTCCAAGCTGTACTGACTTATGCCCCTTGTCATTGCAGATGGTGCCACCGCCAGCCCCGTTAGCTCCACCTCCTCAACTGAACAACTATCAAGTGGAATGGTTTACCACTATTACACACAACAGCTCACTAGCGAACAGCATATTTTCATGCAGAGAGTGGTCAACGAGTGCTACCTCCGCACAAAGCCGGAGTCTCGACCAGTTATTGACCCCAACCACTTGATCTATCAGTTCTCCCGTAAGTCCACACGTTTCCCAGACCCCCTCAAAAACTAGCTTCCCCCTGCTAGATTAGACTTGTTGTCAGTTGACTAGACATTGCATTTATCACATTGGTTTCATACAAATAGTTTACTGAAGGTCATCATTAATTGTTGTTTATGTGTTGAGTTTTTGCTCTAGATTTAGACATTTGATTTGCATTCTATGTTATTGCTTCCAATGTTTTCCCTCCTTACTTCATCTATTCAAGAATTTGACAGTTCAAGCTGTGTACTTGTTTTAACAGAGATATTTTAGATGTGGAAACAGAGTAGCTTAGAGATAGAGTTAGAAGGTCAAGTGAAGGACCTCATTTCTCACCTTGAATAGTATTGTATACATGCTACTGATCTTCAGTATGTAGACTGATCAGCTTTTGATGGTTGGGCTGGTCGGTAACACGTCAGCTCATCGCCATGGCCCAAAGGTTACAAGTGGTGTGGTCTATTGGAGGTGAGGTTGGGGGTTCATTCCCAACACTAGCATTATGTCAGACTTAAACGCTGACTTCTCATTCAGAGAACAAGGGCAAACTATGATCGTGACATTGCCTAGAAAGTCAACCTGGGGTTGGTGACGACGTC
The DNA here is from genome assembly GCA_963921405.1 of Cepaea hortensis. Taxonomy (NCBI): domain Eukaryota; kingdom Metazoa; phylum Mollusca; class Gastropoda; order Stylommatophora; family Helicidae; genus Cepaea; species Cepaea hortensis. Next base: position 46,401,742 of record OY992896.1, read on the forward strand.
TCCTACCAGGCTGGTAGAAGATGAAAATGTCAGCTCATTACAGACGCCCCAGTATCGGATGTGGGATGCTGAAGCTTTCATATATACTTGGTCTTGTGATGACAAGATCAACTTCCTTCAGTTTTGTCCATCCCCATAGCCAGGTGTTTTGTTTATAGCTTAGTGGATTGTTGCAGTGTTATATCATCTTTTACCTCCCACTTTACCCCCTCTGGTGGTTAGTTTCTAGTGAATTTGCTGCGTTGTCGTCCTATCTTGAATTCACATTATCCTTTTTTTTTTTTTGGTTCTTGTTTGAGCTCTCCTATAGTTATGTAGTTTTGAGTGTAGTGTTAATCTTTCTGAACTGGCCATACAGAGGACAATACTGTAGACATGCTTGCCAGTTTGCTTTGTCTACGTGTGCATGGTGGACATTGCATTTTGTTTCCTTATTTCCCATATAGATCTCTTTTTCTTAAAGCATGACTTGTTCACAATTTCCTACAGTTTTTGCCAGTCTTACTTAGAAATGTACTTCAATTAAGGTTTTTAAATATGTATATTTGGTAGCTGTACGACACTACAGAAATAAGTTTTGATAACTTTTTCTTTTAGAAATTGTAAGTTGTGTATATTTTAACTATTTGCTTGCATGCCTTCCATCATGGTAGCTTATTTTATGTCAGAATGTTTTTGGTTTTTTAGACACTGTATTGTTAGAAGTCTTCATGTTATTTCCCCAAAAAAGTTTGATAGTTGAAGCAAACTGAACCACATTTTTAATGATGAGCCATAATGTTTACATATGAGTGCACTCCAAAGTTTATTAATTGTATTGTTTGCTAACTCACTTTGTTGTCCAAATTATTATGAATGTTTTTAACTACTTGTCATTATTATCTAATGCAGTGGTTCTCAACCGGTGGGGAATTCCCCCCAGGGGGGAATTTTAGGGTTTCCAGGGGGGGGGGGGGGGGGGAATGAAGACCATTTCAAGATCGCGTTAATACAAGAACCGAGTACTTGATATTGTTTTTCCCTTCATACTTTACAGTTGAGTACGTCTCATCCTTCTAAAATTCATTTTATAAAGTCAGTAGACCCACAAATCATGTTTTATGTGGATGTCTAGACTTGTTTTAGTATATGCTATTAAATTTACCTTACATTTTTACGTATACTGTATAGGGGTGGGGGGATTTTTAGATAGGAAATATGAAGGGGGGGGGGGGGTGAATGACGTTCTGAAAATATGGTGAAGGGGGGCACGGGCCAAAAAAGGTTGAGAACCACTGATCTAATGCATTCTCTAAATATCTAACATGATGAATACTGACTTCTAGATTTACACAAACATGTTTCAGTAGGTCTGCAGTGACACAATGAAAGAAATTATAAGACAAATATCTGTTGCCCTTCATAAACTAAAACAGCTGAACAAATTGTGGAGGGGGACAAATAGAACTACAAAAATTAGATTTGTAAGAGCATGCATCTTTCCCATTGCTTAATACTTTGGTCACTCAAAACATCAAGAGAAGAAGAGGAAGGCCAAAGAGAAGATGGGTGCAGGATGTGGCAGATGATTTTCAGATGGGTATATCTTGCGGGTTTTCTTGATTTTGACCGGGGTCTTCAGTGAAGCATTTTCTATTTATTTATGTGACTTCTAAGTTCAGGTGGTTTCATGTGCTGGCGCTGAAATCCTCGATGTGCTGGTGGTGGGCTTGTGGGTTGAGTCCATACACAGGTCAGTCAGTTGTACTTCAGCATTGACTTCTCGTTCAGAAAGCAGTGGCAAACTACTGAATGTCCAATTGCCTGGTACATCAACCTCAATGTCCTGTAAAGGGCAGGCAACATTGTGTGTCTCTCTTGACACTGACTAACCTGGTGAAGGTTGTCCATGTTCAGCCTTTCATCTCCCAGTGGAGAATAGATCCTGACGAAACCCACACCCAACCCTCTATAGGCTTGTTGATGATTGGTTGTATTGTGCAGCTAAAGTTGTCTTTGGGCTGGTTGGATGAATTAGTATAGAAGATAGGAGGCTATGATGGTAATGTCATGAGGGTTTGTCGTCCATTAACACAAAAAGACTGGCCACCTATTCCAGGCCTACAAAATGTGATAGTCGTATTTTATCGCAGATCCATAGCAGTGAATTGCACCTGTGGCAGGCAAAGTTATCATTGCTTTGAAGCATGTATGGGGAGCCACGGTAGTCATCACATTTACCTGCTGGCCAGGTCTTCCTCAATTGCTTTCAACCAGGTCAGGACGGCTGGGAGAAGTGTGTACACACCCTAGGAGAGTAGTTTGAATGGGATCACGGGGTCAGACCTCCTGGTGAGCTGTCGTATTCCTCCCAGCTAATAGTCCGATGCTTTTTGAACTGACCTTATACTTTGATACCATGCTGAGTGTGTGCGTTTTTATTGTTGTTAGTGGGCATACATCTTAAACTGATATATTCCTTTAGGTGCAGATCCTCTAGCAAGCGGGCCTGGAGGTTCGGTTCCTGTCTCCACCAACCCGTTGTCAGTCCTCCCCCCAGGGGTGGGACCTCACCCACTGTTTACTATGGCTGGCAGTCGAGAGGAGCTTCTGCAGAGAGAGCTCTACAGCCGAAGTGGGCACTTCCTGGATCCAGCCCTGGCACATCAGGTGGGACACTCACATGGTTGCTTTATGCAGTAGATTGTATTCACTGTGACCTGTGGTAGAATGCATGTCACGTCACAGTGGTTTAGGCACGGGCAGTGATGGGTGAAAGTTGGTAAAGGGGACTTCTTCTTCTTCTGCGTTCATCCGGATTTTTTTTCTTCGGATGTGACTGCTTTGTGCCTGTTTACAGCAGAGCTGCGTTCTTGCGCCATCAGGCCGACACATCCGACTTCTGCGGGCATTTGTTGACCGGGTTAACCTCCCCGGGGGTAAAGGGGACAAAATGAGTTAATGTAAGAATAGTCTGGGACAGAGTGAATTAATGTAAGAATAGTCTGGTACCGTGAGTTAATGTAAGAATATTCTGGGACAGCGAGTTAGTGTAAGAATAGTCTGGGACAGCAAGTTAGTGTAAGAATAGTCTGGGACAGCGAGTTAGTGTAAGAATAGTCTGGGACAGCGAGTTAGTGTAAGAATAGTCTGGGACAGCGAGTTAGTGTAAGAATAGTCTGGTACTACAGGCATTGATAATGCACATTGAGAGCAAGTCGCTGCTGAACGTGTTGTATGGAGGGCAAACATCAGAAATGGAATAAAGACAAAGGAGAAAATTATTGCAGATAAGTCACACACCGAGCGTGTGAGACGTATGATGGTGGAAATGACCACGTGTTCACATGCACCCCTGTGAACGGACATTTACAGTGTGAATTGGCCTTACCAGTCACATTCGCCTTACCAGTCACATTCGCTACCACCATGGGTAAAAGTTATTATGCCTTTTTGAAGCACAAACTATCGTCTGTCAGATGTCAAGGTGCCAATGATGATGATGATGAGTCTGGTACAGTGTAGGTTCATGTAAGAATAATCTGGGACAATGGGTTAATGTAAGAATAGTCTGGGACAGTGTGAGTTAAGCATGAGTTAATGGAATAATAGTCTGGAACAGTGTCTTAATATACGACTGCCAGAGATGGAACACTGATTCTGTACCAAGAGAGAAGAGCATCCAACATATACAGAAGAGAAGATTCTCTTGGCCTTGACCCACTCTGTTTGAGGACAAAGTCTGTGAAGATGTCAAGAAAGCTGCTGCTTTCTTTAAATATATTCTGGTTAATGTCTGATGATGTAGATAGAAGATGTATTAAGTGACCCACCATTTGTTGACCAGGCACTCCTTGTATAACCACACCCATGTTTTCTTTAGCCATAACCATTTATTGATTCTGTTGATTGTTTCCCAATCTGTCCTAGCTGTTAACTTGAAATGTTTCTGTCAACATTAGCCCATCCAGTTGAGGCAGTGAGTAGAACTGAATATTAAGAAGACACAGAAGAAGGAAATACCACAATGTGATATACGAGTAAATGGGCATATTCCTAAGCAAGTGAATCGATACAGTTATCTCGGCACTGTCATACCATCTGATGGGAGATGTCTTGAAGAGATTAGAACAAGAATTGCCATTGCGAAGGTAGCCTTTTGCAAGATGAAAAACATACTGACCAATAAAAAGATATCAATTAAAACGAGAAAAAGAGTCGAAGTTCTACATAGAACCTATACTTTTGCATGGATGTGAAGTGTGGACATTAAGCAGTCAAGCTGAAAACCGTCTGATGGCTGTGGAAATGTGGTTTCAGAAGAAAATGCAAAGAATACCATGGACAGACAGAAAAACCAATGAACAAGTCCTTCAAGAAACAAATGAAGATCTTAAACTGATTAGAGTAGACAGTGAAAATTTTGTGGGCATGTTACGAGAAAAAGTGACTTGGAGAACTTGGTGACGACTGGCAAGATCGAAGGGAAGAGACCAAGGAGAAGACCGAAATACCTGGATGGCTTGCCACATGGCATGGTCGAGACAGGAACACTGAGCTGATCCACAACTCTGGTAATCGAGTGAGATGGCAGAATACGACTGCCCACGCTTATCGGCATGGCACATGATGGGTGGATGGTTGAGGGCAGTTATTGTTGGAATTCCTCGTGAAATGAAATATTATGTTTGAGTAATGAAATGGGTGGAACTGCAATACAGTTGTGAACATAAAATAATAAGTCAATCAACTGTACAGAAACACAATGATAAGTGACAGAATGGACATGGTGGCTAGAGCCTGCATCAACACACAAGCAAGCAACAGATACTGGTACAGCTACATACAGATATATGTAAAATATACTCAAGTTTCTTAGCTGGAGGATACTCATCATCAGAACAGGCCAAGAGATGAAACATTCTCAGGGAGTGTATTCATCTCTTATGTTCTGATGACAGATACATTCAGCAAAGTCACTTTTGTATATTTGTTGTATAGCTGTATCAGTGTTTGTTTATTGTGCTGATGAAGTATTTCACCACAACGTCCATTCATTGATCTGTGACTGTGGTCCTGTACAGCTGACCAACTCCATTTGTTGTTTTCATAGATTTACTCGTTATATTTTCCAGTAATGACTCCTGGGGACGGAAAGAGTCAAAAATAATAGCTAGGACAGATTGAGTTCATGGAAAACAGTAAGACAACAGAGATGGTTGTGTATTGTCAGTAATGAAAGACTTCTCTTGCTTTCAGCTGTCAGCTCAGGCGGCTGCTCATGAAGCTCTGCAGAGACACATGGCCATGGAGAGAGAGCGGTATGGATCTGCGGGCCACCTGCCTCACTAGCCCGCAGCTTCTTCTGGGTGTTGCTAGCATAATAGTGGGGGAATTGCTCATGCACACGTTGACCTTTGGGCAGTTCTCTTGTGGGATTGGACCATTTCCTCGGAAGTTTTTCGTTGGATAACAATTTATCTTTGACTTGATGATGAAATCTCTGTGAATCTTCTGTTCATATACATTGGGAAATTTATCAACAAGCATGGCATGGTTTTAGATTGAGACACCTTGCTGTGTTCTATCCCAATGAAGATAAAATGAATTTCATCACTTCAGTATCTGTGTAATATTTAGTTTAAAGTTAATTTACTTTGCGACTCCAGAATTGCCAATATGTTTTAAGAAACAGAAGTCATTATGTTAATTATTATAATTGTGTTTATATATTAACATACTTAAGCTGTTGGTTATGAAATGTGACTATGTGACTATTTCATGGTGAACTCTGCTGCAACCACGATGAAATAACAATTAGCAGTTCAATCTGTTGTGACTCAATTGGCCAGATTTCCTACACCATGTAAGCCAGCTTTTTTTTTTTCATAACCATAAGCACAAAAATTGTGGTTGCTGTCCACTGACCTGTGTAGCATGCGTACAGAAAACAATGTCACCCAGTAGAACTTGGGCAGCCATGAGCAGAAGATATGCTGTTTGTTATATGTTGGTGTTAAGCACCCAAGAATGATACTTGCTGTGCTCGCTCTGTTTGACACATATTTCACATGGAGGTTGCTGCTGTTACTATTCCAATAATGCCCCACTTTCCCCCCTTCGACAGAATGCCATCTAGTGAGTGATACATGGCTTTAGGCACTTGTATGCTTGATATTTTGTCTGTCCAGAGTAATTTTTGTACCTTGTAATATCTAGTACATCATGTTTAAAATGATTCCACCCGTTGTGTCTCATGTCGTCCATGTTTTACAGTCATTCCCTGATGTAGGCTTGGTATGGGTCAGTTCAGTCACCATATGTTCATCTTCACATCATGTGTTGTATGGGGTATATGGTGCAGGCTCCATGTTGTTAGACTCATGAGCACTGGCTGGGGGATGTGGTCAGTATCACGTCATGGCCTTGTCTTCCCTGGATATTTCCTGCCACGCATGCTGTGGCTAGGTCAACTTTGGGAGCATAAAACAACAAAATCTCTACTTCAAAATTGACTTGAACACAGGGCTTGGAGGCCAGCCTGCTAGCTGCTGCCTTACCACAGCTCCCTGGGGCTTGAGTTACCACAGCTCCCTGGGGCTTGAGTTACCACAGCTCCCTGGGGCTTGAGTTACCACAGCTCCCTGGGGCTTGAGTTACCACAGCTCCCTGGGGCTTGAGTTACCACAGCTCCCTGGGGCTTGAGTTACCACAGCTCCCTGGGGCTTGAGTTACCACAGCTCCCTGGGGCTTGAGTTACCACAGCTCCCTGGGGCTTGAGTTACCACAGCTCCCTGGGGCTTGAGTTACCACAGCTCCCTGGGGCTTGAGTTACCACAGCTCCCTGGGGCTTGAGTTACCACAGCTCCCTGGGGCTTGAGTTACCACAGCTCCCTGGGGCTTGAGTTACCACAGCTCCCTGGGGCTTGATTTGTGTGCTCCTAGTTTCTTCCACAGACTCGTGTTGATGTTGGACATGCCGTTATTTTCCTGGAATGATCCCGGGACTACATATACCAGTATGATTACAACCTAGTGACCTCTTCTGTTCTTCCCTTCTTTGCTCCTAGGTTCAGTCGCTGGCAATAGATATTGAAGATATTAAATGTTGCGCGTTGATTGTGGTGATACAAATTAATTATGGCCGCCTAGGGCATCTGGCCTCCTCGTTTACTGTCATTGCACAGCCAGGTATGTCCTTATAGTACAGGGACACAGCTAGGGATCTCATATGTCGTTACAGTACAGGGACACAGCCAGGGATCTCATATGTCATTATGGTACAGGAACACAGCCAGCCTGCAGCCTACAGGTGGTAAATGCATGTCATAATTCCCAAATACACCAAGTCCAGGGTTGGAAATCAGCCACAGGCAATTTGAAAACAGACGTGCTTTGCATTGATTTTTCATGGTATGAGCGTCAACCGCCCAGAAAGCAATGGCAAACTGTTGAACATAAAACATTGTCTAATAAATCACAACCAGGCTACAACAATGCTGTGATTGATTGTGACAATCTGTGAAGGACATGCAAGTAACTTCAACAGGAGGACAGCCCCGAGATTGTGTATGAACAAGGGGAGTAACCATACTTTATGCTTTCCAAACAAGGGGAGCAACCAGGTTTTCACTTCAGGATTATTCCTGAACTTTTGTCTGTACAAATGTTTGTTGTCTGATGTAGCACATACCATATTGTATGTAACCATATTTGCCGGTATTTACATTTTGTAACAAATTTTTATAGTTGACAGTAAATGTGGGCTGTATATTTTTCATATCAGTTTGTGTTGATGCATCTAAATTCTTGTTCTATTTGGATGTACAGTGTATTTGTGTGTGTGTTTTTTTTTAAATCCATAAATGTCTTCGGAGATATGTTCTTGAATGTAACAAGGACGTACTTGTATACAGTACTGTTTGATTCATTGTGGCTGCCTCCTGTGAGGCTTTTATGGTCTTCTTGTGTGAGACTTGTTATATTTTTGCCATGGGGTATGGCCACCATTGTGTCTTTGCTGGCGTGGCTTAGGTTCACAGTTGTAGTTTCCTTTGGTGAGGCTGATATTGTCTGTCTTGAGTGAGACTGGCCTTTGTGTTTGCCTTGAATTGGGCTTCTGTGTCTTCTAATGAGGTCTACATGTTATATTTGTCTTATTTACTAGTGTTTTCCATGAGTGAGGCTTGTCTTTATGTTTGCCATGAGTAAGGCATGCCGTTGTGGCTGTGGTGAGTGAGGCATACCATTATGTTTGTCATGAGTGAGGCTTACCAGGGGACTGCCAGGAGTCAGGTTTTCCATTGTTTCACCTGTTGCTGGACCCAGCGTCGTGTTCGTCATAGTTGACGTTGCACCGGTCATCACTGACTGTTATTGCCTCGATTCATAGTCTGTGTCGGAGAATACAGTCACTGAGCTTACTAACTGAAAATGTCGTGAAACAAATCTTCTTTAACAAGTCTTCTTTAGAAATTGTAAATAGCATTTTCCATTAATCCCATTCACATTGTATCAGTCATAACTGACATTCATTATAAATAAGTTGGAATTGATTCTGTGGCATGACACTCACGTGGTTTGTTTGTTCCATGTGTATGTGGTTGAGATTGCTAACTGATTTGCTAAACTATCAAACATGGTGTCACCTTTTTATGTGGGTATAAATTTGCTGTTGGTAATGTCAGTTTGTCTTGGCTTGTTCACGTGTTAATCCAATATCAAACTTTGAAAGACAGAAGAATATGATCAGCATTTGAAACATTTTTTTGAGAAGCAATTCATGTACGTTGAGACTTCTGTGCATCCTTCAGATATACGTGTTGTACAGGATTTGTTTATGAATTTGTGAAAAAGTATGTCTCCATATTTTGTATATTTATAGGTACCTGTTTATCGTGAATGGTGTCCATATGTTTAACTACACATATTGATATGTGCCCTTTGTTTTGAACTTGTCAGTGTAAAAACCTAGTCCATGTTGGAACGTATAACCTGCACATAGTTTATGGTTGTGTGTTTACTACTGGGTTTGAGAGAGGTTTTTTTATTATTATTATTTTTTTTTTGGTGTGTGCTCGCTTTGAATTCAAGCGTAGTCCATAACAGTACTTCTAGTAGTGCTGGACTGAATTTTGTGTGTGGATTAGCTTTCCATATTAACAGTGTCCCTCGCCATGAGGCGAATCCTCTCTGACTTGAGAGGTACTTGTAATTTATGTCCACAAGTCACGGACGATAGGTCAACATTTCAGTCCAACTGACCGGTGTAGGAGTTTATCCCTTTACTTGAGTTTGATCAGGAATATATGAGTGTGCGGGTGGGTGTGTGTGTAAGAGTCTGTGAATAAATAATGTTTTCAACTCGTATAGTGTCGGTGAGTTCTCATATCAGAGTCCATGAATAAATGAGTTTACAATTCTTATACTCTGTTAAGAAAATAGTTCTCAACTATGGAGTGTTGCTTGCTTGCTTGCTTGTGTTCATTGGCTTGAGCTCCAACGCAAAGTCCTGTATGTCGGATGAAGGCATCCTGTTGTCCAACATCAGTGTGATGTCATACAGGACCTGAGGTTTGCGTGAGTATCCGTTGTCCCATGTCTGGCTTATTGGTGTGCAGACTGGTGGTTCCTCGCCATACAGGCAGACACTCTCCGACTTCGGAGGAATCGGCGATCCTATTGACTTCAGCCAGGACCCCGAAGGGACCTGTTGCCCAGGACGCTCGGCGAGGACGCATCAATAGGTCTTGGCCAGTATATAACCCGGCCCTGGTGCCTTGAAAACACCTCTGCGTCCCTATGGAGTGTTAATAAATGAGTTCTTAACTCATATAGAGTCCATGAAAAGATTAGTTCTTATTTCGTATAGTCCTTGAATAAATGAAGTGTCAACTCGTATAATGCCTAAATGATACACCCAAATGCCATACCCACGTGATGTCTGTAGTAGGGTGGATCTAGGCTCATCTAGATTTCAGCCGGCTAGCTACCTTCAGTTAGTATGCTGATTTTATTCCCATGTTGTCCATAAAGCTGTATGATATTCTGTGTTTTCCACTTTGCTCCATGACATATGCATGACATAAAGGTTTTGTCTCTGTAAAATTGTGGCCACATTAAATATTGTACAAATAAAAATCAATAATAAATAGATAAATAAAAAATTAAATGTAGGATAGATAATGAAGGCACTCAGATAAGAGATGAGAGTACTGCAAGTCGGATAGCAGCCTCCTGTCCCACATGCAAGATCAAAACGCTTCATGGGAGGTCACCACAATTAGGTCTAACAACTCATAGGGGAATGATAACGAGAACAAATCTAGCAGAGGATAGATAACCTGATGTCCCTCGATGAAACAAATCTAGCAGAGGATAGATAACCTGATGTCCCTCGATGAAACAAATCTAGCAAAGAATAGATAACCTGATGTCCCTCGATGAAACAAATCTAGCAGAGAATAGATAATATGATGTCCCTCGATGAAACAAATCTAGCAGAGGATAGATAACCTGATGTCCCTTGATGAAACAAATCTAGCAGAGGATAGATAACCTGATGTCCCTCGATGAAACCTCACTTCCAGCTATGGATCTAGGCAGCATTGAAGACAAAGGTGGAACATATGGAGATATTACAATAAGATTGTGAAAGCCAAATGGAGACTTCATAGCGTCATTTGTGGAAGTGAATAGAAATTAAATCTACAACAGAATATTTAATTGTAATGACAAATCTGTTATGTTGAATGGATTAGAAACATTAATAATGACTAAAAAAGTTGTTAATAAACTACAGGAGATCATTAATTAGTGCTTGTACAGACTATTGGGACTGACATGGTATAATAGAACTGTAGATGTGTGTTCATGGAGTGGACAAATGTCATTGAATGAAGAGGTGGGCAAAAGATGCTGGCACTGGGTAGAATGCACACTGTGAACAGTATAACTAGAAAGTTCTGCCTCTGGAACGCACAGGGCAGAAATAATAGAGGGGGACCCAACCACACACGGAGAGGAGAACTAGACAGAAGTTATAGAGGGGGACCCAACCACACACGGAGAGAAGAACTAGACAGAAGTTATAGAGGGGGACCCAACCACACACGGAGGGGAGAACTAGACAGAAGTTATAGAGGGGGACCCAACCACACACGGAGAGGAGAACTAGACAGAAGTTATAGATGGGGACCCAACCACACACAGAGAGGAGAACTAGACAAGTAATAGAGGGGGACCCAACCACACACAGAGAGGAGAACTAGACAGAAGTAATAGAGGGGGACCCAACCGCACACAGAGAGGAGAACTAGACAGAAGTAATAGAGGGGGACCCAACCGCACACAGAGAGGAGAACTAGACAGAAGTAATAGAGGGGGACTAGACAGGGATGTATGATATGGTCAGGGCATGGGAGGGGTCAGCAGAGCCAGAGACATCAGGGCTGGGTGTGTGTTCCCGCCATTAGGAGGTCAATGCAGAAGTAGAATATAACACTGACATCATTGATGTCTGCAGGTTGCCCACAGGCACATCTATGTTGGTATGATAGTGTTGTTAGCACTTCTGACGCCTGTTGTGTTTCTATGACGTCTTTTCCTTCTCTCTCTGTCTCTCCCTCCCTCCCTCTTTCTTTCTCTTTCTCTCTCTCTCTCCCAGCCTTTCTTTCCCCCCGCCCCAATCCCAGTGTCTGTATATGATATTTGTGTACCCTTGGTTGTCATTGGGTGTATATAAAGCTCAGATGTTATCTTGTGCAGGTAGAAGATTTTGCTGAGTCATAAATATCGGTGTAGTCAAATGGCCAGGTTTATTTGTATTTACTTTGTATATGTACAGTGATTCCTTTCATTTACGGTGCACTCATGTTCCATGTACAGTGCACAGATGTCTTATTTCTTGTGCACTGTTTTATTTACTGTGTACAAATTTGTTGTCATTTACTGTAGACAGTGTTTTCTTCCAGTTGTCTTAACACGTTTACAGTGTACACTTTGTTTTTCACATTCTGTGTACCCTGTTTTCTTTCACTTGCTGTGTACACTAATTACTGTTATTGTGTACACTAATTTGGTTACTTTGCTAAATGCACTAAAAAAAATTTTTCCATTACCCTTTGTACAATAATGTGTTTGATTTAATTTGTACATGTACAATAATGTGTTTGATTTAATTTGTACACATATTACATTAATTTACAATGTACACTAATCTGCTTTCACTGTGTATATTGATTCCTTTGATTTACTGTGTAAACTAATTTGTTTACGTTACCTTGTACACTTATCACTTTCATTGAGTGGACTCATTTCATTCATTTTGTTGTGTACGCTAATTTGTTTAAGTTATCATGTACACTATTTCATTTGTTTGTTGTGTACGCTAAGTTGTTTAATTTACCGTGTGCACTTATTACTTTCATGGACTGTACACTTATTACATTCATGGACTGCGTACGCTGGTAACATTGCCCCTGTGGTTGGTGAGACATGTTTCAGTTGTTTTTGATATTGATTTGTGTAATTTTGCTGTAACAACTATTACCACTAGTAAACCTGGTTTGTCAGTGTTCATTTGTTTCATTCTTGTTCTTGTGATTTGTACAATAAACATCCACACAGTTTGAGAACCTCACCGGCTGCTGTCTGACTTCTTTGTCTGTTGTGTCAACGCTTGTCCTAACATCCACACCGTTTGAGAACCTCACCGGCTGCTGTCTGACTTCTTTGTCTGTTGTGTCAACCCTTGTCCGCCTTTGAATATCAGTGTTACAGTTGAGTTGGTTGCATTTCCTAAACAGGACGTTGCAATCAACCCCAGCATTTCTTGGCTGTTGGTGATTTACTAGCAAATGTTAATTCAGTAGTTTGCCATTGCTTTCTGAACCGCCGACACCTGCTGCCATTGAAAACAATGCAAAAGCTGTCTGCTTCCATATTGCATGCAACTGATTTTGAGCTGACCACTAGGGATGGGTGGGAATGATGACAATATGTCTCTTTTCCCTAAGCCACAGCTGCAGTTAATGTCTTACAGAAAAGTGTGAAAACATCAAAATGGACAGAAGGAAATAAGAACTGAATATTGATAGTGGTTTGTTGATAAGATGAACAAACGTAAGGAAAATGTAATATTTTTGACGTTTAAATAGCCATGAAAGTTTACAACAGATAGATATGTAAGGAAGTGTACACGGGAGGTGGAACAGTGAAGGCCATAATGTAGAGCTGTTCAGTTTTCCACAATCATGTGCTACATGTTTTACCTTGAGCACGTTTAACGTACAACTCACTTATTTCGTGATAGCATGAGATATCTGCGGTGACTCACCCATGCACTCACAAATGTCTACAGTGACTCACCCATGCACTCACAGATGTCTACAATGACTCACCCATGCACTCACAGATGTGTACAATGACTCACTCGTGCACTCACAGATGTCTGCAGTGACTCATGCACTCAGTTGTCTACAATGACTCACCCATGCACTCACAGATGTCTACAGTGACTCAATCATGCGCTCACAGATGTCTACAGTGACTCACCCATGCACCCACATTTGTCTACAATGACTCACTCATGCACTCACATTTGTCTACAGTGACTCATGCACTCACAGATGTCTACAATGACTCACTCATGCACTCACAAATGTCTACAGTGACTCACTCATGCACTCACGATGTCTACAGTGACTGACTCTGTGTGTACAGTGATTTGCTCACCCACAGAGATTCACTCGCTCACAGTTAACCAGCTGTTTCTCACAGTTGTCTACAGTGATGCACTCACTCGCACATGTCAGCTGTAACTCAGCCACTCACATGTCTACAGCGACTCAATGACATAGACTCCTACAACACCTCTCTCTTACATGTCTACCGGGACTCACAGTCGCATACCGTGAGGAGTACTTTTTCCTCGTTTATGACAGAGAGGGAAGGGGCAAAAAGATAGAGAGAGAGACATACAGAGAGAGAAGACAGTCACACACAGAGAGGGGACAGTCACGCATAGACAGAAAGAGAGAGACTAAGGATGGGGAAAAGAGACATTCCCAAAACGTAGCTGCATGTATGTGCATCATTCTGATTGTGCAGACTAAAAAATTGCACTGCTAAACTAATATAATGGAACTGAAAGTATGTAAACAGCTGTTTGCTGCTATGTTTTTAGACAAGTGTTTATTTTTTTTATTCGTTTAATTTTTTATGGTGAGCTGCGTTATGGTAAACGCTCCCAAGGCGGCCAGAGGAAACGCTTTGAAGACACTCTGAAGATCTCACTGAAAGCTTTTGGAATTCATCATGACACTTGGGAGACAGCTGCCGAAGACCGAAATTCGTGGCGTAAATCATTACGCTTCACTTGTGAAGCAAACAGGACTACAAAAGCTGTGAAGAAAAGGCTGGGCAGAAAAACCACGGTAAGAGATCCTCCTCCTGGAACGTCAAGCATCCTTTGCCTACGTTGTCAAAGAACATTTCGAGCCAAAATAGGCCTTATAAAAAAAAAGTCGATAGGGTCGACTTCATTGCACCGGGTTTTATCCCATATAGTTCGGTCTCTTTCCGCAGCACGGAAAGCGTCGCACAAAGCACGAGCTCCATAGCTCTAGCGACGACCCACAGGAGTCTCCAAAAAATTTAACTCGTGAATCGAAGGGCGCGGCCCGGAATCGAACCCACAACCTTCGGAGCCCGAGTTAAACGGCTTGACCACTTCGCCACGAAGATTCCCAAATAGGCCTTATCTGCCATCTTAGAATTCACGACTCCATAATGTCAACCCCACTGGATGAAATGAATGATCATCATCATTCTTGATGGACAAACAACATAGTAACATATTTTTGTAGCGATCTCATTACCTATCCAATTCATCTTTCCCACGGTTGTGAGTCATGAACCATCTCACAATCAGTAAAGAAGAAAGGTCAGGGGTTGAAGTTCAATGTTATAGAACAGTTCAGGTAATAAAGCTGTTTAAAGGCAAGAGGGTCGACTTCAGTGCACCGGGTTTATCCCTCAATGAAATAGAAATTGGCGAATCCTTTGAGGCCATTAAGACAGTTAATAAATAAACATGCGTGTATAGTGTGGCTCTTGTTTAAGAACGAAGTAGAGATTAGAGGACGCAACAGACACCATAATAATTGAAAGCTATAGTTACTGATCGGGATTCGAACCTGTCACCCTCCAAATGACGACAGTGCCTCGCTGCAGGAACAAGTGTACTTCCACGCATGAACAGCTGGAAACCCCTGAAAATATGGTGTCTTCATTCGGCAGGTCTGTCATCCACATGAACCCACAACTATGGAATATGGACAGGATTCGTATCTAATCATTGAAACAGCACCACTGGTCTCAGAATTTTATATTAAACCATCCATCCATCCATCATGTGCCATGCCGATAAGCATGGGCGGTCATGTTTTGCCATCTCACTCGCTGACCAGAGTCGTGGATCAGCTCCGTGGTTCTGTCTCGGCCATGCCACGTGGCCAAGTCATACAGGTATTTACTTCTCGGTCTTCCCCTTGGTCTCTTCCCTTCGATCTTGCCAGTTGTCACCAAGTTCTCCAATTCATTTCTTCTCATGACATGCCCAAAGAATTTTGACTGTCTACGCCTAATGTCTCTAATCAGTTTGCGATCTTCATTTGTTTCTTGTACGACTTGTTCATTGGTTTTTCTGTCTGTCCATGGTATTCTTTGCATTTTCCCCAGAAACCACATTTCCACAGCCATCAGATAATTTTTCAGCTTGTCTGCTCATTGTCCAAGCTTCACATCTATACAAAAGTACAGTTCTATGTAGCACTTCAACATTCTTTTTCTCGGTTCAGTTGATATCTTTCTATTGGTCAGTATGTTTTTCATCTTGCAAAAGGCTACCTTCGCAATGGAATTCTTGTTCTAATCTCTTCAAGGCATCTGCCATCAGATGTTAAGACTGTTCCGAGATAATTGTACCAATTCACTTGTTTAAGAATATGCCCATTTACTTGCATATTACATTGTGGTATTTCCTTCTTCTCAGTGACGACCATAATCTGTGTCTTCTTACAACTCAATTCTAACCCTAGTCGTTCACTGCCATGACGAAGGTAGCCTTTTGCAAGGTTGAAAACGTACTGACCAATAAAAAGATGTCATTTGTAACGAGAAAAAGAATATTCAGGTGCTACATAGAACCTATGCTTTTGTATTGACGTAAAGCGTGGACAATGAGCAAACACGCAGAAAAACATCTTATGGCTGTGGAAATGTGTTTTCTGAGGGAAATGCAAAGAATACCATAGACAGACATTAAAACCAATGACCAAGTACTACAAGAAACAAATGAAAATCATAAACTGATTAGAGAAATTAGACGTAGACAGTCAACATTTTTCAGTCTCGTTATGAGAAGAAATAAATTGGAGAACTTGGTGACAACTGGCACGATTGAGGGGAAAAGAACAAGAAGAAGGCAGAGACGTGAATACCTAGATGGCTTGACTACGTGATATGGTCGAAACAAGAACGCGGAGCTGATCCACGAATCTGGTGATTGTGTGAGATGGTGAGACATGACTACCCACGCTTACCGGCATGGTACATGATGATGATGAATTGATATTTCTTTGTAATATGTGTACAACATTGGAACCGACCAATCGTTTACCATCTTTAAATGTTCGTTAATATACCGGACACAGAATTACAGTCCGATGTGTTTATGTATTTCACCTATGTAATCCCGAAGTTCTTTCTGCTGTTTCTGTGAGCCCCACAAAAAACACGTGTGTTTATTTATGAATTATTCCTCATTGACTCGATCTCCTGTCAAGAGCTTCTCAAAGATCACGGACTTTCTATCTCCAGCGACGGCCTTCTGGGAAATCTGGAAAACAATGAATTACGGAGTCCGAATTCCCAACCTTCAGAGTATCGTGGACCAAGAAAAATAAAGTACTGACACTCTACAAGGTCTGAACATCGAAACAAAACAAACAAACTGGTTCACACATCATAATGTCTCGGAAATTGAAAAACTTTGGCCATATTAAGAGATTCAGTGCCAAACAAAATTTAGGTTTGGACCAAATAAAAATGAATGATGGAAAATGGGAAGTTGGAGTGTGTCAGAGTCTACAGTACGGCAGTGATATCGTTACGCCGCCAGGTGACTCAGTCCCTAGCAGGGATGAAGGAACTTCGTTACGCCGCCAGACGAATGGTAGTCACCTGCCTGCGAAGTTGCCGGCTGGCGAGACGGCCAGCGGTCACACCAAGGACGCACGCATGTCTCGTGAAGCCACCTCAGGTGAGGAGGCGAGTTCCAAACCATAGGCAGACAGCTCTGGGACGTGGACTGAACAGGACGCATGTTGCGAGAAAGGTTTCTGTGGCCGAATGTCGAGTGCCTGGACATCTTGAGAGTCAGACTGTGTGCTGTATGGTGGATGTAAGTGTATTGAAGTATCCAGTATATATTGTTGTGATCATCGTACTGTATATGATCTGTAATTAAATCCGTTGAACGTTGTGTCGTTGAGTCTTGAGTCAAATCACGTTGTACTTGTACTGTCCCACATGTGTTAGGTAGCGAGCCAGGTGTAAGACCCTGACATGTGTGGACGTGGGGGCTCGTTCCTAGCCCGATTTCCAACCATTCTTCACCGCATCCAGGGCACTTGAGTATATGTTTCTTTCCATTTACTTTAAGGATGCAATTTTAGGCACAGATTGCATAAAGGAAAATTGTAATTTGTTTATTGTACTAACCACTTATAACTAATTGTGTGGCTGGTATTATATTGACATTTTTCATCATGTCTTCATTATTTGATTTCATCGATATGGGGTTAAAATTGAATTTAACAGGTGATGAGTTAACAAAGTGGAGTGAGAATAAATACTCTGAACACCTTCGCGAGAAAGCTTCTGAACGCGATGAACGAGCAGCTGAAAGGGCGGCCAAGCAATTACAGGCAGAAACAGCCTTAAAGCAAGCTGAGATAGATAGTGAACTCAAGAAAGCAGAAATAGCAGCTCAGAGTAAGAGAGAAGAACTGGAGTTGCAATTAAAAATAAAACAACTCGATACTGAGACTGCTATCAATAAAGACCATAAGAAATCTGAGAGACTGGAGAAAGAAAACCAGTACAAGAAATATCAGGGTATTGTACGTAATTATACCTCGGGTGACTGCATTGCAGCCTTTACCCACAATTTTGAAACTTTAATGGAACATTACCAAGTTCCACTGTCTGAATGGAATATTGTGTATATGAGGAGTTTATCAGGGGAACCTCTTAAAGTCATTGAGACTATTCCCAAAGACCTCAGAAAAGACTACCATTATCTTAAATCAAAGATAATGGCACATTTTATGTTAGATGAAGCAGGTTACAGAGAACAGTTCAGCAAGTTGAGCCCAAAACCGACTCAAACGTTCTCTGACTACCTCTGCTTAGTCCGAGATATATTCACCAAATGGACTTCAGCAGCCAAAATTGACAGAAATTATGATAGATTAGAAGATCTAATCATCAGAGACAAAATCATTTCATCCATTCCACCAAAATTTTCCAAATTTTTGCAGGTGAATGAATGCACTAGTATAGATGAGATTGATAGACGAGGTACGGCGTATTACACCGCCAACAAACACTGTTTTGTGACTGAATCTACGGACATTGATTTTGTAGCTACGGCTAATTTTGACAAACCCTATAGTAGGCAGAAACCTCATAGGCCTACCTCTGAGAAATTTAAGCACTGTATTCATTGTAAAGTTTCACATCAGCAGAATGAAATGTGCGATAAAAACCCAAAATATGATATTTATCTACGAGATATGATAAACAGACGAGATCATGAGCGTAGATCTTTCAGGTCTGTGCGTAAATGTTATCTTTGTAAAGCGCATGGACACCATCGCAAGGATTGTAAAGGTAGACAAATGATCAACGAGGCAAATGCCGCCTTGTCAAACAGTTCAGAGTCAGAAGAAGAAGAATCAGAGAAACATCCTGTGAACTCAGCACAGACTTTTGACATGTATAACACTTTATGTACTGTTTGTAACACCTTCTATGAAGATGGTATTTTAACGTGTGGTCACGCCATCCCTATTGCCAATGAAGAAGCTAATTTGGTAGTAGATTCAAAAGGCAAGATAATCGTCCATCACGGATATGTGAACGGCAAGTCTGCTACAGTTCTTCGAGATACCGGCAGTTCACTTATTGGCCTTAAGAGAACGTTCATAATGCCTACAGACTATACAGGCAGTCACGTAACATGCAGAACATTCTCAGGCAATATTGAGAGATACCCATTAGCATGGGCATATATTCAAACACCTTTCCTCACTGGGAAAGTAAAGTGCGCTGCGTTAACAAGCCCAGTGTGTGATGTAATAATTGGAAATTTACCAGAGGTGAATGATAAACCTCATGACATAACATCTGTGTGTATTGATGATAACATAACATTACCATCCAATGTCATCATTGATAATGTCACACCACCTATTGAATGTATGGTAGCTAATGTAGCACTAAGTTCTCATCATATCATTGATAACATTGTGTCATCACCATCTGACATCATTGATTGTGTGAACGCAGTAACCAGATCTACTGCTAGAGTGCAAGATGGAAGTAATCAAACTGAGGCTATTCAGTCACTTAGCACAGTATCACTACCTACTAACACCATGAAGGAAACTTTTGTAACAGCTCAAAAGGCTGACCCTTCATTGGTAAAATATTTTAATCTGATCGGCCAAAAGCCAAAGGTAACCAAGAAGGCAAAATGGCATTTTGCTTTGAAAAATGATATCCTCACCAGGTATTATACCAGAGGTGACAACACCACAGAG
This sequence comes from Cepaea hortensis, assembly GCA_963921405.1. Lineage (NCBI taxonomy): Eukaryota > Metazoa > Mollusca > Gastropoda > Stylommatophora > Helicidae > Cepaea > Cepaea hortensis. Next base: position 46,421,610 of record OY992896.1, read on the forward strand.
CAAACTGTTTTGCCAACTAGTTATCGTAAGCAAGCCTTACATCTTGCCCACGATATACCTCTTGCAGGGCATATGGCATATGTTAAGACCAGATCTAGATTATTAACACAGTTTCATTGGCCCAAATTTTGCAATGACATTAAAGAATATTGCAGAAGATGTGACACATGCCAGAAACTGATAAAAAAAAGGTAAACACCCACAGGCAAAGTTGCAAGTCACTGACTTAGCCAGTCGACCTTTTGAAAAACTATCTGTTGACTTAGTGGGCCCTCTCAATCATACAACAACTAAAGGGAATAAATATATTCTAACTGTCGTTGATCAATGTAGTCGCTGGCCGGAAGCTATTCCGCTAAAGAACATAACTGCCAATGATATAATGGAAGTATTCTTCCATATTTTTTCTCGGATAGGATTTCCAGACACTATCCAATCTGATAGGGGTACTCAGTTTATCGCCGCATCTACCCAAGCTTTCACCAGAATGTTGGGAGTGAAGCAATGTTTCAATTCACCATACCATCCTCAATCAAGTGGAATCGTGGAAAAGTTTAACGGCGATCTGAAGCACATGCTTGCAAAAGTCACGCAAGAACACCCTAATAACTGGGATGTATATCTACCAGCTATTCTTTTTGCTTATCGCGAGGTACCACATTCTAGTACCGGTTTCTCTCCTTTTGAACTTATTTATGGTGCCAAACCACGTGGCCCATTGACTATTTATCACCAAATGTTAACTGAATCTACTCCAGTACTTAAACCCATATCATCATACGTATATGTTACATCATTGCGTGAAAGAATCATCAAATCATGTACGATTGCAAAGAATGCACTAAAATTATCTGGTGCTACTTATAGACAGTATGCTGACAAAGGAAACAGAACAATAACTTTGACACCTGGACAGGACGTTCTTCTTCTGTTACCTAGTGACCGACACTTATTGACTGATTCTTGGCAGGGACCTTTTAAAGTGACAAGACAGATTTCACCTGTAGACTATGAGATCCTAATAAAAGACAAACACAAAATATTTCACATAAATATGCTAAGACCATACCATAACAGAGACAACGAACAAGACGATACGACAGCTTGTACAGTGATAATAGATCACGAAGATGACGAGGTTAGTGACGAAATTCCAACACCTACATTAGACACGACAGACTGCTTGAAGGATATCAAGATCAATCCAAAGCTAACTCAAACAGAAACAGATAGTTTAAAACACCTAATACAACAGTACAACACCATTTTCTCCAACAACCCAGGACAAACAGAATTAGTACAGCATCACATCACACTCACATCAAACACACCCATACGATGCAGACCATACACCATCCCATTACATTACAAAGAACATTTACATCAGGAGATCATCAACCTAGAAAAGAATAACATCATAAGACGATCCCAATCAGACTTCTCATCTCTCATGGTCATTGTACGCAAAAAGGACAATACAATAAGACTGTGTATCGACTATCGAAAGCTAAATAAAATAACTGTTCTAGATTTGGAGCCAATGGCAAACGCTGACGATCTTCTGACAGAAATGACAGACGCTAGGTTCTTCACGAAGATAGATATGACGAAAGGATATTATCAGATAGAAGTAGACGAACAGAGCAGACATCTGACAGCTTTTGCCACACCTTGGGGACTGTACGAATGGTGCAAACTTCCATTTGGGCTAGTCAACGCCCCAGCCACATTCGTACGTATGACACGACTTCTTCTTGTAGACATTCCTAACATAATCTGCTATATCGACGACATCTGTGTTCACACAGAGACAATGACAGAGCACATAAAGACATTAGAACTGACATTTGAACGCATCAGACAGTACGGACTGACAGTAAAGCCTTCGAAAGTAGACATGGCCTACCCTGAAATATCCTTTTTGGGATACAAAATATCCAATGGCTTTGTCACGACAGACGATAACATTGTGTCCAAGATTCTAAAACTATCACTTCCGACTACAAAGAAACAAGTCAGAAGTTTGTTAGGACTGATAAATTATTACCGCCAGTTTATTCCGGATTTTTCCGACCTAACCGAAGTATTCACTAACTTACTAACTAAAGATAAGCCGGAGAAAATTGTAAGCAATGAATGCCTAAAATTAGCATTCTCTAAAGCATTAGCTTGTTTTTCTGATGATAGCTTACACAATCCCATCCTGAAATTGCGCAATCTCCATTTACCTTTCAGATTAAGAACAGATGCGAGCTCCGTCGCGATTGGAGCAGTCTTGCTGCAAGAGCACAACAACATCCTCCATCCTGTGTATTTCGTATCCAGAAAGCTGAAACCGAGAGAACGGGCGTGGTCAATACCTCAGTTGGAAGCCCTAGCTTTAGTGGTAGGTATTACAAAATTGTCTAGATTTCTTCTAGGACGCCATTTTATCGTGGAATCTGACAGCAGTCCGTTGCGATTCATAAATTCTGGGGTACCATCAAACCATATGATAGCCCGTTGGTCTTTGAAACTCCAAGACTACAGCTTCGAGGTCCGACATATTCCAGGCCGAACCAATACGATCGCCGATTTGTTGTCCCGTTGTCCGACCGACCCATTGAGCAACAAAGTCTGAGTGCAGTGTAAAATACTCAGATCAACACAGCCATCTATCAGTGAATAAGTTGTGCATTCACAAAAGCTGTGTAATGTCTACATTGTGATAGGGGTTACTCCCACAGTATATAATGTTCTTATTTTATTACTAAATGTAGTGATTGTCGTGTATAATTGTGTAGTGTGTGGTAGAAAGCGAATTTTAATTGTACATATTCTGTAACAAGAACATTGCCACATTCGCTCAAGACTTACCGTAAGCGAACTATCCATTGTGACAGTGGCATATCCGTGTGGAATCTTCCAGAGATATTTTAACATCCATGTGTGAAAGTGTGACATGAACAGTTGACAGCTACACCATTGCAGTTTAATCTAAATCCAGAAGGTTTATAAGAAAACATCCAACGCATGAACTGTAAGAACAGTATACCGTCCGTATCTACATCAAACCGGAACAGGTGTGTTCTACAGTTTGTAACATCGATTACTTAGTGTTCGTGTGTACTTCCGGATTATGTTGTAATTTAGAGTAAAACTAGCAGACGACACATGAAAGTTTAAAAAGCTATGACGATTCTAAAATCTTTAGGAATCTATAAAATTGAATACACGAATTGTGTGTTTATATATTTATGTAGTGTAATCTTAGAATCATATCTTGATTAGTGTATTCATACTAGCGACTTTTTCTCGTTAGGATGAAAAAACGTCAAGCGATGACACTAAGAAATAAAATAATTATTGTAAATTATTATATGCCATAAATGTTTGAAATTATTCCCCTTCCTTTTAGTTGCTATTACATCCTTACACAAAGGGCCATAATTTGAAATGTATAATGTAATGTGTTATATAAAAATAGCCATGTGTTTGCCAGATTTTGAACTCATCAGGTAGACATTTACTGGGCATGGCAAAAGGTTGTAGACATTGCAGACCAACACAAGAGTCCTGGCCAAATGAGGTCGAGGTTTGAGTGTTTTATGTGACTTATGTAAAAGCCACATTTCGGTCTAGCTAGATGGTTTTTGTCTCAAGAAGCATATTATTATTTTTTTTCAAATGCTGCGAGGTAGATGCGTGAAGCTGGAACTATTGATCTGACTGGGTCATTAATGCAATTAAGGTAATCAGCCATCGAGATGATGAAACCTGACAGGTGTTAAAAGTTGAACACCACATGTCGTTGAATATAACTTCTATTGATTATATGTTTTCTATGGCAGATGTGTAGTTTCTATGTATTATGATACCAATGTATATAAGCAACATAAGGGTTGACTCTGACAAGGGTTAAGGTATTAACCCAGTATGTATATATATTAGACATGAAAGATGACGTCTTTCATGGAGTTGCCGGGGGAGCGTGTCAGAGTCTACAGTACGGCAGTGATGCAGTGACATCGTTACGCCGCCAGGTGACTCAGTCCCTAGCAGGGATGAAGGAACTTCGTTACGCCGCCAGGCGAATGGTAGTCACCTGCCTGCGAAGTTGCCGGCTGGCGAGACGGCCAGCAGTCACACCAAGGACGCACGCATGTCTCGTGAAGCCACCTCAGGTGAGGAGGCGAGTTCCAAACCATAGGCAGACAGCTCTGGGACGTGGACTGAACAGGACGCATGTTGCGAGAAAGGTTTCTGTGGCCGAATGTCGAGTGCCTGGACATCTTGAGAGTCAGACTGTGTGCTGTATGGTGGATGTAAGTGTATTGAAGTATCCAGTATATATTGTTGTGATCATCGTACTGTATATGATCTGTAATTAAATCCGTTGAACGTTGTGTCGTTGAGTCTTGAGTCAAATCATGTTGTACTTGTACTGTCCCACATGTGTTAGGTAGCGAGCCAGGTGTAAGACCCTGACAGAGTGTTTCACAGTTATGACTTAAAAAAGTGTTAGTATGGTAGCAGACATGTTGTATTATATATCAAATGAAAGGGGATTGTAAAGAGAGAATACTTCTTCTTCTTTTTTCAATATTGCGCACTCCGTCAGTTCACACATGTTGGGAAGTTGGAAGCAGTACCCACCTCGACCTACCCCACAATGAAGTAACGCTAAGAGGATGGGACTAATTTTATTTGGAAAGGATGGGTCCTTGGAAGCCAAAGTGTCCCATAATAGCTCTGAAAATCTAGGGGTTTCCCAGGAATGTTGATTTCTTTCCTCCAAAATCTTCCTTCCAGAAAAGAGAAACTTATTTAGCTCACGAGTCCCCCACCTATGATCATTTTCCCTTTTAGGTGAAATGGTCACAGGAAATTTATAAGATTTAAAGTTCCCTTTTCTGAGTAACCTGGAACCTGGGAGATTACAATAGAACAGAACTTTGCTGTCTATTCGTGTTTACCCAGCCACCTGTAGTTCCAGATTCTACAATTATGTGACGTAGTTTCATTAACTAAACACATAAATAATAAAATGTTTTGTCACACCACAATGTACTTGACAGAAGAATGCAGGAAAAGTTAATTTCGTTTGTTAACCAAAAAGCTGTGGAAATAAGCCAGTAAAGCATTTATGAACATATGAATGATACACATCAGTCTATAGGATAATGTTCTAAATACACAATGGAGAATAGAACTCCTAGAAGATCTCATGGTGGTTCATTCATTTAGCCACTGGATTACACCACTGATTTCCTACCATTGTCTCTGCACTACACAAATGTTTTGCTTGTGAATTTCCAAGTAATTTATTAGTGAAACCTTTAAATCAAAACAGTCTACATAAAATAAGATCTGGAGAGGTTCATAAATACTCTCCTCTCTGGAAGTTCTTACTGGTTCTCAAGTTATCTGAATGTATAACTGATTATAACAAAGTCCTTCACTATTTGATTGTCAGTAAGACTTCTGCCATAATTTTGATAATCTGCAAGTCTTTGTGGGGTATAAAATGATCCTAGTGATCTTAGGAATATTCCTGAATGTCAGATCTTGTTAATCATCAAAATGATCATGAAGCACAGATCCCATTGGGCACATTTCGGAAATGATCTGGGGACTCTTGATTAGATTAATCTTAGTCCTGACTACAGATCCCTTTTAGCACCTCTTTGTTAAAGATCTGCTATTGGTCTACATATCCATTGAACACCTATTGGGAAATGATCTGCAACTCTGGATCATGACAATCTGCGAACACCGTCATCCTCACCTGAGATGAATAAACATGGTGAACCTATTTATATCTAGTCAATGGATGATAATTCTCCAGTTGACAAGAATGAAAAGGGCTACAGACAGGAGTTACAGAAGGTAGCAGATTCAGGAAGTACCTACAAGTCAGAGCTACAGTGTCTCTTCTTTGTACTGGTATCAGAAATCAGCAATTTTATCTGGCAAGCCATCTTATTCTGCTCATGTACATATTTATCTGTTGGCTGATGTTCTCACAGAGGACACAGACACAGTGAATGACAAGGCTAGGAGAGGAATGATGGGGAGTTAATGATGAAATGTACCCAGCATAACTGATCCTAAATAGTAATGGAACAGAACAGGATGATTGTTCATCTTATTCATAATAACTCACGTTACCAATCAGTGCTGCCTCAATTGTTTTAGTCTGCCTGGTTATTTTCCTGTTTATTTTCCTGTTTATACCTTCACACCTCTTCTGTCATTTCCTTTATTTCTTCTTCTGACACTGGGGTGATAATCCCCTTGACAGTTTAGAAGTGATTATGCATAAAAGCATATTATGTCCTTTACTTACTCTGTCAAACCGGGTGATGGTTTGATAAAACTACAGTCCACATGTTGCATCCAAGTAATAATGTAAAGAAACATACATTAAATATTTTCACTCTTAAGTTAACATAATGATTAACATATAATTGGTATGAATGTGGGGGTCTATGTGAAACATTCCTTATGAGGATTTACACTGCCTCTCATTCATTAACACATATATACAGAATGAAAGAAAGATGAGATGACACAATGCACTCATTCTCTCATTCTAACACCAATCTTCTTTTATTCGTTCACTTGAGTGCTGAGACTGGGCTGTTAGCTTGACTGTGGTTCGGTCAGAGTGCTAGATACAGGGTCGATCATGTCACAATGTGTTCGAATAAATCACAGCAGTATAAATGCTGGACCCGTAATTGATGCTAAACAGTTACACACACAATCTGTCCTCACACCACGGACATATAAGATAAGAGGCAGAGCACTTTCATTCCTCTCTCTCACATTCGCGTGTGTTGAAGTTTCGCTGTGGATTGAAATCAAGGCGACAGATAGCACACAGATCATAGATTGTCCTGTACTAAACCTGCTCTGAACGCAGTCAGAAAGCTAGTAGGATTTAGACTTAGGAATAGCAGTCTGGGCTTAAGTGAGCCTCTTTTTGCAGCTTAAGACATAGTGTTTGTACAGAAACTCTTCTGGAAACGAAAGATAGATGGAGTCAGATATCTACACCAGTGATGGCGGTAAGCAGCCATTTCTGGAACCGGGTGAACAGTTGGCGGCTGTCTTCTGATAGAAGAATATATATTTATTAGTGCCGAAACTTACACACACACACACACTCTCATACAAAGCTTTACCTGACTCATAAGTATTTAAGACTCAGCAACAATGATGTTAGACAAAAGTTTTCCCATGAATCAGGCGGGGGACATACATTCGAGAACTCCCCATGAAACACAACCAGCTCCCATGAAGGCTCGCTTGTATGTGCCGAATTATGGCGTATATTGTCCCAAGAGCCTTCGCGGCGACGCGATTCTTCTAGGTTATCCAATGAATAAGGCAGGATCCGAACATCTGACCTGTCTATCACTGGGTGACATGGCTATTATTAGAGCTGACGCCACATTCTTGACATTCCAATGCTTTCTGGTGTGAACGCTTTTGTTGAGAACTGTGTTTTTGAGGTAGTGCTGTGCAGGTGTGAACTGACGGAGTGCGCAATATGCGACACTTCTCCTTCTTTTTTCAATAATTAGCTTGAAATATGTCTATAACTGCAATGTTGTCTCTTGTATGAGAGACGACAGTGGAAGATACACTGTATGGACCACTAAGTGAACTAAAAAAGACAGTTAAATTCATACAAGAGAAAATACTGTATTGATATTTAAACTATAGGTTTTTTAACGTGCGGAGTGGCTTGCTTCGCTTCGGAGGTCACGGGTGACAAGCATCGCCTGGATCTTTTCTCCGGGGCATGCCGGTGTGCTGGGAAATGAACAGGCGGACAGATTGACTGGCTCTGCAGAACTTGGTGGAGTATTGATACATGACAAGGCAGACGTGGTTGCGGTCTTGTGGGAGCACGTGCACACCTCGGAGGAGCAAATGGATTACCATGGTCTGGCAAGAATGAGACAACGAGGAGTGACGAAGGGATCTGGCCGACGCTCAACGCTCAAAGGAAAGGCGAGACGGACTTATAATCAGATTGCTACTGGTACTATTAGTGTTGGAACTCTTCGCTGGCTGCTGAGGATGGGGACGGAGCACTTATGGGAATGCCCCGAATGCTGTGATGTCGATTCTTAAATCAATCAATCAAACTATAGGTTAATTTATAAGCCCATGCCGATGACGGAAGTTAAGACGATGTATTATCCCACAGCACTTAATCAGTTAAACAGGGAAAGAACAGTGATGGGAGGAATGGTTCATGGAAGAAGAGTCAACTATAGTATGTCCACATTTGTTTGCCTTCATTCACGATCAATTATTTTGAAAACTGTCTGTTGCATCGTTATGAAATTTTTCCAGCCGTATTATATTTACCCCCACCCAAGGAATATGTCTTTGATAGGTCCAAAAACAACTTAAATCATTGAAAGCGGCAACATTTCTTTGATGTTTTGCTGAACAACTAGTGATTTCTTGCTAACAAAGTTATTTTTACGGCAATGGGAGACATGCAAATTCTGATGACACACAAAGGCGTATCCGGATTCGTATGGGAGTGGGTGCAATGAAAGAACTAGCTTAAAATCGACAGGGTCGGCTGCATTGCACCGGGTATTTATCCCATATGGCTCAGTTTCTTTCCGCAGCGCGGAAAGCGTCGCACAAAGCACGAACTCCGTAGCTCCAGCGACTACCCTCAGGAGTCTCCGAAAAAATGCACTCGTGAAATGAAGGACGCGGCCCGGAATCAAACATACAACCTTCGGAGCCCGAGTCAGACGGCTTGACCACTTCACCACGGAGAATCCCGAGAGGGGTGCAATGTGTAATATTAGTAAAGACAGAGAATTTACAGAGGCACGGGGTAAATAATTTGCAAATTAACAGGAAAGTAGAAGGAATATATTTCTTACCTTATTTTTCATTTCCTTCTTGTTTCTTCAGCTGATGCTGATGCTGTAATGTTTAGGGCCTGCAATTCGTCTGAATATTTGAAACAAAATATCCCAGTAAGTGTGTACGTAGATTAAGGTCTGCGATCTGCTCAGACCTTAATCTGTGTCGGACGATTCCAGTAGGTTGATGATTGCTCTCGGTTGCATAAAATTCAATCCATCCTTTCTCCAATAGTCCTCTTCCTCTTTCAACACATGGTTCTCACATTAACCTCCAGTAACTTTTATCAATATTTAATAGCGCGGACAGACAGACAGACAGACAGAAAGGTAGGTAGGTAGGCAGAAAGGTAGGTAGGCAGAAAGGTAGGTGGGTCGGTCGGTCAGACGGCCGGCCGGCAGGCAGGCAGGAGATAGATAGCTAGCTAGCTAGCTAGATAGACAGACAGACAGATAGATAGATAGATAGATAGATAGATAGATCCCTGCCAGAAGCCGGGCCTTGTCAGCTAGTTTATTTATATAAAAATCACGTTTCATGAAAGAACCCCCATTTGGAGACACCTCTGAATCTTCGCGCTGTTTGTTTCAAAACGGAAATCACGTGAAAATTTTAAAAAATGCGGGGACGTGTCTTGGTGGAGCTGTAATACTGTTAAAATGATGGACGTAATCTCAAAGTCGTAATTTATATACCCAATTTAAGCAAACTTTGAAATCTGCTGTAAAATCTCCAGAACAAAAATGTTTTTGTTGGGTGGACATAATGATAAGGTTATATACTAAATCTCATCATTTTCCCTCAGTTGGTTACTGAGATATTGAATTTTATATTGAGGCAAAAAAAAAAAAAACCCACTATAGCACGAAGGTTAGACACCGGAGATATCTTCGACATAACAGAGCATAGAGGCTAGGTCGACTAGCACGAAGATAAGACACCGGAGATATCATCGACATAACAGAGCATGCCACAGGAGGACTGGAGTGAATGGAGAATTGTGGGCCGGGATGTGAGTGACATTCTGTAAAAGATCTGCTGCTTGATGATGACGATGATGATGATGACAATGGTGATGATAATGATGATGATGATAATGATGATAATGATGGTGATGATGATGATGATGATGATGATGATGATGACAATAATGATGATGATGATGATGATGATGATGATGATGATGATGATGACAATGATGATGACAATGATGATAATGAAGATGATGATGACAATGGTGATGACAATGGTGATGATGACAATGATGATGATGATAATGATGATGATGATGATGACAATGGTGATGATGATGATGATGACGATGATGATAATGATGATGATGATGACAATGATGATAATGATGATGATGATGACAATGATGATGATGATGATGATGATGATGATGACAATGATGATAATGATGATGACAATGATGATGATGATGATGATGATGATGATGATGATGATGACGATGATGATGACAACGATGATGACAATGATGATGATGATGATGATGATGATGATGATGATGATGATGATGATGATGATGATGATGATGATGACAATGGTGATGATGATGATGATGATGACAATGTGATGATAATGATGATGACAATGGTGATGATGATGACAATGTGATGATAATGATGATGACAATGGTGATGATGACAATGATGATGATGACAATGGTGATGATGATGATGATGATGATGATGATGATGACAATGGTGATTATGATGATGTTGACAATGGTGATGATGATGACAATGGTGATGATGATGACGACGATGATGATGATGAAAATGGTGATGATGATGATGATGATGATGATGATGATGATGATGATGACAATGGTGATAATGATGATGATGATTTATCGAAGCATAATAATAAAATAATAATAATAAATACTTTTTCGCATATCCTTTACTGGACTCTGTGGCTAAGGTCTTGCGAACGCGGTTTGTGAGCCCGTATACCCGAGTTCGTAACACAGTGGTGCTGGTTTTTTCGAAAAAGGTATAGGAGCCGGTCGTTCAGAAAGCAATGGCAAACTACTGAACGTAAAATTTGCCCAGGAATCGCGAAAATGCTGGGGTTGACTGCAACGTCCTGTGAAGGACATGCAACTTAATTTTTTTTAAATATCCTTTACAGGACATCACTGTCAACAGCAGCATCTTTCAGCTGATTGTTGATTTCTTGGCAAGGTTACACTCAGTAGTTTGCCATTGCTTTCTGAGTGACCTGCTAATATATCCCGTAAGTGACCGACGTGGCGAGAACCGCTACCAATTCTCGCGCACGTCACGTTACTCACGAGAGTATACGGGATTACGGAGAAAGTCGTGTAACACCTAGACCAGGGAGCCGGCATTTTAGAAGTGGTAGATTTAAAAATAGTACGCCTCCTACAGTAACAGCTGTCAATATTCATATTGCCTAGTATCTAGTGTGGCTTCTGGTATCTAATTGTTGTGGATTTCGCGTTGAGTGCTTTTACATCTGCCCGCGGTTGTTTGTTTTATGAATTGCATCTTCAGAAAATGGCGGCGGCCAATTGCTGAACTAATTAGTTTGGCATTATGCAGTAATGTGTGTGAAGCTGCTGTATTTCTAGTGATTTCCGCTTCCATCGACATTGAACTAATTTCCGTGGCGAACTGAGGTGTTGGCATTATGACAGGGCCTTATGCATGCACTTGCCTGTGTGTGCTGTTGGGTTGTCGGTACTGCATTGTTCCGCTCTTCACATGGGAGAGTGTGGTGTATTTTTGTACACAGTAACGGCGCATTATGGGGGTGACCCTTTACCATGAAGTTGGATCGCGACTGATTATCTAATTGTTACTTTTACTTCTATGAGTGTCTATTTATACACGTGACATTATTTCTCAGGTTATTAATTCTCTGCTATTTTATCACGTCTTCCCACGCTCGAAATACTGAAATAGCAGACGATAAACGCGGAGACAGAAACATCAGTCATCAAGTAGTTCAAGCTGCAGCAGAAGTAGCCATTCTTCTTCGATAAGCGACTATTTTTATGATCGCCTACGGCTCTCAGAATGTTCGAGATGGTTGGTTTCAAACAAAGGAAGTTACACTTAATTGTTATATAAAAAGCAATTATAATTATACTTTGGGTTGTACTACAGTTATATTCTTATGGTCACCTCAAATTTAATCACAATTACAATACTATATAAGGGAGTATAAATTATTTTGGTCATTCCGTTTGGAGTAGACAGGACATTTTCACTGAAATATTTACTTTCATTTAGCATTTCATCATTTACAAGGCCGGTATACGTGCTAATTGTTCAGTATCGGATGATTCAGGAAATAGTGTGAGAATTTTATCACTGCAAAGAATATATTAATTCTTGGTGCATCACTATCTGCTTGCAGTGGTTCAAATTTTGGATCAAAAACACTGAAAACTAAGTGAAGAGCGTAAGTTAGTATTTTTGGCTGCTAATTGGTACCACAATTATGAATGTAATAGTTCTATAAATAACAACAATTGAGACTGACCAAAGCAAATCAGAAAGAGACTGATCAAAGCAAATCAGAATGAGACTGATCAAAGCAAATCAGAAGCTTCTCAACAGCACGAACATATAGTACAATATCAGCAAACAAAGACAAGTGTAACGATTTTGGAACGAGTCATCTTGTTTGTGGCAACATCCCGTTGTAAATATATGGACACTTTCACGAATACTAAAGAAGAAATGGCCCGTGACTAATAATCATATCTTGCCACAGGAACGAGGCATGTTCTCAAAAAGTGACTTTGTTTTGTTTCCTGTGTTACCCGGGAAAGCTAACTCGGTCAACAAATGCCCGCTGAAGTCTAATGTGTCGGCCCAGCTGCGCAAGAACGCAGCTATGCTGTAAACAGGCACAACGCAACTACGCCCGAGTGAGAGTCGAATGTCCTTCGAAACACCCGAGAAGCCTAATCCGGTCAACAAACGCCCGCAAAAGTCGGATAGTCGGCCTAACGGCGCAAGACCGCAGCTCTGTTGTAAACAGGCACAACGCAGTCACGTCCGAAAAAAAAAAAACTCTCCGGATGAACGCAGAAGAAGTTTCATGTGTTAAACCGTTATTTAAGTTAGTTGCATATCCTTTACCAGACGTTGCAGTCAATTCCAGCATTTATAAGCTGTTGGTGATTTCTTGGCAAGGTTACTTACAGTAGTTTGTCATTGCTTTCAGAACGACCGGCACTCATACTATTGTATGGAAACCAACGCAAGGCAGTCTGCTTCCAAATCGCCCACAGCTGTGTTTCGAATGCGGTATGCGGGATTACGAATTGCATTCTTAACTCCTTCACCACAGAACCGTAGGTTAAGCCGTAAGTTCTGAACTCAGTGGTTCTCAACCTTTTTTGGCCGGTTCCCCCCTTCACCATATTTTCAGAACGTCACCCCCCCCCCCCCCTTCATATTTCCACCCTAAAAATCCCCCCTTTTTCACAGTATACGTAATAATGGAAGCTAAATTTAATAATAGTGCATACTAAAACAAGTCTAGAGATCTACATAAGACGAGATTTGCGAGTCTACTTATGTTATAAAATGAATTTCAGAAGGGTGAGCCGTACAGAACCATAAAGTATGAAGGGAGAAACAATATCAAGTAATCGGTTCTTGTATTAACGCGATCTTGAAATAATCTTAATTCCCCCCCCCCCCCCCATGGAAACCCTAAAATCCCCCCCCCCCCTCTTCCCCGGGGGAGGGGGGAATTGCCCACCGGTTGAGAACCACTGTCTTAACTGTTTCAGTGCGCAACAAAAATGAGGTTTGGACCAAACCTTTCATATAACCAAATGAACAAGTGCTATAATATAAAGTTTCCGTTCACTGAACATTGACATTGTGAAAGATACCGCAAAACCAAACAAATAACTCGATGACCCCTAGTATGGCGATATATCGCCCTTCTATCCAAATGGGATGTTGCATTTGGCGATATATTATTCTACGGCATTGAATCAGTTACTATTGTGTAACGTCGGCATTACCGTGGCCTGAATGTTTGACTTCTTTTCAACAATCCTCATTGTCATGGTTTGTGGAACCTGATTGTGGAGCTTGTTTTTGGAACCTGTTTTTGGAACCTGTTTGTGGAGCCAATTTGGTAACATCTTCATTTCCTTATTGTTTTTGTGAATTTTTCTTGCCATAACATAATTTTTTTTTTTAACTTTCTTGCTTTTGCAGCTACGGTGAAACATGACTAAGCGGATTGCTGTAGTTGGGGCCGGATGCTCTGGTCTGGCTGCAATTAAGTCTTGCCTGGAGGAAGATCTGTTGCCCACATGCTTCGAGTCATCATCTGATATAGGAGGATTGTGGAACTTTACAGACGAAGTTCTAGACAAGCGTGGGAGTGTCATGAGCTCCACGGTCATTAACACCAGTAAGGAGATGATGGCTTTCAGCGACCTTCCGGCGCCTAAGGAGTTTCCTAACTTTATGCCACACGCCAAAGTTCTGGAATATTTCCGCCTGTATGCTGACAAGTAAGTAGTCTCTGTTGTAGTCAGGGTATTCTTGCTTGCATGCTCATCCAATGTTGTGCCCACGGCAAACGTTAATGGTAGTTGATGCCCAGCTGTCTTGAAGTCTCATTTCGAGTTATCCAGACTCGAACAATACCCGTGACTATGTGTTTTAAGCGTGTCAGCTAGTGTTTTATTCATTTGTTTACTTTATGTTATATATAACACTGCAGTATGCAACTGACGAGATGCAGCGAAATATACCAGGCAATAAATCGTGGAACATGTCTGTGGCTTCCGAGTCTAAAATCAAGCTATTCCGTTCGTAGGCTGGTATAAACTCTATGAACAGGCTCGTTCCGCATTCCAAATGTGTGCCATGTTTTTAAACTTAGGTGTGGGAAAATAATGTAATTGTTTCCTCTTGCTCCCCCCCACCCACCCCTTCCCCATCCCCAACCCCACCCACCCCTTCCCCACCCCCAACCCACTTACATGGTTTTTGTGACAGCATTTAGAGACATTTAGGGTTGTAAGCTCGCGTGATTGGCTTGCTCTACCCAGTTACAATTTTGTGTGTATGTGTGTGTTGCGGTTCACTTTCACTGCATACGGATATCTCCACAAATGCACCAGCATCTCAGCATGGTGCAAGACACTCCGTAGCTCCGGCGAAGGTCCAAACACACATATACAGAAGCACACAAGATATAAATGTTCATCTAATGGTTGAGTTTCTAACTGTTAAATTTTAGCCTTGGCTGCGGGACATTTCGACCTGCTATATTCGATACTTACGCAATGTACAAAGGGATAATCGAAGTTTGCCGTCCTTATCCCTTAAAGAAAGGCGTCCTATTCACGGCCGCAATTATAGCCCGCTTACCCCAGAGGATATTTGGTCGAATGACCTGCGTTTGCCGCACTCTCGTAGATTGTCCATCTGCAAACCTGGGTATTGATCACTCGTGGAACATAATAATCAGCTGTATTATAACCGTAGTCTGGTGCCATCTATCTATTTATATCTTTGACTTTACGCCGTCTAAGACTTCCTCCTTTATCCTCTTCTCTCCGTTATCTTGTTACAGAAGATCTGTCCTTTTTAAAAAAAAAAATTACAGTAGTTACGTCTTGTTTTTCACATTAGTTCTGCCTTGTTCTTGCAGAAGCTTTATCATGTTTTTGCAGTAGTTATATTGTATAAGACGTGTTTTTAGTTTCATACCGTCTTTTGTAAAGTGACGTGTTCTTACTCTTCTGCCAATGGAGTATAAGCCCTCTACCAAAAAGGTCGCTTAAAAGTCGTCATGGTAGACTTCATTGCACACGGTGTTTATCCCATATGGCTCCGTCTCTTTCCGCGGCACGGAAAGCGTCGCACAAAGTACGAACTCCGTAGCTCCAACGACGACCCTCAGGAATCTCCGGAAAAAATACCCTCTACCAACTCACGCCAAGCTCCTTGTAAACTTGTTCAGGATTGGTTGAATTTGTAGGTAACGTTTTCTACGGGATTATGCAGCCAGTCTGATCCCAACCCTCATTAGTCGCCTTTTACGGCGTGCATGGTAGGTTAGTGTGTCTATTCTTTGCTTCGCCGTAAGCCCCGGTAACACACGGGTGAGATGTGTTCACGAACTTCCTTATTACACCTTTATTTCCCTGCCATTATCATCATCATGTGTCCTACCAACTAGCATAGGCGTCCATGTCTCTCCACAGATCTGGGTCGCCGATGTTCTGGATCAACTCCACCGATGACATTCCTCCAGGCCACAGTCCCAGTCCGTCCAGGATCATTTCTCTCGCTTCGCCCCTGCCTCTTTAACCACTGTTCATGCCAGTGGTCACTTTTTCATATGACTCTCTTCTCATGACATGACCAGAGAATGCTGTTTTCCCTATGACTGTCTTCTCATGACATGACCAGAGAATGCTGTTTTCCCTATGACTGTCTTCTCATGACATGACCAGAGAATGCTGTTTTTCCTATGACTCTCTTCTCATGACATGACCAGAGAATGCTGTTTTCCCTATGACTGTCTTCTCATGACATGACCAGAGAATGCTGTTTTCCCGATGACACTCTTCTCATGACATGACCAGAGAATGCTGTTTTCCCTATGACTGTCTTCTCATGACATGACCAGAGAATGCTGTTTCCCCCATGACTCTCTTCTCATGACTTGACCAGAGAATGCTGTTTCCCCCATGCCTCTCTTCTCATGACATGACCAGAGAATGCTGTTTCCCCCATGACTCTCTTCTCATGACATGACCAGAGAATGCTGTTTTCCCTATGACTGTCTTCTCATGACATGACCAGAGAATGCTGTTTCCCCCATGACTCTCTTCTCATGACTTGACCAGAGAATGCTGTTCCCCCCATGCCTCTCTTCTCATGACATGACCAGAGCATGCTGTTTCCCCCATGACTCTCTTCTCATGACTTGACCAGAGAATGCTGTTTCCACCATGCCTCTCTTTTCATGACTTGACCAGAGAATGCTGTTGTCGCCTTCTTATATATATTTATAATATCAGGCTCTCGTTAACCTTTCCACAAAATTGCTGTTAGTTACCCTGGCAGTCCTAGCTACTCCCAATATGCGTCTCCGAAACCACATCTCCGGTGCCTCCAAGATCGTTCTAGTTTATTGGTTCCCCTTCCAAGATTCACTGCCATACAATACAGCAGGTTCTGTGTAACACTTCAGTGCTCTCTATCGGACACTGAGCGACTTATTGCATAAGATGCTTTTCATTTTCTGAAATGCACCTTTCCCTTGGCCTACCCCTCCCGGAACAAGACAGATTTCACTTTCCGAAGCATGCTCTATGAGCCCGTTACAAATATAAGACAACATGTCTGTCTGTTCTGCCCTCCAACTATTGGAAGGCTGCCGTCTCAGTCTTAACATCTATTCGCACACTAATTGTTGCAGCAGCACATGTCAAATATCCAGAGTCCATTTGTCTTTGCAATAAAACATACAGAAAGAGCTATTATATAATGTTGTGAAACGTACATTGCAATGCTAAAATTATTGTTGATACATTTATGTGAAATATTATTGAAAACTAAGTGAAATAGTTTCTAAATTGAAGTAAAAAAAAAAAAATCACTATGTCATTCAGGTTCAGACTTCTACCGTTCATTCGCTTTAACGCAGAGGTTGTGTCCGTAAGAAAAGTGGAAGGAATCTACCCAAACAAGCTGCGAGCCTGCAAGCAGCAATCCACGGACAACGTGAATGCCAGGCTCGGGCGCTACAAAGACAACGTCAGTGCCAGGCTCGGGCGCTACAAGGACAACGTCAGTGCTAGACCGCAAGGCTCCAGTGAGAACATTGACAGTTTTCCCCAATGCTGCAGAAACAACAACGATATCCAGTATAAGAACACCGCGCATGATCATACTTCCGGTATAAGCCAGGGACTATGCAGACACCAAGACTTCGCTACAAATGGAGACATTGATCAGTTGCACGCCGATCACATCGCTACAAATGGAGACATTGATCAGTTGCACGCCGATCACATCGCTACAAATGGAGACATTGATCAGTTGCACGCCGATCACATCGCTACAAATGGAGACATTGATCAGTTGCACGCCGATCACATCGCTACAAATGGAGACATTGATCAGTTGCACGCCGATCACATCGCTACAAATGGAGACATTGATCAGTTGCACGCCGATCACATCGCTACAAATGGAGACATTGATCAGCTGCACGCCGATCACCGAGCTACAAATGGAGACCATGATCAGATGCAAGCCGATGACATTGCTACAAATGGAGACCATGATCAGCTGCACACCGGTGATATCGCTACAAATGGAGACCATGATCAGATGCAAGCCGATGTCATCGCTACACATGGCGATCTCGAATCATCAGAAGATGCCCAGAAGGAAATCCACAATGGAATAATTCCTTATACAAGTCTTCCTGTCGTGCCCATTGTTGTAGATCCGGGCAAGTTAAACACGGAGGAGACTGCAACTGCACGATCAGCACAATGGGAAATCCGGGTTAGGGACAAGACAGCGGGCAGTGTGATGACGTATTATTTTGACTTCGTTTTGATCTGTTCCGGCCACCATGCAGACATTAGTGTGCCTTACTTTCCAGGTTTGTTTTTGTCCCTTTTATGTGCCTGTTTGTTTGTGACGAGAAGGGGCCACACAGTTTGTCTATATTTGTCCAAGCTGGAAATTAGCCTTTTTTTTAAAAAAGTTGCATATCCTTTACAGGACGTTGCAGTCAACACCAGCATTTCACTTCCGTTGTTGATGTCTTGGAAAGTTTTACGTTCAGTAGTTTGCCATTGTTTTCTGAACGACCGGCTCCCATATCAATACATTAAAACCAGCGCGACACGGTCTGCTGCCAAATCGGTCACCGCTGTGCTTCGAACGCATGTAAGCGGCATTACAAATCGCGTCTGCAACGCCATCGCCACAGAGTCTTGGACTCGTGGACAGAGATATCACAATCATGATGTGCTTTGCGAATTGGTGTGGTGGCGCTGGATAGGATACACACTGAGGAAACCAGATAATAATGTAACTAGAACGCCCTTTCTCTAGACTCCACAGTAAAGGGTGGGTAGGTTAGTCAATATATCGCCGGCCGCCTTTACTGCCCAAGACATTTCAGGTACCAGTGTTTGGCTGGTAGATCTGGGAGTCAATGTCAATTTTCAACATCCGCCTCTATACGAATTCGAACCAAAGACCGCCGGACCGGGCAGACAGACAGACAGACAGGCAGGCAGGCAGGCAGGCAGGCAGGCAGATCGATAGATCGATCGATGTCTGGATGGATTGATAGATAGGTCGGCAGACAGGCAGGCAGACAGATCGACGGACGGACGGACGGACGGACTGACGGACAGACAGACAGACAGACAGGCAGGCAGACAGGCAGGCAGATAGATAGATAGCTTTTATCGATGGATAGATTGAAGAGTAATATATGTACGTAGAAGGAGAAGAGATGATGATGATGATGGCAACGACGACAATTTACTAACAGACATATTAGGTTCGTTTTCACCATGTTATTTATTCTCATGTATTCAGACGGTCGTTTTTCACATTTTGTTTCTTTTCAAAGGTCTATCTAATTTCAAAGGTCGAATAATTCATTCACGTGACTTGCGTAGGGCGAATGAGGTTGCAGGCTCTCGTCACGTGGTTGTCGGCGTCGGCAACTCGGGTTGCGACACTGCCGTTGCACTGAGTGGAGCTGAGAAGGTATTTTTCTCATTTCATGCCCAACATAGTCTTGTTGCTTATGTAAATCGTTACACCATCTTTGTAATATGTATGATTGACCAAAAAATAATTGATCACAAGAAACAGCTTGGTGAGGTTGCTGTAAGAGCCTGGTTTTTGACGCTGGACAACTGTAGCGATCATACAAACAGTTTGGTGATGCTTCTGTATTAGACAACTATAGCGATCATTCAGTTTGGTGATGCTTCTGTGTGGGGCAGTTGTAGCGGTCATTCAGTTTGGTGAGGCTTCTGTGTGGGACAATTGTAGCGGTCATTCAGTTTGGTGAGGCTTCTGTGTGGGAAAACTGTAGCGGTCATTCAGTTTGGTGAGGCTTCTGTGTGGGACAATTGTAGCGGTCATTCAGTTTGGTGAGGCTTCTGTGTAGGACAATTGTAGCGGTCAGTCAGTTTGGTTAGGCTTCTGTGTAGGACAATTGTAGCGGTCAGTCAGTTTGGTGAGGCTTCTGTGTGGGACAATTGTAGCCATCATTGAAACGCCCTGGAGAGGCTGCTGTAAAAGCCCCGTTTTGGTCGCCGGACAACTGTCATAATCATTGAAACAAATAAAAATTGTTTAAAATACAAACCAGCATCTGAACGACTTGGGCAAAGGTGTTCCGTCTGACCTCATCATCATCATCATCATCATCATCAACTCTCTCGCTCCGATGTAGTGAAGCTTCTGTCTTGTAACACTCTCTGTAATTCTATGTAACATGTTAGATGTGTAAATAACGGTTATATAACTATTCTCTATTCTCATCCCCCCTTCCCCCAACCAGCATTTAGCCCTGTAGTAATCTGTTTGGTGTTGCATCATATATAGCACCAAGCGTGGAAGTATAACTTGGAGGCTCATGTGTCACGTGGATGGGCAGGTTTCACATGGATGGGCAGGTGTCACATGGATGGGCAGGTGTCACATGGATGGGCAGGTGTCACATGGATGGGCAGGTGTCACATGGATGGGCAGGTGTCACATGGATGGGCAGGTGTCACGTGAATGGGCAGGTGTCACGTGAATGGGCAGGTGTCACGTGAATGGGCAGATGTCATTTTGATGGGCTAATGTCACGTGGATGGGCAGGTGTCATTTTGATGGGCTAATGTCAAGTGGATGGGCAGGTGTCATTTTGATGGGCTAATGTCACGTGGACGGGCAGGTGTCACGTGGATAAGCAGGCGCCATTTTGATGGGCTAATATCACGTGGATGGGATAGTGTCACGTGGGTGGGCTAGTATCACTTGGATGGGCAGGTGTCACGTGGATGGGCAGGTGTCACTTGGATGGGCAGGTGTCACTTGGGTGGGCAGGTGTCACTTGGATGGGCAGGTTCAAATCCCGATGTGGTAATTGTGCCCTTTAATGTTTATATTGTATACTAATTCTTCTAATGTTTACGACTTTCTTCGACTTTTCAAAATATAGCTCAATATTGGGAATTTATTTCACATGCAAATTGAAAGGCCTCAATTTGTACGATGGGGTTTCAAATGAAAACCTGAAAAGTGTGATAGAAATTACAATAACCATGTCATTGTCTTGTAACCTGTCAGTGTTGTTAAGGATGTCAAGAGTGTAAAGCACCTGACATCACGATACAGATTAGCACGTTGACATCATAAGGACAGTTTAAAGAGATGGCAGCCCCACTTTTGACATGCACCTAAGAGGAGCAGTGTTCTGTTATCCGTTTTATTTTGTAATCAGTGAAGGGGTGAAACCGATAGAAATGCATCGGCGAATGAAGGTACAGTATGGTGATTGCATGCCTGTCAGTCCAGTAAGTGTATGAGTGGAGTAGGAAATTTGAAAACGGCGTGACTTCTGTGACAGAATGTTCACGATCCGGTCAGGCACCGAATAGTGACCCCCAGAGTCGATTGCAGCCGTAGAAGGCCTCGTACCGGAAAGCCACCGATTGGCTGTGAGTGACATTGCCGCACATCTTGACATCAGTCAAGGTTCAGCACACCACATCATCCATCATGTGCTACAGTTGCGCAAAGATTCTGCGAGATGGGTGAAACGGCAACTTGCCCCAAAATTGAAACAACGACGATTTGATGCTTGTCAAGAACTTTTGCTGTGCTTTGAAGCAGAAGGTGATGGTTTCCTATCAAGAATTGTTACTGGACATGAAACCTGTTTTTCGGTTCACGAATGCAATAATTTTGAAGACCTCGGGGGGATCGTCGCTGACGCTAAAGAGTTCATGTCCTTTGCGATGCTTGCGGCAGACTGCTCTGTGGAAAGAAAATAGAACCTGGTGCAATGAAGTCGATCATGTTGCCTTTAATTCTGTTTTGTTGTCTTCAACAGTGTTGCGTTCGTCTGTAAACATTTTGTTTGTTTATCTGCCACAACTAGAAGGTGTATCTGAGCACGCGCCGAGGGACGTGGTTGATGCAGCGACTACAGAAACATGGCTTGCCGGCGGACATCGTCTACATGCGGCGGTTTGTGTTTGCCATAGCTTTGAGAATGCCAGCTTGGATATTAAATAAATGTGCAGCGTTCCATTTGAACCAGGCTGTGGATCACACACTGTATGGCTTGCGGTGAGTTGCCTACATTGCCAACACTATCTCTTGCCTTTAACACACTCTATGAATTGCTGTATGTTAGCTGCAGAGCCAACACTCTTGTCTTGCCTTGTACACACTCTATGGCTTACTGTCAGTTGGCTACACAGCCAATATAAACACTCTTTGTCTTATAAACACTCTATGGCTTACTGTCAGTTGGCTACACAGCCAATATAAACACTCTTTGTCTTATAAACACTCTATGGCTTACTGTCAGTTGGCTACACAGCCAACACTTATCTTCTGCCTTATATACATTATCTGGCTTAGAATGAGTTACACAGAGAACAATTTCTCTAGCCTTGTACACACTCTATGGTTACCGTTAGTAAGCTCTAGAGCCAACACGTTCCCTTGACTTGTACACACTATATGGTTTGCTGTGGGTTAGCTATACAGCGACCATGCCCTCTTGCCTTATACACACTCTATGTGAGTTAGCTATACAGCGACCATGTCCTCTTGCCTTATACACACTCTATGGCTTACAATGAGTTAGTCACACACAGTACAATTTCTCTAGCTTTGTACAATTTATATGTGAGTTAGCTACACGGCGATCGTGCTCTCTTGCCTTATAAACACTCTATAGCATATAGTAATTTGACTACCAAGCAGTGGCGTGCAGAGGGGGGTGCGGTTAGTGCGACGGCCCAGGGCATCCAGCCGGGGGGGGGGGGGCATCCAGTTAGGGAGAGGGAGCAGCACAGTGCAGTCGGAGGGGAGGAGAAATGAATGAGGTAAAGAACAATTTAGGGGCATCCAATCAAGAAGTTGGCCCCGGGCATCAAAGAACCTCTGCACGCCACTGCTACCAAGCCAACACTATCTTATGCCTTGTACACTCTATGGTCCACGGTGAGTTTTGCTAATGAAGTTGGTGCAGCCCAAATGTGATTTGCACGCTCGATGAGTGCTTCCCCTCATGGCCAATTCTGATGACGGACACACACTAGCTAAGTGTCTTGTATATATTTTATGTAGTTGTGTCAGCGACTTGTGCGCTGCAGCTTTTCAAGACTCCGCTACTTTCGCACTGCACGAAATAACAATTCATGACATTTGCGAAAGGAATGCAATTTATTCAGAGCCGACATTTGAATGGCTCTACGAGCGTTAGGTTTCATCATCATTACACAATATGAATACATCAACGTGATGATAGATGATGCTAGCATTACACAATCTAAATGAACAGCCCTATGTTTGCCTATGGCCTAGAAAGCTATCGCATTGGTCAAGGATACGTCTGCTCTCTCTACCGTCTCCAGTCAGTCTGGCCAACCGCTACACATTGCGTGGACAAGCACGGACACTTTACTCTCCGTGCAGTAGCTATTATTGCGTGCCTGGTCTTGCCAGCACGCCGGCTAGTGAGTTCGAGTAACCTGGCATATCACGGTTACTCGCAAGGACCAGCTACCCAATTGCTTGGGGAAAGCCCTCGCTCATCTGTACTCGTCGACCTCTGGTCTGACACAAATGTGTCTCCCTGTGAGGTTATTAATAGTACTCGGTGTCTTCCCTGTCTGGTGTCTCTCTACTAGACTAGTGTTAACTCATTACTCCTGTAAGGCCTTATTGGGGATGCTGACAGTTGTATCTGTGTCTTTTGCTCGTTTGTGTGCTGACGAAGGCTTTATCTGCAACTTCCATTGTGTCAGTTGAGTTAGCGATCTTGTTTTTAAAAAAAAGTCCCGAAGCAGGAACCTATTGTGGGTCTTTGATAAGCTATAACCATACGTTTTGTAGATCTGAGTGCATGGAAGATGGGTTGTCAGTCTGTTCCTTCCGCAACAAATAGCACCCTGCAACTTAGCTCATGCTACTATCAGTCGTAACTTCATAACCGTGACACCAATGCTTGTGTTGTGGTAAATCTGATCTGTTTCACTTCTAGTTTTCGTTGATTTCACCTTTGCAGACCAAAGCACGGTCCGTTTGCTACACATCCAACCGTGAATGACGAGCTACCTAACAGGATCGCTTGTGGTCACGTGGTCATCAAACCCAACATTGATTCGTTCACCGAGAGAGGCGTTAGATTTGAGGACGGGACTTCTGCTGATGGTAAGCTCATTCATTCATTCATTCATTCATTCATTCATATCATTTGCAGAACCTTGCTCCCATAACAACCTTCCGGAAAACTTTTCGATCATAAGCAGTATGTCCCACGTCCGACACACCCATCTGGAGATCATCCGCCACATCCTGCACCCATCTTCTCTTTGGCCTTCCTCTTCCTCTCCTCCCAGGCATATACCCCTCCATTATTGTTCTCTCCAAACTTTCGTGACGTTTCAAGTGACCAAAATATTTCAAATTGCTTTGTTTTATCGTCTTTAATAGGCAACCTTCTTCGATATTCAGCTCTTTTCGTGTAGGTGCATTTGTTCTTTTCTTTATCCAAGACATTCATAAAACTCGTCTATAACATTTATATTGAAAGGCATTTATGCGCTGTTCAGCTTGTTTAGTAAGTGTCCGGGTCTCACATGCGTATGTTGCAATGGGAAAGATGCATGCTCTTAAAAATCTAATGTTTGTAGTTCTATCTGTCCCTGTCCATAATTTATTCAATTGTCTTAGTCTTTAAAGAGCAATAGATATTCATCTTTTAATTTCTTTCATTGTGTCACCATTGTTGATAGTCAATTACCCAAGATGTTCAAAATTTTCCACCACCTCCAATATTTCATCATTAACATATATTTCTGTCTCCATAATAATTTTATCCGTATGCTTTATCTTTGTTTTTGCTATGTTAAAATATAACTTGTGTACTGCGCCATAATTAAATATTATTGCGCCATATAGTGAGAAATAAAGGGAATCCATTGGACAAGCCATTATCCACTTTGGACAACAATCACCTTTAAATTAATATCCCATTTGTGGCTGATTCAGTCACAGGATTATTAATCTGAGCCAGGGATGGACCCTAATATAAACTTCTCTTTGGGGTTGGAAGGGGTAGGGGTAAGGGTATAATCAAAATCGAAATTCTGGTTGCTGAAAGAGCTAGCACTTCTCGTCATTAAAAGAGAATCTTGTCCGATCCGGTCCGATATGAAGAAAAAAAGTAAAAAGTGTCCACCTCATTGAACCTGCTTCTTCAGCTTTGGTTATAATTGAGGTGGTCCATTGTGCAGTTTGATCTTTTTATGGTCCTTTGTGCTTTAGATCTGTTTCCACCGATGTATGTATGCTTAGCAGAATCGCCCGCTCGCTCGTTAAGGAAGAACAGAATTCCGATTTTTTTGAAAAAAATCAGTTTTTTTTTCTTTCTACAAATTGTTTTTTTTTAATACAAAAACAGAATTCCGATTCCGATTGGGAATTCTGTTTTTCCTTAACGCGTGAGCGAGCGAGCACTTCTGGATGATGTACCCAGAGTCTTCTCGAAACCTTTGATTTCTCGCTAAAATAAGGCTGACATAGTTATCATCATCACCAACATCATCCTCATTTGCACAGCCAAATAGGCAGGCTTTAATGTCTCTCCACATATTTCGGTCCTTGGTGCTCTAGGTCAGTTCTTCTGACGATATTCCTCCACGCCACCGTCTTAGACCATCAATCATAATTTATTTTGATTTTCATGTTCACCCTCTGATATTTCCAACAGTCACGATGTTCTCCAATGCCCCTTTTCTCATTATAATACCAAAAAACACCGTTTGTCTCTTTCTTATTGTTATGTATAAAGTTCTACTTTCATTTGCCTCGTCTAGAAAATCCTTAGTCACTATGGCCGTCCAATGTATTCGTAACATTCCTGTCAGAAACCATACCTCCTCAGTCTCCTCCACGCTTCCCCCACCACCGGAAAGAAGAAGAAAAATAACAATGAAACAAGTCCCCAAGCGGGGACCTGCTGTCAGTATGTAAAGTGAAAGGTCCATCACAGTTTTAATGCCGGAGTGCACTGATGAATAGGTGGCCAGTCTTTTCCTCGCGTGGCGAGCTGCGAGGGCAGGCACCGAACCCTTGTCCCACCTCGCTCATTAATTGCGAACTACACCCGTGAAACCCTCGCCACAGAGCAGGCTATAGTCCACTGCTAATCCCCATTTTACCGTTCGCTCACATGGGCGTCTCCCCATCCCTTCCATCGGGTGGCTAAGCCAATCCCTGAGCTTCTGACGTTATTGATTCTTGGTCCATCGACCTGCTTGAACCACACACCCGTTTCATTCCATCCACATCAAACGCGTTAAGTGCTTAAGACGTACTCAACCAAACAAGGATTCAGATAAGTAACTAATATTTTCATGTAGTGTTTTTCGTTTAGTTATGTGTCTGTGTTTGTTTGTCCTGTGCTGACGAAGGCGTTAGCAGCAACGTCCATTTTGTTTCTTGTAATCGTGTTCTAGTAAAGCTCACAATCTACTTCTCGTTTTTTGTTGATTCATTCATAGCCATTACACCAAAGCGGCCGCTGCCTCCAAGTCCTGACTGATTTATTGGTGTACACTGCTATACATCAGTCAGACTGAAAACGCTCACGCCGTGTATGAACTATAAACATTCTTGTTATTTCACAGATATAGACACGGTAGTCATGGCGACGGGTTACAAGATCGACTTCCCCTATCTGGACGAGTCCATACTTGAGGTGAAGGGAAATCAGTGTCCGCTCTATCTCTACATGTTTCCACCCACTTTAACTCCGCCCACCCTGGCTGTGATTGGCTGCGTTCAGGCCGAGGGGGCTGTCGTGCCCGTGTCTGAAATGCAATGCCGATTGGCTGTAAGGGTTTTCAAGGTAATGTCTACGGCTTTCAAGATGTACTTTTGTATAGTTGTTATCAGCCACCCCCCCCCCCCTTCTCTCTCTCTCTTTGTCTCTTTCTCTCTCTCATGACCTGTCACTGTTTCTGTCTGTCTGTCTGTCTGTCTGTCTGCCTGCCTGCCTGTTTGTCTGTCCGTCCGTCTGTCTGTCTTTCTGTCTGTCTGTCTGTGGGAATGCGAACACACTCCAAGTATTTCGATACTAACCACATGACCCATCCAGGTCCAGCTCAACCCAACTACCCACCCAGGTCCAGCTCAACCCAACTACCATCCATGTCCAGCTCAACCCAATTACCTATCAATGTCCAGCTAAACCCAACCACCCACCCATTTCCAGCTCAACCCAATCACCCACCCATTTCCAGCTCAACTCAATTACCCATCCATGTCCAGCTCAGCCCAATAACCCACCCAATTCCAGCTCAACTCAATTACCTATCCATGTCCAGCTCAACCCAACTACCCATCCATTTCCAGCTCAACTCAATTACCCATCCATATCCAGCTCAACCCAACTACCCATTCATGTCGAGCTCAACCCAACTATCAACCCATGTCCAGCTCAACCCAGCTTCCCATCCATGTCGACCTGAACCCAACTTCCCATCCATGTCGAGCTCAACCCAACTACCCATCCATGTCGAGCTCAACCCAACTACCCATCCATGTCGAGCTCAACCCAACTACCCATCCATGTCGAGCTCAACCCAACTACCCATCCATGTCGAGCTCAACCCAACTACCCATTCATGTCTAGCTCAACCCAACTACACACCCAGAGCCAACTGACTATACAATAATAGAGCTAGCACAGTATAGCCAGCACACCTCAAGATGTGTACAAGGGCCCTTTACTTATACATGTGCGGTCTGTTGGTTTGTCGAGACTACTGTCTGTTCCACTGTTTACGTGGGGCAGTGAGGAGCAGTTTGTGTGATATTCAGTGGCACAAGAACGGAGCATTATGGGGCGACCCTTTGCTGTGAAGTAGAGAAGATGGGTGCAGGATGTGGCAATGATCTCCAGGTGGGTGTATCGGAAGCGGGCCATCTTGTTTATGATCCAGAGGTTTTCCGGAAGGTTGTTATGCGAGCGAGGTTCTGCAAAGGACACGCCACTGAATGAATGAATGAATTGACTGTAATAGAGTGCAGTAATACAAAACCGAGACCAAACAGACAGTAAAGCTATCGAAAGATTTTGGTGCGAAATAACAAATAACTAGAACAAACATCTGATGCCATACGTCTTCAGAACGCTAGGCCAGACAGTGACTAGTGTGTGAACAAACACAAGAATACCATTATCATTATTATATACTTTGTCGACTGACGTGGTTGTTCTTGCATCCCCACAAATCTCTGTCGACGGAGTTCTTGATCAACTCTGTTGGTGATATTTCTCTATACCACCGTCTCAGTCCGTCAATCGCCATTTCTTTTGGTCTGTCGCTGACTCTCCAGTCACTGATTTTTCCAGTCGTCCTCCAAAAGTTCTCAGTCCTATGATAACTGTTTGCTTTCCCGCGCTTTAAATCTCGACTGTGTCACAGGCGAAGGATTTACTGGGAGGAGGGGGGGGGGGGATACAAGAATAAGGCAGGGTATATACCAAAATATCTATCTATGTTATGATAGTTCAACCAGAAGAAACGGCGCGCAGATATGTCATAACATTGTCAAAACACTCTTTCCCCCCAAGAATTCCGCTCAGTTGCCCTCCCAGCGGCAGATGCTGCAGGATATCGCTGCCAGGAAGCGAGCCATGGAGACACGCTACATTCGAAGCCTACGGCATACCATTCAGGTGGACTTTCTACCTTACATGGATGAGCTGGCAGCCGCAGTTGGATGTCAACCGCAGATCGGTAACTATGTAGTTGTTCAGAGTGTAACCATATCATGTTTCCTTTGCTGTTTTTACTGAGCCGGAGCCTCGAAGTCGGTGTAGCATAGCAACACACGACAACGCCAAAGTTTTATGTGTTGTTTAATGTGCAGTTTTGGCCTATAATCTGTTTTTAAACTCAGTTTAATGTGCGCAGCAGAGTGCCAGACTTGAACAATAATATCAGGCGGTTTACTCTTAAAAGCTCTTAAAAAACTCTTAAAAACTCTTGAGAGGTTATTTCCAAAGATGTATATTGTCATAGTGTTAGCGTTGTGGCTAGACACTCGCCTGCCTTCTCGAGGGTAGGGTTCGAATCCGTATAGATGCGGATTTTGAAAATTGACCTGCCAGGTCGGCACAGCTTAAAATTGGTACCAGGAAATGTCTTGGACAATAAAGGCGACCAATGTGATTCTGACCACCTCACCCAGCGAGTGTCGATTGGTCTTTAACTATAGAGGTCTAGCATCATAAACCCAATAGCGTATTAACACAGAAAACAATTTGTTTCTTTTCTCAATGATTATACATTTTAAATATTCGCTTTATATCCACTTTTAACCCCAGTATGTTACATAACCTGGCCAACTCTGTGGTGAAGGAGTTACAGAAGCACTTCTTAATTCGAAGCACACCTGCGGGCGATTTGGAAGCAGACAGCGTTGGTTTCCATACAGTGGTATGAGTGCCGGTTGTTCAGAAAGCAATAGCAAACTATTGAACATAAACTTGCCAAGAAATCATAAACAGACAAACAATGCTGGGGGTTGACTGCTACGTCCCGTAAAGGATATGCAACGAAATGTGTGTGTTTTTTTTTTTTTTTTTTTTTTTTTTTTTTTTTTTTTTTTTACATAATCACTAGTTTTAACCCTCAAAACTACCAAATTAATGCACAAAAGAATTCAGGAGCTTACTAATCAAAGAAACGTACATCAACAGGTTGCTAAAAACAAAAGATGGAAAAATCATTATGTAATTCTGTATTTGATGCAATCCCAAAGTAATCAGTAGCCTTGGAATGTGATCAACATCGAACAATTAGTATAATGAGTCATATCACGAAGATTTTGCTAAGAATTATTATGCAAAGAGTTAGGAGGAAAATACAACCTGAAATAGGAGAAGAACAATGTGGGTTTGTAGAAGGCAAGGGTACAGTAAATGCTGTGTATATGCCGCGAACGGTTATTGAACGCGCTATAAAAGTAAACAAAGATCTACATCATTGATTTATTTATTACACAAAGGCTTTCGATAGAGAATGACATGTCAGCGTGGTAGATATCCTAGCAGATCTACAAATCGATGGGAAAGACCTTAGACTCGTAAAAAAAACATATATTGGAAACAACAAGTCGCCATTAGAACTGATAATGAAGTAGGTCAATATCAGCCTATTAAGATAGATGTAATACAGGGATGTGAAATGTCTCCAGATTTGTTTTCCCTGTACAGTGAAAATATTTTCAGAAATGTAGAAGATATGAAAGGAATCATCATTGGGGGACGAAACATCACTAACATTATATGTGCGGATGATACAGTCTTGATTGCAGACAATGAGCAGGATCTGCAACATTTAGTAGATGCGGTTGTTACACACAGTGAACAACTAGGGTTAGAATTAAATTGTAAAAAGACACAGATTATGGTCGTCACTAGGAAGAACGAAATACCACAATATAATATACAAGTAAATGGGAATATTCTTCAACAAGTGAATCGGTTCAATTATCTCGGAACAGTCATAACATCTGATGGGAGATGCCTTGAAGATATTAGAACAAGAATCGCCATGATGGCGAAGGTAGCCGTTTGCGAGATGAAAAACATACTGAACAATAAAAAGATGTCAATTGCAACGAGAAAAAAGTGTTGAGGTGCTACATAGAGCGTTTACTTTTGTATGGATGTGAAGCGTGGACAATGAGCAGTCAAGCTGAAAAACATCTGATGGCTGTGGAAATGAGGAAAATACAAAGAATACCATGGACAGATTGAAAAACCAATGACCAAATCCTACAATGAACAGATGAAAACAGTAAACTTATTAGAGAAATTAGACGCAGACAGTCAAAATGTATTGGGCATGCTATGAGAAGAAATAAATTGGACAACTTGGTGACAATTGGCAAGATCGAGGGGAAGAGAACAAAGGGAAGACAAAGAAGTAAATACCTGGATGGCTTGGCCACGTGGCATGGCCGAGACAAGAACACTGAGCTGATCCACGACTCTGGTGATCGAGTGAAATGGCGAATCATGACCACCCACGCTTATCGGCATGACACATGATGGATGGTTGGATTCTACGAACAATAATCGATTGCTCAAATATATCCATATTTCACATTTACATATTTCTCTCCATATTACTATCCCAATCCATATTTTGTAACACCCAGGTCGTCTGTTGCTCAGGGATCCACGACTTGCGCTGGCTTGTCTATTTGAACCATGCACGGCCTACCAGTACAGACTTACAGGCCCGCACGCTTGGCCTGGGGCCAGAGAGGCCATCGTGACACAGATGGACAGAGTCAGATACCCACTGCGCACGCGCCTAGTGAATGAGAAGACAGAAGCGCCACCACTGTGCAGCAGTGTGCTTACTGTAAACGTTGTTTTTCTTGCTTTGTGTATGCTCTTTATTCATTGCTTCTTCTAAAACTGGCATTACGCAAGTGTAGGGTGTATTTTTAATGACTGCAGTATTTGAAAATATTGCCGGTCTAAGTTTTGTATTCACCCTCTGTAAAGTTTATGCAATATAATAGGAAAATACAAAGCGGGCTGAGTGGTCTCGGGGAATGGTGTCCTCCTCGAGTGCTGGAGATCACCGGGCTCAAGCCCCGGTGAGGACCGAGGTTTTGTTTTTTCCACGTGGACTTTTTTTTTCCCCTCGCGTTTCCATCCTGTTTCAGGATATTGCGGTCAACACAAGCATCTTTCAGCTGTATGTTGATTCCTAGGCTAGATTACGCTCATCAGCACGCCACGACTTTCTGAGCGACCGGTTCCATATTCTCATAAGTCACTGGTGCGACTCGAACCGCTTCCAATTCTCGTGCACTCACGTCAACCACGGGAGTATTCGGGATTACGGAGAAAGCTGCTAACTCCTCGACCAGGGAGCCCGCTCGTAGACTTTAGTAACATAAATTCCCCTGGTCTCTGGATAGTGAGATCGGACGCTCGTGTGTAATGTTGCGCACGTAAAACATCCCTTGGCAGTTGGAAGTCGAAAAATAGTAGCCTAACAGCACTGCCCTGACAAAAATTTCGAGTTAAAAATCTACCCAAAGTATTTCAGGATTCTCGCCGGTGCTACGGAGTTCGTGCACTGAGCTGAGTTTCTCCAGACTCAGGCTTGAGTTAGAAGTAGAAAGGAGCACGTATGGGTTACACCTGCGTGCCATGATGTTGATCTGTCGACAAAACTAAACTAGGCAGATACAAAACTTGGACCGGCAATATTTTCAAAAAATGCACAGTCATTAAAAATACACCCTGTAAAAGTAAATAGCACTTGTATATCCCTTGAGGAATATTCGTTATATGGTTCTAGTTTCCCATTTGTATAGACCAAACCGCACTCGAAGAGTGATGCGGTCAATATTAGGCCGACGGCGTTTGCTTCCCATAACATTTTCCTGATGCTAATGTTTAGAGTGGATAGACCTGCGAACCCCGGTCAATTAACACACAAAAATCACCACCCCGATAGAGATTTGAACACATATCTATTGGGGCGACAGACAAGCATGCTAACCATTGCGGTAACGCGATTCTCTGACATAAGAAGCTAGTACATTACGTGTATTATGGGGATTCCCCAAAAAGATCCTTTAATCTGCCTCTCAAATGAAACATTTCTTCCCGTGTAGGTCAACAGGTGTTCTTAAACATCCGGTGTACTGATGCCGAGGTAAGGGGTTCAACCCTAACACCTGACAGGTGAATTGACTTGGGGACGTAAATGACAAGTACCTCTGAAGTCGGAGTAAGTTTGCCTGATGGCGAGGGACACTGCTAATAGGGAAAGCTAATTAACACACAGAGTTCAGTCCACCACTACTAGAAGTAGTGTCTATGGGCTAGGCTTGAGTTCAAAACGAGGTAGCTTAAAAAAAATAACCCCGTCATATCCACTCTTGGAGCCGGGATAGCGCGGTGGCTAGCACACTTGTCATGTGTTCAAATACTTTTCAAGGCGGGTAAATCTTTCATTAAATCTGGCTCCCAGGTCAAACTAGCCTAAAATAGGTACCAGAAAATTCTTGGGATCTCTAGACGACCGATGTGATGTTGACCTTGAGGGATATTGGTTGGTAAACCGTCAAGTGCCGATTTGTCTAAGAAGGCTAGCCCCAAAACACCCAAAACGCCAAAGACACGTAAAAGGATCCTTCCTGTTCATTACTGTTTAACTTTCAAAGAGGCTAATTACAAAGCGGAAGTTTCCACCGGGGAAGCCAGATTTCTCCAGCATGCTCTGACAAAAATGTAAAAAGTAGGATAGTAGTACAGTATGCTGTTTTTAAATAAACCAAATGACATGACGCAACTAATTTTTTGTTCTTATATAAAGGTCATGTGTCGTCACGAGAATACGTTACTTTCTGGCTCCTCCAATGTCATATTTCCCGCACTAAGGGAGATTACTACTTCCGGTCTTAAAAAATAAAAAAATTAAAGATGGCGGTTATTATTGTCTGTAGAGATCCTCTTCTGCTTCTTCCTCCTCCTCTTCCTCTGGTAATCGTGCGAGATGGCGAAACATGACCGCTCATGCTTATCGGCAT
Source organism: Cepaea hortensis (assembly GCA_963921405.1). Classification (NCBI taxonomy): domain Eukaryota; kingdom Metazoa; phylum Mollusca; class Gastropoda; order Stylommatophora; family Helicidae; genus Cepaea; species Cepaea hortensis. The sequence goes on from OY992896.1 coordinate 46,455,404, forward strand.
AGCACATAATGATGATAACATACTGAAAGCTGCATTTGTACCCGTAATCTCTTTTGACAATCATGAAAACAGCATGTTCGTCTCGGCTGGTTGACTACAACATAGTCAGGGGTTTGTAATACCTTTGACAATCTGATACAGCATGGCCGCCTCAGCTGGTTGACCACCGCATACAAGACAATGTGACATGGAGTACAGACCCTCGAAGACTTGTTCGTGACTGGTAGGAGGGAGGAGGAAGAAGAATAGAAGGAGGAAGAACGTACAAAGAGAGGGAAAAAACATGAAACCCTTAATCTGTAGCCATTATACACCGCCATTTGTGCACACGAAAGAAACATGCTGACGTTTGGCCACAAACCTTGAATACGTGTATGTCGGCCCTTGCCTTACGTGATGGTCGAGCACCCCACCCATTACCCACCACACTCCTCCACCGTTACGTAATGATGATTTGATACCATTGTTGTTGTTGTTTCATTGTGTTTTACTTTTACAATGTCAATCTTTTTGATTTTTAAGGTTTTCATCCGAAGCGCTGTTATGAATTGGCTGCTATATATACATATAAAGAAGAAAAAACAACAACAATTTACCTACACGAACATCCTCTGAAATAAGTAAAGAGGTTCAATTACCTATGAAGTATAATATCATCAAATGGCAAATCAGAAAACGAGATCGAAAATAGATGCAATAAGGCTAACCAACTCATTGGACAAATGGCACCAATACTAAAGAACAAACATGTATCAATACTTACCAAGAAAGCACTTTACAACACACTCTTCATACCAACTCTATGCCAAATCTGGACAATGACAGAAAAAGAGAAAAGAAAAATCACAACAACAGAAATGAGATTCCTGAGAAGAATACTCAATGTATCAAGAAGAGATAAGATCAGAAATGAAGAAATCAGGACTAAAGTGGGGATTATAGCAGCGCTAGATTTTATTAGAAGGCAGCAAGTCAAATGGTTTGGCCATTCAAGTAGGTTACCAACTAATAGTATGCTACAACAAGCAATGATGTACAGACCAAATGGAAGCAGAGGAAGAGGTCGACCATGTAAACGATGGACGGATAGAATAGAAGAGTCCATGGGAATATCGATACATGATGCCCATAAGCGAATACTCTCCTGCTGTTTATACTTCACCTCGACACCGCAAGGTACAAGAGAAACCTAATGACACACACACACACACACACACACACACACACACACACACACACACACACATATATATATATATATATATATATATATATATATATATATATATATATATATATAGAGAGAGAGAGAGAGAGAATGAGAGAATGAGAGAAAGAGGATGGAGCAGCAAAAGAGATTAGGAGGAGCAGCTGAAGTGAAAAACAAGACTGGAAGTAGTAACGTCCCCTAGCGTGGGAAATGTCTCACTCCCCACACCCACACCATTGGACACGACCAAAAGAAGAAAAGTCAACAAACCGCGTGAAAAGAAAAGTCGCCGTGCTACCCCCATTGTCAAAACCCAACACTGGACACGACCCGACACCCCAAGCTGCAAACCTACCCACCAACTACTTACTAAAGAAGAAGAAGGAGGAGAAATAAGGAGGAGGAAGAAGGGAACTCTAACCATAACACACCATCAATGGTTTGATGATAGTGTTTAAGAAACTGAGCCTCGCCTACTACAGACAATAATAACTGCTATGCAGAAAAAGAAGAAGAAGAGGAGGAAGAGTTCAGAAGAAGATAAGGCAGAAGAGGAAGAAGACCAGACAGAAGAGGAAGAAGCCGAGGAGGAGGAGGAAGCAACAGAAGAAGAGAACTACAGACAATAGTAACCGCCATCTTTTAAATTTATTTTAATTTTTAAAGACCGGAAGTAGTATTCTCCCTTAGCGCGGGAAATATGAAATTGGAGGAGCTAGAAAGTGACACATTCTCGTGAGTCACACTATCATATATTTAAAGAAAATGAGTTGCTGCACCTCATTTGGTATATCGAAAACAACATACTATACTACTTAGTATAACACAGTTATGCACCCACTCAATAACACATAAATACACACACCCTCGCATAAACATATAATCACTCACAATCACAAACTCACTAACAAAAATTTACTTAGAGATAGAGAAAGAGAGAGAGAGAGAGAGAGTATGTAAGTATGTCTGTCTGTCTGTCTGTCTGTCTGTCTGTCTGTCTGTCTGTCTGTCTGTCTGTCTGTCTGTCTGTCTGTCTGTCTGTCTGTCTGTCTGTCTGTCTGTCTGTCTCTCTCTCTCTCTCTCTCTCTCTCTCTCTCTCTCTCTCTCTCTCTCTCTCTATCTCGCGGTCGGACAAGGACTCGATGTCAGCTCTCGACGTTCAATACGGGAGGGACAGACTGGCCCCTTGTTCCACAGTGCACCTTGGCCTACAAAACGTGAAGGTCCTAACACTAGACATAGCCAAGGAGGTTCCTGCTGCGGGACTTAGCTGTGGGAGTCATGGCATCTTAAGGCCTGACGCTTGCCTGCCGGCCCGGTGTTAATGTGTTCGAATCTGCATAGAAACGGATTTTAAAACTTGACCAAGCCACCAAGCCGATCCCGTCTAAAACGGGTGCCAGGAACTGTCTTGGGAAATAAAGGCGGCCGGTTTGGTAATGACCACATCACTCACTGAGTACCGACTGATCTATAGATATTTGTCTAGCACCAATTGCCCAATACGCCTTAATTAAAGTGATAGGGTTCTTTATTTTTTAAACTAAATAATTCTGTCCTGAGCAATATATCTCGTGCGAGCGCCCATTCTGCATATATCCCAACCAACGCGTGAAGTGTGAATGTATTTCTTACGTTTAATTTGTGCAAAATAACAAAATCAGAAGTGACAAAATGGGCTTTGCGGCTAGAAAGACTACTCGAGCACACACAAACAAAAGGGTGTTAATGCAACCGCTTCATAAAACTACAAACAAAGTCACGCAGCTGAGGTCCTGGAGTCGTCATTTCTATTGCACAAAATCAAAATGAATATGGAAGGGTAGAACACTGAATGGGCCTCAGAAACACAAGTTTCAAGGTTCGTCCCCAAAATAGAGTTCAACATTTCCCCAAGAACCATATGTATCTGATGATATGACACATCCCCCTGATCCCTTGGGTAGTGAGACCAGGTACTTAACCTTCTCTTATAAGCGCAAAAAACCTGGAGGTTCCATGTGCACGTTGGGCATGTTAAAAATCCCACGACAGTTAGAAATAGCAAAGAGAAGGCTTTAAGGCTATTGCCCTGGCAAAATTGTCAGGAAGCATTACCTGCCCACGAATAGATAGAATGGATAGAATAGAAGAATGGTTACACAGCTACTTGCTGCCGCTGCCAAAACCGAACAAAGACCATTCCAAGATAAGCGGCTACAGAATCATTACGATGCAGAATACTGTTGGCAAGCTACTGGAGAAAATTGTACCACACAGACTTGCTTGGGACTTGGAACAGCTCGGCTGCTTCCCGCCCACACTTGGAGGATACAGACGCAACAAAGAGTCATGGCTGAATGCGGCGGTCTTTGCTCAAGATGTTTACGAAGGATTTCAGGTCAGAGAAGAGACATGTGCGGCCGCCATAGACTTAGAGGACGCATATAACAGAGTATCTTTCGAGCACTTGATGCAAACCCTCCTCAGACTGAAAGTGCATCCTCACCTTGTACGATGGATAGCTGCAGTTCTGCTCCAAAGGAAGGTGGTACTAAGATGCGGGAGTTGGTCTTCTGAACCGATAACGATATGTCCAGGATTGCCGCAGGGTTCACCACTGTCACCAGTACTACTCAACGTGTATACGGTGCCGATCAGAGAACAACAGTTGGACGGGAGGGGTAGAACTCTGTCATTCGTTGACGACATCCTCGTGTATCGACAGGGTCGAGATAGACAGGCGGTTGCCAATGATATGCAGGGCGAACTACATCGAATTTCCTCATGGTGTGCTGATGCCGTTGCCCTTGTCAACCCTGCAAAGGCAACGGTTACATGGTTCTCACTAAACAACCATGTTGTGAAAACAGACCTGCCGGCAGTAAGAATGGATGGGAGCAGTTTGAGTAGAACCCAGTCAATGACATATCTTGGCGTGTGGCTTGATCGTAGCCTGTCCTTCAGAGATCATGTCGATTATGTCATAACGAAGGCTCGAAAAGGTTTGTCAGCAATGAGAGTCATGGCGACTGCCAATATCGAGCAAAGACTGCTAATACTTCTGTTCCAAGGACTTGTGCTTTCACGCATCGAGTATGCCCTGGCCATCCTCACTGTCAGCCCTACACAGATTGGAAGACTTGAAAAGGTACAAAACGAAGCCATGCGCATAATTTTGGGCTGCACGAGAGACACCAGCTGTGTAGCAATGAGATACCTCCTTGACTTCCCGACAATGGAACACAGGATCAAGATCTGGAGAGCTCGTGCATACTTAAAAATAAGTGCAGATGAGCAGCACCCTCTGCATGACGCTATATTCAGAGAAAAGGGTGACAGGCTAAAGAGAGGCAAATCATGGATGGGTCGGGCGGAAGATGTCGTCAGACAGGTCTGCAGTCTTACCAGTATCAACCCCGCCAAGGAATGGGTGCCGATGCCTCCAGCTTTTAAGTGCACTTTCTCCTGCATTATCACACTCGACAGACGGTGCAGAGAGCAGAACCCTGCCGCTGTCAATGCAGAGGTCAACGCGCTCATCTATGAACACTCAGATAGCCCCGAAGTGATCATCTATACAGATGGATCTGTTGTAAAGCAGCAGAGAAGTGCGTGGGCATTTACAGCCCGTTCAGCGGGCCGAACCGTTCAAGAATCCAGTGGTGCCCACTCTATGACCACGAGCAGCATGACGATGGAGGTGATGGCAGTTACACAGGCTTTCATATGGCTGGAATCATAGCTTTATACCAACGTGTGTGTACTAAGTGATTCAATGAGCATGATTCAGAAGGTCGAAGCTGGATCTGTACGTAGACAGTGGACTGAGTCGCTGCGGAAGTCTGTTGTCCGTAAAGTCACCTTCATCTTCGTCCCGGGACATGCGGGAGTCGAGGGAAATGAACGAGCTGACAAACTGGCTGGCTCTGCACACCCTGTAGATGGCCAGCCCATGGATCGTGCCGATGTTATTAACTTCCTTAAAGATATGGCGAGAACAGAGGACTTTGACGTCAGTGATTCCACATCTCTGTCTAGGATGAAAGACCTGGGAGTAAGAATCGGCACAGCCAGACGCGAGAGGTACATCGGGAAAACAAAGCGCCTCGTCAACTAACACAGAACTGGCACTATTAGCCACCGGACGCTGATGCATATGCTGGGGGGATGTTCTGAGCACCTATGGACATGTCCGGAGTGCAATGAAGATACCCCAACTGATAACTGATAACTGACCGGAATAGATAGAGCCCGTGACCTTGGATGGAATCTGTCAAGAGGAGATATACCTGACACAGATGTATGCCAAAATTGGGCGCACTGACCGTTGACGTGAAAAACTGGGTGTGACATACTTCCCTCGAAGGTGTGACGTACTTCCCTCGAAAGTGTGACGTACTTCCCTCGAAGGTGTGACGTACTTCCCTCGAATGTGTGACGTACTTCCCTCGAAAGAGAAACAAGAAGCAAGAGAAATTGGAGCGTAGAATATCACCATGTAGCAGTTCATTTTCAGAGCTCCCCTTTCAACAAAACCCACACCTCTCAACATGACCCGCCGTTTTCCTCACCGTTCTCACCATGACCCGCCGCTCTCATCATTACCCACACCTCTCAACAAAACACGTCGCATTCACCACGACCCACCGTTCTCATCACGACCCACAGCATTATTCACGGCCTATCGCTCTCCCACCGCTCTTATCACGGCCCACCACTTTCATCACGGCCCACTGCTCTCATCACGGCCCACCGCTCTCATCACGGCCCACTACTCTCATCACGACCCACCTCTCTCATCACGGCCCACCTCTCTCATCACGGCCCACCGCTCTTATCACGGCCCACCGCTCTCATCACGGCCCACCGCTCTCATCACGGCCCACCTCTCTCATCACGGCCCACCTCTCTCATCACGGCCCACCTCTCTCATCACGGCCCACCTCTCTCATCAAGGCCCACCTCTCTCGTCACGGCCCACCTCTCTCATCACGGCCCACCTCTCTCATCACGGCCCATCACTCTCATCACGGCCCATCACTCTCATCACGGCCCACCTCTCTCATCACGGCCCATCACTCTCATCACGGCCCATCACTCTCATCACGGCCCACCTCTCTCATCACGGCCCACCTCTCTCATCACGGCCCACCTCTCTCATCACGGCCCACCTCTCTCATCACTGCCCATCTCTCTCATCACGGCCCACCTCTCTCATCACGGCCCACCTCTCTCATCACGGCCCACCTCTCTCATCACGGCCCATCACTCTCGTCACGGCCCACCTCTCTCATCACGGCCCACCTCTCTCATCACGGCCCACCTCTCTCATCACGGCCCACCTCTCTCATCACGGCCCATCTCTCTCATCACGGCCCACCTCTCTCATCACGGCCCACCTCTCTCATCACGGCCCACCTCTCTCATCACGGCCCACCTCTCTCATCACGGCCCATCTCTCTCATCACGGCCCACCTCTCTCATCACGGCCCACCTCTCTCATCACGGCCCACCACTCTCATCACGGCCCATCACTCTCATCACGGCCCACCTCTCTCATCACGGCCCACCTCTCTCATCACGGCCCACCTCTCTCATCACGGCCCACCACTCTCATCACGGCCCATCACTCTCATCACGGCCCACCACTCTCATCACGGCCCATCACTCTCATCACGGCCCATCACTCTCATCACGGCCCACCTCTCTCATCACGGCCCACCTTTCTCATCACGGCCCACCTCTCTCATCACGGCCCACCTCTCTCATCACGGCCCACCTCTCTCATCACGGCCCATCACTCTCATCACGGCCCACCTCTCTCATCCCGGCCCATCACTCTCATCACGGCCCACCTCTCTCATCACGGCCCACCTCTCTCATCACGGCCCACCTCTCTCACACGGCCCACCTCTCTCATCACGGCCGATCACTCTCATCACGGCCCACCTCTCTCATCACGGCCAACCTCTCTCATCACGGCCCACCTCTCTCATCACGGCCCACCTCTCTCATCACGGCCCACCTCTCTCATCACGGCCCACCTCTCTCATCACGGCCCACCTCTCTCATCACGGCCCACCTCTCTCATCACGGCCCACCTCTCTCATCACGGCCCACCACTCTCATCACGGCCCATCACTCTCATCACGGCCCACCACTCTCATCACGGCCCATCACTCTCATCACGGCCCATCACTCTCATCACGGCCCACCTCTCTCATCACGGCCCACCTCTTTCATCACGGCCCACCTCTCTCATCACGGCCCACCTCTCTCATCACGGCCCACCTCTCTCATCACGGCCCATCACTCTCATCACGGCCCACCTCTCTCATCCCGGCCCATCACTCTCATCACGGCCCACCTCTCTCATCACGGCCCACCTCTCTCATCACGGCCCACCTCTCTCATCACGGCCCATCACTCTCATCACGGCCCACCTCTCTTATCACGGCCCACCTCTCTCATCACGGCCCACCTCTCTCATCACGGCCCACCTCTCTCATCACGGCCCACCTCTCTCATCACGGCCCACCTCTCTCATCACGGCCCACCTCTCTCATCACGGCCCATCACTCTCATCACGGCCCACCTCTCTCATCACGGCCCATCACTCTCATCACGGCCCACCTCTCTCATCACGGCCCACCTCTCTCATCACGGCCCACCTTTCTCATCACGGCCCACCACTCTCATCACGGCCCACCACTCTCATCATGGCCCACCGCTCTCATCACGGCCCACTACTCTCATCATGGCCCACCACTCTCATCATGGCCCACCGCTCTCATCACGGCCCACCGCTCTCATCACGGCCCACCGCTCTCATCAAGACCCACTACTCTCAATACGACCCACCACTCTCAAAACGACCCACCTTCTCAACACGATTCACCGCTGTCAACAGGACCCACCGCTCTCAGCACGACCCACCGCTCTCAACACGATCCACCGCTGTCAACACGACCCACCGCTCTCAACACGATCCACCGATCTCAACGCGATCCGCCTAACAGATTCTCAATTGTGTACCAGTCTTTCTTCTTCTTGTATCTCATGCCCAGGGTGCATTGCTTCGTGGCTATCTTTGTGCCAGGCACTTGATGATAATGCTGCTGATGATGGCTCTAATGATAATTATGATGATGACGATGATCTTTAGTTGATTTCTGAGTCCACCAGTCCCGATTATTCATCTCTCACTAGAAACAACCTATCACACATTATACGTAACTATGATAAAACATTTTAATTCAAATAAATAATATAAAGAAATCCCCGGGAAGGTTAACCCGGTCAACAAATGCCCGCAGAAGTCGGATGTGTCGGCCTAACGGCGCAAGAACGCAGCTCTGCTGTAAACAGGCACAACGCAATCACGTCCGAAAAAAAAACTCCGGATGAACGAAGAAGAAGAATATAAAGAAATGCATTGAAAAAAAAAAAACAAACAAACAAAACAAACCAACAACAACAACAACAACAACAACAACAACAACAAAGAACCAATCTACATAACGATAATGTGATCCCCCACTAGAGGGCGTTCTTGTAAGTTTATTTCTGTAGAAACGCCTGGAATTATCTGTAGAAGTGGTTACTGCCTCAGGGATTGTACCCCAGCTATTCTTATGACTTCTAAAGCGTCTTTTTATACACATTTTTGCATATAAATTCACACGCGCGAGGGCACGCACACAATAGACAGAGCTGCACTTTGGTGAACACTGGTTAGCTTGAATTGGCGAGTTTCAAGCATTGAACAGCACACGATGTTTAATATGTGAACATACATTTCACTTTCGCATTGTGTGAAATCTGGCCATTGTTTGTGTGGGCGTGGTTTTCCCCCGTTTTCTTTTGATCATTAGACAAGATGATCGCTGTCCTATATGCCTGCTTAGGCTTAACGGATTTGATAATCAAACTCTCATTGCATTTGCTTAAATGTTTAGCACTATATAATACACACACACACACACACACACACACACACACACACACACACACACACACACACACACACACACACACGAACCAGTCATCCACCAATGCATGCATGCATGCATATATATATATATATATATATATATATATATATATATATATATATATATATATATATATATATATATACGCACGTATACACACACATCCTCTATCTATCTATCTATCTATCTATCTATCTATCTATCTATCTATCTATCTATCTATCTATCTGTCTGTCTGTACACACACACACACACACACACACACACACACACACACACACGAGAGGGCTTCAAATTACAACCTTAAATGTGTTTTGTTTTTGGGTGAATATATTCTAAGAATGTAAAGAACAAATGTATCATTTTTCGATGTAGTCACCACTCCGTTTAATGCAAGTCCTCCAGTGTCGATAAAGTGACCCGATTCCTATAGACAAAAAATTCTCTTAGTCGAGTGTGTAACCACTCATGCACCACCTCCTATTCCACTTCATCGGACAGAAAAATCGTTTCTCTCAATGATTCTCTGAGGTGGAAATCTCTTGGGACTAGGTCTGATGCGTAATCTCTTCAAGGCATCTCCCATCAGATGTTATGACTGTTCCGAGATAATTGTATCGATTCACTTGTTGAAGAATATTCCGATTTACTTGAATATTACATTGTGGTGCTTCTTTCTTCCTAGTGACAACCATAATCTGTGTCTTTTTACAATTTAATTCTAACCCCAGTAGTTCACTGTGTGCAACAACCGCATCTACTAATTGTTGCAGATCCTGGTCATTGTCTGCAATCAATACTGTATCATCTGCATATCTAATGTTATTGATATTTCGTCCTCCAATGAAAATTAACAGTTTTAAGTATTAAACCATTTGGCGCCTTCATTCCCCTTCATTATCTAAATAATATAAATATGTGAACCCATATGCACTTTTCTTGGAGAAAATATGTAGCGATACATATTACCGCAGAATAAACAGACATGGTGCAATGCGCGCTTTCTGAATAAACAGGGCACAGAAAGTGGTTTTGTGTGTACAGTTTCCGTAATTCGTATAAGTTTTTGTGTATTTCTATACTTTTGTGTGTCAATAAAAAATTTTGTTTGTATACTCTGGACATTGAGTATAATTCAGTTTGTTGACAATGACATAGAAAGTAAATAAAATAAAGGTCCATTTTATACGCCTTAATGGACATCCGGCATATGTTTCTGGACCCATATTTTGGTAGACCAATGGGCACTACTTGGTGGGTGTGGTGGTTTCCTGGTAGCTATTTCAGGCTGGGGCGACCTGAGAGCCCAGATACAGTTTAAACACTAGAATCCACCTCAGTGAGGGTCGAACCATATCGACTCTAGCCACTTTTCTACCACTACCACCGTGACAAATTAAATGCCACTACCGTGACAATGAAATATCGATACCCTGAAAACGAGATACCACCATCGTGACAATGAAATACCACGACCCTGACAATGAAATACCATTGCCCTGACAATGAAATGCCACTACCCTGCAATGAAATTCCACTATCCTGACAATGAAATACCACTTCCCTGACAATAAAATACAAAAGTCACGTGGAAGAAACATTACCAGCCCAGGCCTAACGCAATCCAGTTTGTAGATGTCATGCCGAATCATAAAACTTCCGGTGCGCTGATGCTGAGGTTGCGGGTTCAACCCCTACACCAGTCAGATCAGTCGGACTAAAATGTTGACTTCTCGTCCTTGACTTGAGGGGCGTAAATTACAATTTCCTCAGAAGTTGGAGTAGGTTCGCCATATGGCGAGGGACACTCGTACATCAGACAATTTGAATGTATCTTATAGTATTGTCGGCTGCCACCTTTCGTAATATGCACTTCATCTCTGACCAGTAAATGATATACCGCATATAAACAAACATTGCGATTGGCTCTAAAATCTCCAGAACAAAAATGTTTATGTTGGATGTACATAATGATATACTAAGTCTCATCATTTCCCCTCAGTTGGTTACTGCATTATGAATTTGTATACGGGGCAAATATTTGTGAACGCACCATAGAAGTAGTAGCATGTGTATAGGCTAAGCTTGGGTTCAAAGCGAGCGAATGCATAGAAAAAAAAAAAAAATAAAAAAAAAAAAAAAAAATAACAACAACAACAACAACAACAACAACAACAACAACAACAACAACAACAACAACAACAACCAGAATACCATGGTTACTTCCTAATGTGCCTCTGCACACTTGTAAACTTCTAGTATTGGTCTTTAACATATCGCTGGTTTCATATCTAAGAGAGGAAAAGTAGATGTTTGCAGCAGTCTTCGTGTAATGGCTGTCGTCAAACAAATTTGAAAAGATTCTTTCTTCCGCTGATAACACCATTCTGTTAGGAGTGGAGTGCAAAGAATTACTCCAGCAGACGACCGCCATTCGTTGCATATTGCTTCACGATAGACTGTGGAGGAAATTTTTTTTATTGATTGATTGATTGATTGATTGATTGATTTAGGAACCGACATCACAGCATTCGGGACATTCCCATAAGCGCTCCGTCCCCACCCTCAGCAGCCAGCGAAGAGTTCCAACACCAATACTTCATTTTTCAAATTTCTTCTATATTTACAAGTGTAGTGAGGCTTTACAAACACCCTGTATAAGCGCAGTTTTGGACCAGGCCAAGCAACTGGAAGAATCAATTAAATAATAACAAGAAACGAGAAAATTACCAAGAAAGAAAGAAATAAACCAATAATTCCCGTTGCAGGGACGTTCTGTGTGAGCTTGTGAAGTGTCAGGGCCATCGCATGTTCTGTAGCCGTGCATGCACGGGGGAATAGATGGCCTGCCTTTCATTATCGTAGCTAACGACGAGGAGACAAGTAAAGAAGCCGTTAAAAAAAGAAAAAAAAAAAACTTGGAACGTTTGAACGGAAAGATAATTACTAAACGATATGAAGGTTCGAGAAATAAAATAGTTTATCAACGTGAATAGTCATATCCTTCACCCCACTAGTCTACGGGATAGTTCCGTCTCCCAGCTACTGAGTTGAGTGCGTGGAGCGACACTGAGCTGTGAATTTCGTGGTGTATCTTGAAATGCATATTCAGAAAAATGGCGGCCGACCGTTTTCTGAAGTGACTGGGTTTGCCTTATGCAGTAATGTGTGGCTGTTGGTTTTCTAGTGAGCGCCGCTTCCATTGACGATGATCTGTATTTTTCGTGGCGGACTTTTGTGCTGGATTTCTAGCATAGTATCTGTGCGGGCTGTTGATTTGTCGAGACTCCTGTCTGTTCCACTTTTCACATGGGACAATGAGGGGCATTTTGTGTGATATTAACTGGCACAGAAACGGATCTTTATGGGGACGGTCCGTTGCCATGAAGTTGGAACCGCGACTAACTAACTAACTAACTAACTAACTAACTAACTAACTAACTAACTAACTAACTAACTAACTAACTAACTAACTAACTAACTAACTAACTAACTAACTAACTAACTAACTAACTAACTAACTAACTAACTAACTAACTAACTAACTAACTAACTAACTAACTAACTAACTAACTAACTAACTAACTAACTAACTAACTAACTAACTAACTAACTAACTAACTAACTAACT